>VXBX01001995.1:932-15923 GCA_013400415.1 Scytalopus superciliaris | reverse complement strand
AAAAAAAAAAAAAAAGAATATCCCCTGTCATTAAGAGAATCCAGAGCCCAGTGAGACTTATGATCCACTTTCTCAAACACTCTTCTCACATATTTTCCTTATTATTTCCTGTTCTGAATATCTGAGGTTTTGCAAACCACTATTAGTGCCTTAAAAATTCCACTAAAGCTAAAGGCAGTCAGGGATAGCTGCTAAATGTTGATGCAAGGGACTGGCTGCCTGGGTGGGAAAGGCACCAGCCAGAAGATCAGGGAAAAAACAAAGGAGGAAAGGGGGAAAAAGACTTTTTCACACACTAAGAAGAAGGTCACAGAAAGAAAGAATTACAACAACCACAGCAAACTTGCTTGCAGCAGGAGTTTTCTGTTTCTGGCAAGTACTGTTATTACTGCCAAAAAAACTCTCCTGGTTTTTATTTTTCTTTCTACAAAATTCAATCATGTCTTCACATTTTCCAGTCTTGATACTGATGTTCTGGCAGACTCAGAGATGAAGGCATGACCTGGTTAACAGCATTCATACTGTTTTGTTTTATTCTCTATCTCAAAATGGAGTGAAAATACAAGTGACCTGGACTGACAGATACAAAAATAGTAAAGTGGGGAGGGTGATTTGATTTCTATCTTTGCAATGCTCCATTAAGAAAACAGAATGCTTCATTGTATGTGTATTGCCTACCCCACTTCCAAAGCAGTCAGCATTACTTTTACTTGCAAATATGTACCTTGTAAATATATATAACTTCATTTCCTACCTAGCTGCCTTATTCGATCTCTCAGTTAGTGTTATCAGACCCAAAGACTTTGGCAAACTAAGTTGCCATAAAGAAACACTGAAAAAAGCAGTTCAAATACAGCAGCTGAAAACACACTATACCTTTTGATCTAAGAAGTACTCACACATTTCACTGAATAAAGGTTCCCCAGAAAAGTCCAGCTCCCCAAATCACAAAATATAGCCTGCCAAGTTCTCTAAATCGTAAATGTAACCATACTTGAACATTTATTTCTCCTCATATATGAATAAGACAAGGGCATGTGGTTTTTTAGTTGGTAAAAATGAACAAGGACATCATCCATATTTTGCATATGTGTCCCTACTGCGTATATGCTTATGGAGGTATCACTACAGTTTGTGCAATTGTAATAAAGATAGCTCAACCTATCCAGCTCATGCCAGTAATACTGAAGACAAGACAGTGGTGGCTGCCAAGATGGCCAAGGTTGGTTGTCTTCATATGAAGACAAGCTGAGAGAGTTGCAGTTGTTCAGCCTGGAGAAGAGAAAGCTTCAGGGAAACCTTATAGCCCTTTTCAGTACCTGAAAGAGTCTACAAAAGAGCTGGAGAGGTACTTTTCACATGGGCAGATAGTGACAGGACAAGGGATTATGGTTTTAAACTGACTAACGTAGGTTTAGACTATATATGAGGAAGAAATGCT
Source organism: Scytalopus superciliaris (assembly GCA_013400415.1). Taxonomy (NCBI): domain Eukaryota; kingdom Metazoa; phylum Chordata; class Aves; order Passeriformes; family Rhinocryptidae; genus Scytalopus; species Scytalopus superciliaris. The sequence goes on along the minus strand of VXBX01001995.1, from coordinate 14,482 downwards.
TCGCTGTGAGGGTGGTGAAACACTGAAGCCCAGAGAAGCTGTGGATGCTGCATCCCTGGAAGTGTTCAAGGCCATGCTGAATGCGGTTTTGAGCAACCTGATCTAGTGTAAAGTGTCTTTAAGGTTCTCTCCAACCCAGACCATTCTATTATTCTATGATGCTATGATTGGGTGCAGTTGAATATGCTAGAACTTTACTTCAATGATTAAATGTTTATGCTCAAGAGAACTAGCTGGACCATTTGTTGGTAGGGTTTTTTTACAGTGTAGTACTAACTGCTTTGTGGACTCACACATGGCAGTGGTCTGAAGAATTAAAACTTAGGAGCAGACAGGCCAGAACTTTTCCAGTTAAAGCTAGTGACACCCAGGAGAGACAGCTGTCTAAGTGTTCTGAAACCCTAAGACCCTTTCCCTTGGCTCCCATCTTTTCTACTCAATTGCCAAAACTATAATTCCTGTGTGGGGCCAGGTATGTTCTGGGAGGCTCTATGACCTTGGGCTTCATGATGATGGAACTGGTAGTAATTCTGAAGAACCAGGCTGTTCCTTAAGGCAGAGAGTTGCATTTGCTTGGTGTTGCACCTCTGCCAGTGCCCACGGATAACAAGTGATCTGAGCATCCTATCCTTAGATCTGATGGATGACTGTATAGCATTTCACCTGCATATCACAGCACACTGCACAATATGCAAAGACTAGTGATATATTTAAAACTAAAGAATATAAAAGCATAGTATCAGCCTTAAATAACAAACATAAATGAATATCATGAAAAATAAATACAAAAGCAAAGACATATTATTTCAGTCATAAATACACTGTGTCTTTTTGCATACTTGAATTTTACTGTTATGACTAACAAGGCATGAACAGATATACTTGCTTTGCCACACAGCAGTTTTTTCAACATATGAGCCCATGTAGTGGGAGACCTACAGCCAGGATCGTGACCCTTATCAGATGAGAGGATATGAGTCAGGTGACACTTATGGAAAAGATGCTGAAAGCATCCTTAATTTCATCAGATATGCAAATGGAAAAAAAAAATCAGTGACTCCCAACCTACCTTTCTCAGATGCAAAACTGGGAAACTTACTAGACTCATTATCTTATCAATGTGTAAAACATCTACATACTCTCACAATTCCACCCACACAGACAGACTGTGAAACCAGCTATGGTTAACATTTGTTGAACTGATGACTTCCACAGCTTCTACTGTGAGCATAATTTAATTTATTTGTTTTATTACGTTTGCCTACAGCTCTAACCAGGTTGTTTTTCAAGGCTAACAAATAAGGGAAATAGAAGATTGAAAAAGCATTTAATACAAACTTTGGAAGGTCTTCCTGTTCATAAGATGAATATGAAAGTGAAGAATTTTGGAAAATTATGTGCATTAACTAATATTACACATTCTGGAATATTGAAAAACTTGTCATATTACTTTGAAGTTTATATTGTGCAAATCTCTAGGGAGAAAAGGACTTTTTTGCTCCATGGGAACGAAGGCACAGACAGTAGTTCTCAGAACTAAGCTGTCTTATGGACACAACTGAAGTGAAGCAGTTTGCATAAAACTTAATACTCCCCTTGTCTGTTCTTTACTGTCAGCAAAAAAGTCCTTACAGACAACTTCAGGTTTTATAAAGGAGAAAACACATTCTGTTCAGAAAGAAGTCTACTATATATGCTGTCAGTCCGTGAAAAAAATGTTTTTTGCTCATGGCTTCTGTTGTGTGCTATTGAAAGCTAAAAGAAGCTCAGCTCTCTAATGCACAACTTGACTTAGAGAAATGTGCAACAGAACCAGGTCATCTGTAGGAAGAAGAAGCAGCAGAAGAAAAAAATCCCAACTATTTCCTTTGGCAAAGGATAGGAAAGGAGAACTAAACTGACTGTTAAGCCACAAAAGGCCCTTTAATATAAACATTAAAAAGAAAAAGATGCACATAATATTTCTTCACTTTGGGAAATAACTATAAAATTCAAATTTAAGAGGCAGTAATCTTTAAAAGAGTCAGAGAATCTACTTCTGAAAAAGTCTTATTATTTAGCAATAATATTCAATTCTTTGACCAAACACAAATTTGACAATCTAATACTTCAATCTAATATTTAAAATACCTTTTTAGTGGATCTCTGAGAATTGTCAGTGCAATTTTTAAAAAGAAAAACAGTAATGAAATATTAATGAGGAAGAACACCCTGTATAATTTACAGTCATAAATAATTCTGCAGACTCCCAGGTTCATCAATCACAATTTCATTAATCAGTTTGGTGGCTCAGTTCTTCCCAGGAGTTCTATCTTTCCTCTCCTTTTTGTTCCTCTGTTAGATATACCTCCACCCTCATATAATATTTCTGGGCAGAAAATAAAATGTTGCTTTTTTTCTAGAAAAATATGACATGTATTATTCAAAACTGATTTCTAATTCAATTTTTTTTCTTAGAAATAATTTTTAAATCAAAAGAAGCACTCAGTATTTCTTACTTTTTCATGGATGACAGAAACAAAGGAGCAGTCAAAAACTCCTATAGCCACTGACTAGTTTTAAAGACACAAAACCAAACAAAAATTTAGCATATATATAAATGTACAAATGTACATAAATGTGGCACAATTTGGTGAGATACCTAGGTGAGAATTACTGAGTATAAATTCAATGAAGGATGCACTAAATTAATTCAGGACATAGCGAATGAGAAATAATGAGGTTGAACCAACAGATACTAATGTGAAAATACCAGGAACAGATTTTTACACTAGACCTCTGCCCCATTGTTAAACTTAACACAAGCACTATAATAAAATCTTGAAGTGAATTAAAATTTCTGGAGTTATTTTACAACTTCTCACAGCTTCCCTAAGTCCCAAAATCACGAGGAAGCCTAGGCATGACTTTAGTTCCCTGCACTGCATCCTAGTCCTAGCTTCTGAGTCATGCTGTGGCACTCTCTCCGTCCAAGCTGCTGTTCCTTTCCAGTAGGAAGAAGGGTACAGGTGAGTCATGGTACAATGTATCATCCTGACATGAACTCAGAATGTATTTAGAGGGCACAAAAAGCCTGGAAGAGTATTCTGGACCCCACAGCTTAGGTGTACCTTTGCTGATTATCTGATCAACCTTTCGCGATAGCCTGATACCTTTCCCTCTGTCTGATAACCTGGATGCTACAGTCTGTGCTGTAGACTTGATGCAGAAACACTTCAGCTGAAATAACACAAATGTGATGGTATTAAACAAATTTTACATAGCAAAGAGTAACAAATTCTCCTCCACTGTGATACTGTGGCAATTACATTTTTGTGTATTGCAATTCTACCTCTCCTAGATTATACATATCTGTATAAGTAGCCTAAATAAATCTAGTATATGCTCATATATATAAGCTGTCTACCTATGTTTTATATACCCACACAATACAATTCCTTTAAAGAAAAACAAGGTTTCATTTATCTCCATTCAAGTGTACCCTATAGACATCCTCTTCTAGCTTCCTTGCTAGGGCAGTCACAGAACCACAGGATCACAGAGTAATTTAGGAGGCCACCTAGTCCAAGCCCTTCAACTTGCCCAGTTTAGTTTTGAACACCTCTGAGGATGGAGGACCCACAGCCTCTCAGAAAAAATGTTCTGGTATTTTAAAAATGGAAAGTCTAACTGGAATTTTTCTGGTTCTAGTTTGTGTCTATAGCCTATCTTCACATCCAAGGAGAGTCTAACTCTGTCTTCTTAATATCTTCTGATCAAGTAATTGTAGACAGCAATAAGGTTTCCCCTTTGGTTTAGCTTTTCCAGGCTGAACAAACATGACTTGCTCAGTCTCTTCTTGTACCTGACCAATTTGGTGGCCTCCACTAGTCTCATTCCAGCACACCCATATCTTACTTGTAGTGGAGAGGTCAGAACTGGACACAGCACCCCAGATGTGTCCCACCAGTGCAAGTGGAAGTGTGATTTCCTACACTGGCTACACTCTCATACAACCCAAGATGAGGTTGTCCTTCTTTGCTTCAAGGGCAGTATCTCCTATGAGGACAATGGGAGTTTTTTTAATGAGGTAGCCTTGGATTTTGTTTTATTTAATCAATGTATCTTCCTGGTTTTTTTCATCAAATATTTATCCCAGCCCAGGTGAAATGGAACTGTACAGCTGTCATTTCATATGAAGAGAGCAAAGACATTTAGAAAATTTTCCAGTTTGATCATGACAAAGAGTATGTTTCTACTCATTACTTCAACAAACAGATATTAATTAAAGAATATTCCTGGTTCTGTGATTTGAGCAGGAGTTTCCTGGACCTTAGTCTACATTCTTAACACCCAATACAATCTATTCAAAGATTTCAGACTTGCTACAAGCATTTTTTTTTCTTTTTTTTTTCCCTTCTGATGAGTAAAACATACAGGAATTTATGTATGTAATAGAATACTCCACTCAGACAATAAACCCAAAAAGGAAGAAAAATAATTTCCATTCCAGTACATCTATTTTTTCAACTTGTATTGTGACCCCTGTCTAGTCTATAAGTTATGTTTCCATAACTAGCAGGATGATTTCTCACATCTCCAAGTAGGTGAGCTGTAACAAAGGCTTTACACTATGAAACATTTAAAATAAAAAGGCAACTACAGCCTCCAACTAAGGGGTGGTTTTGTTCAGATCAACTCTCATGCAAGTGCCTTTGATATGAAAGTGCAGTTTCTAATAAGGTTAATTTCTTACCTGTTTAAAATTACAAGGTTGGTCTAAGAAAAGAACTATTTTCAATTCACAACTGCCATTAAGTGTTATAAGTTCAAAACTCAGACCATGGTCTACACTGATCCATCTATAGATTGAAAAGATAACAAGGAAAACTTCAAGTCTGCTCTCTGTTGCATTTTCTTACTGTTACAATAGATCAAATTACCTCTTGATTACTTGTTCCTTGTCCTTATAATTCTTGCATTCTTGACTGTACAGAGCCTGAGAGTGACAAATATAGAAAAATCAACTTCAAGACTTAATCCACATTTTTAATTTTCGTATTGAAAATTTCTTTTGAGCCTTCTGTCCAGCTCCCTCCTGTACAGTGTACATGTCTACTGAGTCACTATGTCACATCTTTAATATCAGCCATTATTTAAAAATAAATAATAACTGCTGCTTTTGCATGGGTCAGGACAGCAGTTCTAGTGCTATGACCTGGTTCTTATTTGGGTAATTGCATTCTGTACTATTTGAAAGCTTTTTAATGTTCTGGTGAAATTGAACATTCTTCATATCTTTCCTGAACAACTGCTAATGCTTTGGAACATTTACTGACGGAGGTTTATACCAGAGATAGAAACCTTTTCTGATGAGTGAAGTCCTGCATTATTAACAGAAACCACGATAAATGTATCAGTCTTCGAAAGGCATCTAAATATGTCAGCATCATTTTCTGCTTTAAGACTGAATTTGTATTTATACTTTGCTTACTCAAAAACTGCTTTTGCTTTGATTTCATAATGATGCCCAAAGCACAGAGCTGTGGTTCCAATTCAGATTTCCTTTAGGATCAGATATGGTGGCTTTGGTCATGCTCATTTCCCCCATTTCTTTGCAAAAGGATGAATATAAACAGCCATATGATAAAATAAAGTGTTTTGTAAATATCATGTATTATCCTGGAAATTGCAACATTCATTTTCCAGGGTACAGCTGTTTTTTGACAACTTTCATATCAAACACATCGGCTTCTCATCATGTTTTTTGTACTCCATCTGTTGTGTTTTTTGTACTCCATCTTCACCCAAATACACTGTTGATCACTTTTTTGTTAATTAAAAATAAGGACTGAGAACAGTGTTTTGAAAGACCTGAGAAAGATGATTGAGCTGAGCGAGCAAACAAACTGAGGAGATTGAGCAAATATATGTCATGGCAGAATGTTCATGCAATAAAGCCTAGGGCTAAAGACTAAAGGAAAAGATGTCATTTACTGATTAAAATAAATGCACAAATATAAGAACATAGATATTAGGTCAAGTAAAAAAAGCTTGACTTATATTTTAACCTAAAATGGTGTATATTTTGCTAGTAAATTTTAGCACACCCAGTTGATGTATATTGTTCATGTATTCTGCATTTGGGATTTGGGCCTAGGAGGGAAATTTTCTCTTAGCACAGAGAGGAATTAAACAGTTTGAACATCACTGGGTAGAGTCAGGGTATTAAGAACATTCTTTAAATCTGTAGCAATAACTTGGGGTATTTTAATTTACATTAGATTTTATATAAAAATTTATAAAAGGCATGTTTGTATAATACATAATTTATAGAACTATATTACATTTAAGAATATTTTAATATTTAAATCATTATTCTCCTCCACCTTTTTTCCTGTGACTTCCAATATCTCAGAACAAGTGTCTTATTATTGATTATATTCTATTACAAATGGTGCTTACACCCTATTTCAAACAGAATATATATCTAATCTGTCTATTCAGATGTTTATGTTAATGTTAGCAGGTTTGTGGTGGTCCGCTTGTTGGAAAGGTTGCAGAATCTAGCAGTCCTGCTTTAATGTGAGATTTGTTGTGAGTAAGTGATGAAAAAGAGTAAGATGAACAGACTGTGACAAAGCAAGGCTTCTGTCTCTGCAGCAGAAGCTCCCACCAGTGCCTAATATGCAACCATGGCATTGGTGTTACTGGCAGGTCTTCTCCTTTCTATGCATTGCCTCCTTCATCCCTCCTGCCACCCACTACCACCATTCTGGTAACCCAGCTCCTACCACATTGATAATTTTTTCCATGACCAGTGATAATATTTTTTTTTTTAAATTTTATGGCCAACAGCACCACAGATAGCACCTCATATGCAAATTTTGTGGGGTTTAGATTTCTCTGTGTGTCCATTTGTCCCTCAAAGTGAAAATGTAGCTATTGCTTTTTAGCCTAGGGATAGCAGAAGTCAAGAGAAAGTCAAATCCTACAATAGTACTGTAAGATAAGTTATGGCCAGAATTTCAAAGCCAGAGTATCTTGAGATTAATTTCAGGGCACAGTGATTAACAGCTGTGGCAGGCTTCTGGTGTTGTGATTAAGTGAACATCTCCCACACATGTATCTATATTTCTACAACAAACTGCCCTATCATCTTAACATTTATATTTTGGTTTAGATGACCTTAACTTAATATAATTTTCTGCAGTAGGTTCTCAGGACACCTTTTTTCTGTTAAATACTTAACATGGAACTGGGGCCAACATCCAAAACAGTGCCTAGCTGGCTTGTGGCTTAAATCTAGGTCTTTTTTTTTTTTTTTTTTTTTTTNTAAAAATTTGGTTTTTTTTTTTTTTTTTTTTTTTTAATTGAATAGTCAGTAATAAATTAAAATCTGCTGAGGTTTAAGTTGAATGTTTGCATGACAAATCTTCACCTCTGGGTTTCCTGATTGTCTTTTTACTGCTCTCAATTGAGATTCATGCTCTTTCCCAAGGACTGAGAATAACTTAGCTTTTTTCAGTCAGTCAAAGGTGAAATACTAGTTATATCTGATACTTTGAGAGCACTTTACTATTTAGATACACATCCAAACCCAATTATGAGAGTCTTCTATGCTTCCTGGGAAACAATGACCTGGCTGAAGTCAGTTCATCTACAGAAATGTATAAAACCAAAGTGCCCACACCTGGGCTTCCAGACCACTTACATTCCTGTGAAGGATGAATCAGGCAAATGTTGGCACTCAAATATTTTCAAATACTTTGACCAGCCTATTCTGGACCATAACTAAGCCTGCCTGTGCCACTGTTTTGACACAAGACATTTACTGTTCCCTCCCTCCTGTTACAAAAAAGTTTTTGCAAGAAGCACACAGATAGGTAAAGGCACATTGGGCCTCAGCTTTCCTAAAGTACATCCTAAAGTACAAGCTGCATGGTTTGTCAGAGAGATGACAGACCCAGAACAACATGTAGGAGAAGAGAGAAAGAGTAAATAAATTTATCTAGAACTACCTAAGAACCAAAACTCTCTGGAAATTTGTTATAGAGTGGATGGAGTTTTATGCAATGTTTTAGTCTCCATGTAGCAGTGATGGGGCACAAGAAGATAAAAAACCTCAGATTATTTTTATGTGTTTGATATTATGACATTTAGCCATTTCCAACTAATTTTGGGATTGCTAAGTATGATATTGTTAATAATATTCAATATTGTATTTCTTATAGAAATTAATATATGCCTTTATGAAATGAAACCAAAAATTCAGAGCAGTTTGTGAATATTCCAAGGCTGAGGAGTCAACTTTGAAATTTCATGGGACAACGGAGTCCCTGGTGGGCAACTAGACTGAGTAGAAAGAGGAAGAAAAACTCTGAAAGTAGATGGAAGATTAAACCTTGCTAAGATACTCTGAATTTGCATAGGAAGGATGTCTTTTATGAAATTCAAGTTGGCAGCAAATGCTGTCCAAAAGTAGAATAAAATTATGCCAACTCCCACTTCCAGTGTGATTTAACTTCAAGGTCAGCTCTATTTCATTCAGCTTTAGAACTCGTAAGAAAGTGCCACAATTATGTTGAGCCTTTGCTTTATGTTTGTGTTAAATAGCATTTTCACTCCAATTTGGATCTCCAAATTCACTTGTATATGTCCTGATGTTCTATCCAGTTGTTATCTTCTCTTCTATGCTTACTTAGGACACATATTTTAATCAGGATATTAGTTTTAATACTTCTGAAGGTCTATTGGCTACTCTTTCCTGAATTTCAGAGATGTTAACAGCTGTTTAGTATCACTGGTTGCAACTTTCTACTCTCCGGCCAGCAAACAAAACTTGCTGCAATCTGTTGACTATCATGAATGTCAAACTGCTGGGAATTATCTTGTTTAACCCAGCAGTACTGCATTCAATTTTCTGTATATAGCCACTTCACATATTTATATAAAATATGTATTTCATCAGATAATTGAATACCATATTTTATGTAAAGCAACCTTCATTTCTTTGTCCTGAGGATAGACAATAGCAACAAAACCACTTTGAGGAAGATGATGGGTTTGGGCAAAGCTTCCCCAGCTACATCTGGAGGGAAGTGTAGCATGTGCCTTTTGACACCTTAAGGTGATGCATTCCTTGAAGGACAAAGGACAAAATATTTGAGAAAGCTTTTGAGGATGTCATCCATCAAACAACTACATTCTCTGTGGGGCATAAAACCAGAAAGTTTCTCTTTTTTTTTTCTCCCTCCTCACACTTCTGCTTTTTTTCTCAACTATAAGTGTATTGTATTTTGCAGTTCAGTAAGAGACAAACAGTCTACAATAAATAAAATATATTATTTCTGTACCAGAAGTAGTTATCACTTTTGTGCCTATAACTCAATACCCGTCTGTTTTGCCCCTCTGGACAATTTACAAAGATAAAAGTGTCTCAGAGCCCACTACATCTCCCATATCAGTATTACCCCTGTAGCAACTTTGCACCTGAGAGCAAGAAATAATGCAACATGCACTGTGATTAGCTTCCTTTCCCTCATCTCCTTTTGTAACTCTCTTGCTTACTTTCTTTGCCACACGCTTTGCTGTTTTACAATGCCTTTTGCCTTTACATTTCTTCCAATACACCCTTGTATTTAGTAAATGAACAGTTTTGACAGCTTTCAGTAAATCTAATGGTTTACCTTAAGCTAGTAAAACATCTGATAGTAGACCACAGAGATTAATTACATTGTGGAATGCCTTTGCTTAGAGGAAAGGAAAGCATGCCTACAGTGCAGTTTCTGAAAATATGATTCCTATAATGTTTTCAATTATTGTAGTAGAGCACACTGATAGTGCATTTTAAGGATTTGGGACTTCATTCAGATCTTTGCATGTAGGTATCTCCATGCACTGCCCAAAAATCATGGCTTTTAGAGTGCTTCAGATCACAGAAGTCTTTAATAAAACGCTAAATGTCTCTGAAGAGCTCCAGAAAAGGATTACCACAGATATCAGTGACTCTTACCTCACTACAGAAACCTGATCACCTACCTCAGATGTGAACATTTACCATCAAATCACAGCACTGATGCTGAGTGCTTCCATGGCTTAGCTGGTACTTCAAAATCATCATCTCTGAGAAGTGTGTATTTAATGTCTGCTGGCATCCTAATTTAAGTGAAATTTAGCCTGCTAACCAGGGGCCTACATTTTTACAGAACAGAGATGCAACTGCGTAAGTACATAGCTCCAAAAACTGTAGCAGCAAGAATGTGCTGTTATTTACATGACACTACTATGTTTTCATCCTCTACAGTATGTGCTCAAAATGTGGGGGCTTTTCCCAGTGCAGGAATTGCAAAATGCAGTTAGATATAATTTTTTTAAATAAAAATGTTATTTCTGTAATAGAAACAAAAATCTCTAAGCCTCTCCTTATGCAAGCTGCCTTTTTTTTTTTTTTTTTGGCCATGAGCTCAAAATTCTTTGAAGCAGACAGTCTCTCCTCCTGTTTATAAAAAATGAATCACATTTTTGGTTGTACTATATCCTAAACAATGATAGTACAAAATTTTGAGACATCGATTAAATGTGGGGAAAAAAACCACCCACATTATTTTTAACTTCTAAATTCTGCTCTCCAACAGGCTGAGCAGAATAATGTTGTGGTCATTATAAGTAAGGTCTGTACAGACTAAGACACTAATTCAGGTTTTCTAGTGTAATCAATCTGTCTTTTCCCAGATTGAAATACTAGATCACTAACTTTATGGCACTGTTTATATGGAGCACACTTTATACACTTTAGTCTGAGAACAGGAACTTAGATTTTGCTGAACTTCAGGCCATGATTCAAGAATTTTTTAACAAAATGTCATCATAAAAAAGGTTTGTGATTTTGGCATTTGTAGTGTTTGAGGAGGCTGTGTATTTTACCTGTCTCTCACACAACGTTTCTTCTTTGTATTTAAGGCAATAACATCAGAATATTTCAAAGGCTCTACCAAAAAGTTTTGCTGCTTAAAAGTGTACAGTTGAATGGTCAAACAAATTCCTAGGAACTACTTAAAAGTCAAGTGCAAATCTACAGCATTACAATGAGAGTTCTCAGTATAATTCTATTGCTATTCTTGTTGACATTTTATATAGGAATTGTGCTGTAGAGCAAGACAGCCGAGAAGTTTTGTTAAGTGTTGCTTTTACTCATCCACAGTTTTTGAACAGAGCTAGAAAACAGACACAAATTATTTGAGCTCCCAAATATACTTTCAAGTTCTGACAGAATTTAAAAAAAAATGCAAGAATGTTAATCAAACCCTCCAATGTTCTACTTTTTGGTTCAAAGTAGGTCTGTTCAGAAGTACATTCGTACTGTTTGCTGTTTGAAATTTTTATATTTGAATATGTAGCTGTTTACAGTCACATGGCCTTGTTAGTGTGTAGAATTTTAGCAGACAAGGCATTAGCGGCAGTGAGTGGAAACTACTCGGTGATGCTTTCCTTTCAGGATCCCCTATTCAGGCCCTCTGTGGCTCTTTACCTCTCCTAGTTCTGAAGCAGCAGGAAGGAGTAAAGTCACAGTAAGGAAACATGTCTTTAGAGCACATTTCTATAGAGACACAGGCCATGAATGCGGCGTGCATATGGGGAAGTGGAAATGAGAAAGCAAGGCATAGCAATAAAAAGGCATGACAACTAGCTGACTAAGCATGAAGACATCAGGGGAAAACCAAAACCAGCATGGAGATGAACAGTACTGGAGAGGAACTTCTCTCTCTTCTGAGAAAAGGCAGGTTTGGGAATAGGGAGAAATATTGTAGCATGAAAAAGAGAAATTCAGTAGTCAGAGGTGCACTTCAAAGTATTTGTTTTAATGTCACGTCGCAACAGAACTGGGTAGCTCCTCTTCAGTAATTATTTTAACATTGGTTCCCACCGACATGTTTCAGGAAAACATCTTCAACTCTTGGTACTTGTTGGTCACACAGTTCTTTCCCAACAGAGTGGAACACTACTGTTCAAGAACTATTCCTATACATAACAAGTATACTTGGAGGTGCAACATTCTGTTGAACTTCCTAAGTGTATAGAGAGATGCCTACATAACATCTGAGTTTTAAACTGTTAGTTATTATCACGTTGTCTTAATTCTTTCAAATACTGAAAAAAATTAAATATTTTCTTCTATTTATCCCTGAAAGAATAAAAGGCAGAGTCACAAAGCAGTCTATAAGCCAGTAGTATTTTACCAAGAACAAAGTACATAGCGCATTGAATAAGGTTTATGTGACACCACTGCTTCTATAAACTTTCCCTCTATGATTTCAGATGTTACTGAAATAATTTCAAACAGTTGTGTTTCTTACCCTGAGAATATGTCCTTTTCAGTATCAAAATGTTTTGAAAGTAAAATAACAAAAGCAACTATTTGGTGTTTTTTTTCTGAAAAGCATGTTATATTTACAGAGCATAACTAGGCATTCTCTACATGTCAAAAATGTACTCGTTCTACTTAAAGTCACAAGGACTACTCCTTATTCTCCTTATTCTTTGTATCTTTCAGCACAAGTTTCTTTTCTGAGATTTAAAATTGTTCTGAGATATAAAAATAGACTGTGTTGTGCTGCCTTTTTTTTTTTTTTTTTTTTTTTTTTTTTCCAATTTTTTGNNNTTTTTTTTTTTTTTCCCAATTAGTAGCTGTCTTATTGAGCTGGATGGGTTCTGCCACAAAGCCAGCATTTTACACAACATGCCAGGCAGCAATTAGCTGGTGATAACTTCTCGGTCAGAACTAACCCGGGCTGAATTGTAACTTGCTATGTGCAGGATGGCCAGCCAGTCCCTGTAAACCAGATCCCTTTTCAAAATCCTCTTATACCCCTGACAAAGTAATTAAAGTTTAGAAGCAAAGAATGTCCCACTTTCCAACCCTTTTGTGAAAAGGCTTTGTGCTTTTTGGTGCAGAGGATGCTTGGGGGTCCCTTAATGTAATTTAAAGAGCTTTACAATGCCTTGGTTTCTTTGCTACTGGAAAAAGGATCCTAGAAGAGGATTCGTAACAGAGGCTCAACCACGAAAAACTACAGTGAACGTCTGAAGAGGACAATGAAAAACAGAAAGAAGGAAGCCTATACTGTTGTCACCGCAACTAAGTTAAGCTTGTCTTGCTCTCTGCTCTCCAAAACAGCGACCTAAGCAGAGGCTTATAGCCTCTTGGCCAGAGTTGTACTTCTTGGGCTGGTGAAGCAAGAGGACACAGCACCAGCACAAGAGGTGGGGGAAACGGATGAGAAGACAGGTAGAATCCCAGGAGAGGCCAAAAATCGCCACCCTAAGGCACAGGTGGCGGCGGATGCGATGGGAGCCGGATGCGCGCTCGGCGAGCGATGGGAGGGACAGGCGAGGGCAGGCGGAGTGGAGGTGGAGCCGGTGGCAGCGCTGCTGGGGGAGCCGCGGTGCCCGGACGCGGCGGAGAGGTGGGACCTGGAGGGGCGAGCCCGTGCCCCGCAGCGCAGACCCTTCGGGAGGGAGCGGGCTGGCGGCACGAAGGGGCGGGGAGGGAGGGGCGGGCGCGGAGCCGC
>VXBX01001992.1:0-11641 GCA_013400415.1 Scytalopus superciliaris | reverse complement strand
TCAGTCAGCAGGTTTAAAAAGGTTAAAAACATTACTTGGAGCTGGTAATGCTTCTACATGTTTTCACTGAGCCACAGTTACTATATGCTGACTTTTGAATTAGCTTTTGAGCTTGTTTGTTGTTTTCTTTTTTAAATATGTGCTGTAGATGTGTTAAATATGTGCTTTAGAACAACGAAAATCTTCTTACTTCCTTTTCAGGTGTGGAAACAAGGGATTTGTCTGGAAAGAAAAAAATCCCACCTATTTCTTGGGAGAATATGGTGGGAAGAGAAAAGGAGGGGAGTGATATCCCTTCTTTGGTGCCCAAATCTCACTGTCACTTATACAGTTTTTACAGCTACACATATAGAGATGCTGTGTCTGGGGAGCATTGCTTACAGTGACACAGAAATCAACACAGGGCATCACCTTTTCCTTAAATATATTTAGCTGCTGCCTGCAAACAACTTCCATATTTAGTTATAATATGGGAGGATTCCTTGAGTGTATACGTTAATGTTTTTGGGAGAAGGAGACCTCCCAGTCCTGAATGCTGTTGCTGAAAAAACACTGTAGTCAGTGCAAAATGCTTCCTTCCTGCTGTCTCCTCCCCAGTCTGCTCCAGCAATTCCAGCTCACTTCCCCACCAGTTTCACAGCTCCTTGAAGTACTCCCTGGAAATGTAGCAGTGTAAATCTGGCCAGGAATCCTGAGGGGTCCATATGTGTCCCTGTAGTGTGAGAGAGCCAAGTGCCTGTACAATGGGAAAATGGAAAATGGTATCTGAGTGTAGAACCTGCCCTTGACAGATGTGTGATGTGCCTGGGTCCAGTGCTGTCACAACGGCAGTTCCATGTTTCTTGCTTCTTGCCTTGAAGGAAAACAGCCTCTCATTTAAGACTTCAGAGCAGCACATATTGTGTAGGTGATTTGTTTCTTCTCTGTCCAGCCTGAATGCAGTCAGTACCTACATTCCACTTATCCATTGCTGCAGAAGTCAGACAGGTAGGACACAGTTTGGCATTATTATCTATGGATTTTTTTAACTCTGTAAAGTGTTAGATTTTGTTATTTTTTTTAAGTTGCAGTGTACTCAGTATTATTCCCACTCAAGGACTTATCTTGCATGATTAAAACCAGTTCCTTTAGCTTTTTGTATTTGTGCATGTCTTTTTTATTCCTGAGCACAAAAGCTTATATATTTCAGTACCAGAAAACACTATACATTATTCCAAGAGTTCCCAGCTTGTTCTGGTGGCTCTATATGTTACATTGGTTGGGGTTTATCCTCTTGTTCACATTTCTACCAAGCCATTCAATAATCTCAATTTCATTTATAACAACAATAACATCTTCTATTAATATTTCCTATTCTAAGAGAGGAAGTAAGAAGCTGCAAATTTCTCTTACCCGAATAATACATTATTTTTTCTGCTTTAGAACTGATTATTAAGAACATCTTCATGCAGTTACTAAAAAGGCTGAATGATCCTTAAATTTGCTCAGTTACAAGACACTCTAAAGTTCCGGGCCTTCACCTGTCTTGTTCAAAGGAGGCAGCACCTTGGTCCTTGTATAAGTTACTCCATAAGGACTCAGAGATGTCCAGGTGCTTCTGGGCTTTGCTTATGGGATAACTTAACTTTGAATACCACTTCTCAAGTGATAATGGGACCAGTAATGAGAACCTCTGAATACTGCATGCAGAAAGAGGCAAAAACATTTTTTCTGTGCCAGGAAAGAAAAAGTGGTTTTCCAGCTGTTGCCCTGATCCTCTCCCAGTATGGAAATTAAATTAGTCTTACTCACTTCTAGATAATATATTAAGACACAGAAATATTGGAGATCGGATAAGTAAAGTCCTACTTTAACCCAAGGGTTAAATTGGAACAAAATATCTAACTTGAAAATCCCCCAAACTTACGTAACTGCAGAATTGAATTTGAGCAACAAAAAGGACTGATTCTGCTGTTTATGCAAAGGAATCTATGCTCTTTATTCTCTACATATTGACATGGTTATAAACACTTCTTGCAGAAGGAAGTGCCAGAGGGTTCACATTTTGTGCAGGCCTCAGGTCACTTTGCTGCCTCATGACATCCTCACTCTTCCTCTCCTATTTTCTTGCCATGAAACTCCCGACTTTTGGCTCGGAGTTTGTTGACCTGCGACTCTGCAATGTCAGCCCGTTCCTCGGCTTCCTCCAGCTCGTGCTGGATCTTGCGGAACTTGGAGAGGTTGACATTGGACAGCTCCTCCTGTGTGGGGACAGGGAATTGGTGGCGAGGAGCCCAGGGCAGGGGTTTCACTCCTCCTGCACCTGGGCCTTGTGGGGCTGCAGCTCTTCCCTGGTGGGAGGCACAAATCCCATCCTCTCCCACCACTGCTCACACATCAGCTCACCCCGACCTCCTCATCCCCCCCATCTCAGGACCCCACTGGGATGAGCTTCACCAGGATTGTTTCATTTATGGGAAGCATCTTTGTCACTTGGATTTGTCACTTGAGTACTTATTCTCCCACTACTTGCTGCCCGACAGTCAGTGTCACTTATCAGGCTGAGAAAGACCCTGAAGCCTTCTGCTGCTGATTATTAGCAGAGCTTCAGAAACTTCTCAGTCAGTGCATGTGGCCCATGTGTTTGTTTACTCTGACCTCCTGTATGAAACAGGCTGCAGAACTTCCCTTGGCTCACCCCTGAGTGCAGGTGCCCAGGGCTCATCAAGGCCTCTTGACACGAGAGTAAAACAGCAACGCCAAGGGCTGTTGTGTCTCAGCAGTTTCTTTCAAGCCCTTTTCTGGATGTTCAGCCTCATTCAATGCATGGGCTGCCCCAATGGAGGGTGGCCCTTGCCCATTCTTTGAGCAATACTTACAGCCTCCTCAGCCTGTCTCTTGTAGGATTTCACCTTCATTTGCAGCTTGTCCACCAGATCCTGTAGCCTGAGAACATTCTTCCTGTCTTCCTCAGACTAGAGAGGTTGGTAAGGAGGAAGGAGAATGATTTCTTGGTTCAGCATCACATAGGGTTAACAAATCCCCTTGGGGATGGTGTGTGCAAAATGAGACTCACTGTGAGAAAATTCTGTGAGCACAAGGAGGCCTCCAGGCTTACCTGGTAGGTGAGTTCCTTCACCCTCCTCTCGTACTTGCGCACACCCTTCACGGCTTCAGCGCTGCGCTTCTGCTCAGCATCCACCTCCCCTTCCAGCTCCCGCACCTGCAGGGAGAAGCCCATCCCTGCAGCTTCCCTGCGAGTGTCTCTCCAAGGGACATGGTCACTCATGTACAGACACAGCCCTACACACCCTGGCCTCCAGCTTCTGGATTTGCTTCTTGCCTCCCTTCAGGGCCAACTGCTCGGCCTCTTCCAGACGAAGCTGCAGGTCCTTCACCGTCTGGTCCAGGTTCTTCTTCATCCTCTCCAGGTGGGCACTGGTGTCCTGCTCCTTCTTCAGCTCTTCTGCCATCATGGCTGCCTGAGCAGAGCAAAAGGTGGAAGAAGTCATTGTGGGGCTGGAGAAATTTTGGGGGGAATACAGCCACCATCATCACTGATGAGAGGAGCCCCCAACTCACATCTGTGATGGCCTTCTTGGCCTTCTCTTCAGCATTGCGGGCTTCCTGGATCGTATCCTCCATTTCACTCTGAATCTGGGAGATGTCTGTCTCCAGCTTCTTCTTGGTGTTGATCAGGCTGGTGTTCTGTTGAACAATAAAATTTTGTCCAGTTACTTCCAAAAGAAAGTATGTATTTTAGAACTTTACTGTTTCAATGTAAATTTGTCTTCTATGAATCTAATATTGACATCCTCTTGATTCATCTTGTGATGTCATACACAGCTAGATAGCAGAGAGTTCTTAAAATTTGAAGCCCTTCTGACTGCTAATACAATCCTAATCATGTAGCTATAATCTATTTCTTTGTACAAATTTGATAATTCTGGTTCAGGTGAAGTTTTTTATGACAAGAGTTGATTTAAGAATTTACACAGATCTGTAAAGGAAAAAAAAGGCTCATGATATTTTGAATCTCATAAATCTGACCTGAGTGTGGAGCAGCTGAACTCTCTCACTTGCATCCATCAGCTCCTGCTCAGCCACCTTCCTTGACCTCTCCGTCTGCTCCAGGGCTGCCCGTAGCTCCTCAATTTCAGCCTGCAGCAGGTTTGCTCTGCGCTCCACCATGGCCACCTGCTCCTTCAGGTCATCCTGTGTTCTGAGAGCATCATCCAAGTGTATCTGAGTGTCCTTTAAGAGAGGAAAGAGAAATTATAAGGCATTACAGCACTGTTGCTCAATGGCAATTGCCACCAGTCCAATGATTATTATGGCAGTATAATATATACAATTATAGATATATATTTATATGTAGATTTATTGTCAGTAAATTCCATTATCTAAGAAAGTGAGCAGGAGATGGATTCATGGTACTGTGCCCTGTCCCAGGCTGAGTGACAGCCCTGCCTAAATTTAAGTCTTTGCAAGCGGTTGACAAGCATAGATTCAAACTCCAACTGGCTGACAAAACTTAAAAGTTGAAGGAAGCTGGACCTTTGTCCCTGCCTGGGACAGAAGAAAGAACCTTTCTTCATTCTCTGAAGTGCTGCTACATAACATACACAGTGCTCTGGGGTTGAAAAATTAAGAACTCAAGAGTGACAGGATCCTACTATTCCACGTAGGCTTTAATGATATTGCAATAAAGCAATTTATAGTCATAAAAAGAGTTTTTATGTCCCTCAGAGCAAAGGATATGTAGTATAGGTGCTGGAGTACTTTCCTCCAGTCAGAGGAAAGAGTTCAAGAAGGAGGAGAATGACTCAACATGTGAACTGGTGTGTCTCTGGCTGTCTAGCTGGTGCCATACCCAAGGTTTTGGCTTGTATGATCATGGACATACCTTTAAGAAGCTCTGTCTGTTGGGAGTTGATGGGATTCACCTGATCAAGTAGAGCAAGAGGGTCTTTACCAGCAGTCTTTAAATTAGACTTAAGAGGAGAAGAGAATGGAGTTTTGAGTTACAGACAAGAGTCAAGACTTGGAGATGCATTAGAAAGCAACATGAAAATGCTCCAAACGATTTAGTTTGTTCCTCTAAAAAAGTAATAAAAGAAGGTACCATGTAGTATGCATAGCAACAGGAGGAGTTAAAAGCCTCTGTGCAGCTAGAAAACTGATCTAATTGCTGTCACTAAAGCCTGGTGGGATGAATCACATGACTGGGGAGTGCTGAATTAATGGCTATAAAATGTTCAGAAAGGACAATGAAGGGATAAGTAACAGGCAAGGAAAGAAAGGTGAGAAGGTTCTCTATGTAAAATATGGATTGTTTGCACAGAGCTGTATTTACAGCTTTGGAAAACAGTGATGAGTCAGGTTGATATCTTATGAGCAAAAATTAGAGGCCAAGCCAGCAAAGGAAACCTTTGTGTTGACTACAGGGATCCTGACCCAGGGGAGCCTTTTGATGAACGGTCATTACTTTAACTACGGGAAGCATCATGCTTGCATGATCCAGTCCTGCTGGGAGACTTCAAACACTTTGCCATCTGCTGGAAAAGCAGCATAGCAAGCTGGAAGCAGTCCAGGAGATTCCTGCAGGGTGTCAAGGGTAGTATCTCCTTCCAGGGGATAGACTGTCCAACTGAAGAACTGTCACTGTGCCTGCTGCTTATCAGCACAAATTAACTGATTAGAGATGTCAAAACTAGTGGCAGATTGGACTGCCATGATCATTCCCTGGTGGCATTCATGGTCTTGAGGGATCTGGGACAGATGAAGAATAAGGCCAAAACCCTGATTTTTATGAGAGTGGACCTTCAACTGTTTAAGTAATTACTGGGTGGAACCCCATTGAGAAACTGCCCTCAAGGATAAAGAAGCAGAAAAGAGTCAAGAATATTTTCCTTAGAGTGCAAGAGCTCTCAATTTCCACTTGTAAGCAGTCAGGCAAGGAAGGCAGGAGAACAGCATGGCTGAGCAAGGAGCTCCAGGTCAAACTGAAGTGTAAGAAGGAAACACATAATCAGTAGAACCAAGGACACGTATCCTGGAAGAATATAGATATGCTGACTGGATTGTGTGGGAATAGGCTTATGAAAGCCGAGGCACACGTGGATCTGAATTCCTATTTTATGAAGTTTTGGTGTGGTCTTCCATTGAGTACTGTGTGCTGTTCTGGGCCCTACAATTAACTAAGGGTTTTATGAGATTTGAATACATCTAGAAGAGGGCAGCAAAGCTGATGAAAGGCTTGGAAAGCATGTAGTCTGAGGAGCAGCTGAGGGCTTGAGGTCTGTGTGGTTTATAGAGAAGGATGCTGAGAGGTGATCTCATGGTTCTTTACTCATAGTTCTCTGTCCTCCACTTTCTGAGCTAGGGCAGAGCAGAGGGAGGTTCTGATCTCCCAGTGATTTGATGTTGTGGATGTGCCAGCACTGGAAGTGTTCAAGGTCAAGTTAGATGGGGCTTTGAGCTGTGTGATCTAGTACAAGATGTTCTTGTCCATAGCAGAGAGCTGGACGAGATGAACTTTGCAGGTCTCTTTCAATCGTAAGCATTCTGTGGTTCAAGGATTATATGATATTAGACAAATGAGACACCTGTGTGCACGTCCTTTCCTTAACATACCTTGAGCACTCCCTGTGTGTTTCTCAGGTTCTTCTGTGCCTCAGCAGCCACACGGTTGGCATGGCTGAGCTGGATCTCCATTTCATTCAGGTCTCCCTCCATCTTCTTCTTCAGCCTCAGGGCTTCGTTCCTGCTCCTGATCTCAGCATCTAGAGTACTTTGCATGGACTCCACAATTCTGAGGTGGTTTCTCTTCAGCTGGTCGATCTCCTCGTCTTTCTCTGCTATCTTCCTGTCAATCTCAGCCTTCACCTGGTTGAGCTCGAGCTGCAGGCGCAGGATCTTCCCCTCTTCATGTTCCAAGGAGGCCTGGACAAGTGGACACATTGAGAACATCAATAAACCTGCTCCTGCCTTTCTAGGGAATTACAGAACATTCCAGAAATCTCAGCTGGCTGTACTCCCCAGCCAGAACAGAGGGGAACCAAGGCCTTTTTAACCCTATTTCTTCATTTATTTACTGCAGACATCATTGATTCTGGTCTTGTACCTCAGCCTCCTCCAGAGCAGCCTGGATTTCAGATTTCTCCTGCTCAATTTGCTTCTTGACTTTCTCCAGCTCATGGATTGCCTTTCCTCCCTCCGCAATCTGCTCCGTGAGGTCGGAAATCTCCTCTGTGGGAGCAAAGACCAATGGCTTGCTCGGGCACTGAGCACAGTGGGAAGGGCCCTGTCCCACCAGGGTGACAGGCACCTTTGCAGCCCTGCAGACCCAGACCCCTGAGGGATGCTCGGCTTGTGAGAAAGCCCCTCTGGGAGCACAGGGCCAGGGACTTACGCTGCAAGTTCTTGTTCTCCCGCTTCAAGGTTTCCAGGTGGTCCAAGGACTCCTCATAGGCATTCTTCATCTTAAACAGCTCCGTGCTGAGAGAGCGAGACTCCTTCTGGGAGGCCTCCAGCTCAGCCTGCGTTTCCTCATACTTCTGCTTCCATTCCGCCAGGATCTGAAGAGAAACGGGGCGTGAGCAGGGATGTGGCCACCCTGGGGGGATGCTCTGCCCAGCAGTCCCAGGGCTGGAGCCCAAAAGACCTTGTCAAAGTTCTTCTGCTTCTTGTCCAGAGCAGCGCAGGCAGCATTGGATCGCTCCACATCAATCATCAGGTCCTCCACTTCGTTCTGCAGCCTCTGCTTTGTCTTTTCCAGGGAGGCACATTTGGCATTGACAGCTTCAACGTGTTCCTCTGCATCCTGCAGGCGCTGTGCCAGCTTCTTCCTGGGAGGAGATGGGAAGCATAGTGCCAGGTTAGAGCTTAGAGGGGACTCGGGTCTGCACTGTCATGACAGGGCAGTTGGACACTTGGGGCATTTGAGCGGAGCACTTTTCACAGATCCTGAAAGACCTATCGTTTCTGTGTCCTAGCACCTATGGAGGATTAGCCCTGTCTTAGCACTTCTAGCCCTAAAGCTTACTCTCTTTCCCTTCTGATCTACACTTTCTCTCTCCCTCCCTCTCTTCCCTTTACCACAAAGTCAGTGTATCTCTGCCTTCATCCCAACCCCATCTCAACCCCCTCAGAGACTCCCATTTCCCCTGACCAGTCTCAGCCTTCTCCAGTCGCTTTTCATTCCGCCCTCCCCACGTACTTGGCCTCCTCGAGCTCCTCCGTGCGCTGAATCGCGTCCGTCTCATATTTGGTTCTCCACTGGGCCACTTCGCTGTTGGCCTTGGACAGGGCGCGCTGCAGCTCCCCCTTGGCTTCCTGCTCCTCCTCATATTGTTCCCGGAGCAAGTCACAGTCATGGCGAGCGGACTGCAGGGCATGGGCCAGGGCATTCTTGGCCTATATAGAGATAGGTATTGGATCAAGGAATGGTAATATCCTTGGAGACCCCTTCCAATGAATTAATTTCACACTGCAACATGACTGCTGGAAAAGTGTCTGCAATGAAAGACAGATGCAAGCCTGGAGAATGAAATCCAGTAAACACACTCATTGCAGAAATTCAAACCTTCCATCATTATAATTTGTGCTAAGCAGACTTTGTCCCCAATAGGCAGTGTGAAGTTACAAGTGTTTTCAGTGGCCAGCCGTAAAAAATCTGGAATTACCTTAATTTCTTCCTCTAAGTGCCTCTTGAGTTCTTCAATCTGTTGGGTGAAAGCCTGTTTACCTCTTGACAGCTGAGAAATCAAAGCGTCTTTCTCTTCCACCTGGCGTGAATATTCACCTAGAAAAAACACAAAAAGGAGATACTTTTATTGCTTTTTGTGACTCAAACCAGCCATTTAAGAAGTCCCACCACAGCAAGTCTCTCTCACCCGACTCTGTCTGCAGACGAGCTCTGTGAGCATTGAGGTCATTGATCATGCGTTGATGCTCTTCTTCCTTGGTCTTAATCTCATTCAGCTGGTCTTCCAGGGTGCGACACATCTTCTCCAGGTTTGCCTGTGTGCCAGCAGACGGAAAGGAGTGCGTTAACCATCCACACTCCTAAGAATGATGGGTGCAAGAAGTTGTATTTTATGGGTCAATGAGCCAATAAAATATTTGTGTACCTTGGCTTTGGAGACAGACTCCATGTTACTGGCCAAGTCATCAATCTCCATCTTGAGCTCGCTCTTCTCCTTCTCCAGCTTCTGCTTCACGCGCTGCAGGTTGTCGATCTGCTCCCCGAGCTCGGCCGTGCTGTCCGCGTGCTTCTTGCGCAGGGCGGCAGCCGTGGCTTCGTGCTGCAGCGTGGCCTCTTCGAGGTCACGGCGCATCTTCTGGAACTCTGCCTCCCGCTTCTTGTTCATCTCCACCTGAGCTGCCGTCGCCCCTCCTGCTTCTTCCAGGCGCTCGCTGATCTCCTCGAGCTCCCTCGACAGGTCAGCCCGATGCTTCTCTGCTTTAGCGCGAGAGGTTCGCTCCGCCTCGATTTCCTCCTCCAGTTCCTCAATACGGGCCTGGAGAACACGAGGGACCCTTCACGCCCGTGCCCTCCTCCTACCTGTGCTGAGCCTGGCACAGGGAGGGGAAGGAGCAGAGACTTGCCTGCAGCTCCTTGATCTTCTTCTGCAGTTGCATGCCCAGAAGCTGCTCATCCTCGATTTTGCTCTGGATCTGGCTGATTTCAAAGTCTTTCCTTTGGGCAAAGCAAACTATGTCAGAGATCAAAGCAAGCAGACAAGTGCTCCAGCCCAGCACAGAGGTGCCCCAGAGCCACACTTACTTCTTCAGTTTCTCATCCAGCTGCTGCTTATCATTCTCCAGATCCATGATGCTGTCCTGGGCCAGCTTCAGGTCTCCTTCGAGTTTCCTCTTGGCTCTCTCCAGGTCCATGCGCAGTTTCTTCTCTTGCTCCAGGGACCCTTCCAGCTACACACAACAAGACCATCAGTGCTCCAGCAGCCAGGTCTACCTCCATACCTGTCCTGTTCCTGCTCTATGTCCATGTGCTTACATCATCCACTTGCTGCTCCAGCTTGATCTTGGCTTTGGTCAGTGTATTGACTTTGTCCTCTTCTGCCTGCAGGTCATCCAGGGTCTGCTGATGGGCCTCTTGGAGGGCTTTCTTCTCTTTTGTCAGCTTGGCAATGGTCTCATCCAGGGCTGCCATCTCCTCTGTCAGGTTTTTCACCTGCAGATATAAACAAGGTTCAAAATATGGTAGAAAACAAGTTCACTGGTTCTGTCAGTAGTTCTGTGTTTCATTTATCTCTGGAATGCTCAGAGAAACACAGCTCAAGATTTTTCAATGCCAACATGTCTTATGGTATCAGGCTCTTACTCTTAGATTCTGTAAAATCATGGCCCATTATGTAACCGCCTGTGTGAGTACCTTGTTTTCAGTGGCGTGTTTTTCCTTCTCCACCTTGGCCAGTGTTAGCTCAAGGTCATCAATGTCTTTCTTCAACTCTGAACATTCATCCTCCAGTTTCCTCTTCTTGGCTGTCAGCTCAGCATTAATTTCCTCCTCATCCTCAGCCCTTTCAGTAACTTCTTTGACTTTGGCTTCCAGTTGGATTTTGGTTTTGATGAGCTGGTCACACCTTTCCTCAGCATCAGCCAAAGCATCAGCTTCCTGGGGGAAAATACAGGGAAGACTATTTAATGCTGAAGCAACAGATATGCTGTTCTAAGACCACTGAGTTTACTTTTTTGGGAAAAA
Source organism: Scytalopus superciliaris (assembly GCA_013400415.1). NCBI lineage: Eukaryota > Metazoa > Chordata > Aves > Passeriformes > Rhinocryptidae > Scytalopus > Scytalopus superciliaris. The sequence goes on along the minus strand of VXBX01001992.1, from coordinate 933 downwards.
AACGTTAGTGTGCAATTGCATTACAGATTACAAATCGAGAATAAGTTTTTCATTAGTTTTATTTTTGTCTGACTACCTGAGCTATCAGTGCAGCTCTTTGTAGGTAAATTACATTTCACCTTATTTATTTTGGGTGCATCAGATCACTTAAATTTAATTTTCCTCTTCTTCTCTAGAAAGTAATTGTTCATTATAATGCACTATATTAAAACGTACATGGAAATTTAGAGGGATGTAAATAACTCTACCATTGAGGAAATATTTGAAACTCACATTAGTAGGTTTATACCCAACCAATGCACTCTGTGGACATTAGAATAAAATTTGTCTTTCCTCCAAATAGACATTTCAGTTCAGGGGTGTTCTCAAAATGTTGTTTGTTTTTCTGAGAGGCCAAATGTCACTGGAGACAAACATACAGAGCTTGTGTTTTAAGTTGTATTGGGCAATATTATGTGTTCTGGGAACAGTAGGTACAGGAGCTGAGGTGAGATCTGCTGTAAGAAATGGCACTAAGCTTTTAATTTCATCAACTGTATTAAGACAGAGTAGGAGGTCAATCAAATCACAGGTATAGAAAAATGTTACTCACAGCCTGCACTTGGAGCTGCAGGTCATTTTTCTCCTGCACCAGTTTCACCATTTTCTCCTCCAGCTCCTTCCTCTTTGCCTCAGACTTTGCAAGCTCCTCTTTGGTTTTCTCAAACTCTTCCTTCATATTGGCCATCTCCTTCTCAGACTCTGCACTCTTCAGCAAGGGCTTGATCTTGAAGAACAGCTTCATCCAGGGCCAGTGCTTGACGTTCATGAATGCACGAATGTTGTACTGGATGCAGAAGATGGACTCTCTGGAGCACAATTCAAATGTACAATGAATATTTTCAGTCTGAAGACTGCCAAGCACAGTGATTTTAAATGTAGAAGTGGAATGTG
>VXBX01001957.1:0-11018 GCA_013400415.1 Scytalopus superciliaris | reverse complement strand
CTTAGGTTTTGCTCTACTTCATTCAATTAGTTCTTTACCTACTTTTTACCAAAAGAATTAAAGTGTCCTTAATAAATTATAACTCATTGTTCACAAACAAAAATGAAAAAGCGGATTTCTGACAGTATATGGAGTTATCTCACATGTAATGAACATGAGAAGAATTAGAACTAAAAAGAAAAATAAAAATACATCCCTATGCCTAAAAGTCTTTAATATTTTTTAAAATAAAGTGGAAAAATTTGCAGCAAAGAAAATATGCTAAGCTACTCTGATATTTTTATTTACATTACAGAATTTCTATCTGGCTGTAATCTTCTTGAAATATTTAATGAACTAGTTCACTGTAGTGAGTGGCAGAAAAGTAACTATGTTCCTATTAACTGATAATAAAATTTAAAATATTTATTTGTCTGTCTTCCAGTTTATATAAAGATATATTAATTTTATGCCTTGAGACAGCAACAAAAAGAGTCCAAACAGAGTAATATTGCTGTTCTTTATGGAAATATCTTATTCTCTACACTATTAGCATTCTTAGATGACCATGCAATAAGACTGAATCAAGATTAAGGCTCTCTTTTTGTAAAAGTGTATGTCTGTATTTCACTTTATACACTCTGTGATTTCTTTAAACTCCTTTATCAGATATTCAATGGGATTTCAAAAATCCTGAGGACAAGCTAGAAGCTAGCAAAAGCAAACAACTGACATAGAAAACCAGTGCACCTGTTGGCAATGTATAACCAGAAGATATTAAGTAATTTGTAAAAATGTAGCAAAAAACTGGTGAAATTCAAGGATGGGAGAAGCATAATACAATACAAATGCAAGAGAAAATTACTCTTGAGGCTTAGGAGTAGCAAGTGTTTGGTGAATATTTCTATTCTGCTTCCAGAAAAAAGCAGGACATTGATGTATCATACCAAAATTATTTTAATATAAATTTGAGTTTTGAGTTTCTTAATAATTCTTATTTAAAAACTTGGAAAATCCTAAGAAGGCTAAAAAGTCAGAATGCTACAACATATAAAAAGTCGAACACTGTAATAGTAAGTGGCTGAATTGTGCAATTGGATGAGATGATCTCATATACATCAGTATTCATTTTTATAGAAATCATGGTGCAGTGGGAAACACTTAGAATTTGTAGACAGGGAAGACTGGTGGAGCAAAGCTGTACAAGCTCACTGAAGTTGTTAGGTAGATATTTTCTCAACTAAGAACTGGATTTTCTTAGCAGCTTGTAGCTGCAAGAATTATTTAGTGTTTTATAAAACCTATACATCAAAAATCAAAAGACTTATTTCTCAAAAACACAAAACATTCTGCTTTTTCTTCCCATGTATGTTCCATCAGCTTAATAATTCAAGGTTTTATTTGTTTATTATTGATATTGATTCAGAGCAAATGTGTAGGAATATCGATAAGGAATACAAAGAGTAAAGAGCAAGACCTTCTGCATAAATCATGACAATGGCTGTAGTGTTTCAGAAATAGGCCTGTCAGCCATGTATTTTGTTTCAGTGGTCGCTGGATTGACAACCAAAAGAGCAACCAGCAGAAGATGGCAACACAGTAATCAAAAAAGACACAAGCAGCTACATAAGTAAGCATGAGAAATATGTTGTGTGTTCTCTTACTACTCTTCCAATTATCCAATATGATACTTTAGTAAAATTGTCTTGTTAAAGCCATAACACTCAGCCAACACTGGCAATGTACTGAGGAATAGACTTCTGTGTGATGTGTGAATTGGCTCCACAGGGTGATGGGAGATGGGGGAAAAAAAAGCTCTCAGAGAATCAATGCAATCATGAAATACAATAATCTCTATATTAAAGGGATTAAAATTTGGATAACCAATAGACCACAAAATGTAACCCATAACTGAAGACTCATCTTCCTGCTGTGGTTGCTCCTAATTCAGACATTCAGGAATCTGTCCTCGCCCCATTGATCTTCAATACCTTTGTAAATGAAGTGGAACAAAAAATGGAAGCATTTCTTGTAAACTGTGCAGATAATACAAAAACTGGTGAAGAGAGAAGTTACAAAGGTCAGTTATAAAGCAGGTTGATCTGATTTGTATAGTGAAGTTGGCTCATTTGATCAACATGAGGCTGAACATTGTCAAATGTAAGGTCACACAATGTACAAAGAAAACATGTAGACTGTGATTACTAGATGAGAGATAGTATCATACAGTACATTGCATTGGAATGGCTTACCATCAATAATCAAATAAACATGAGCTTTTTAGTTTATACATCTAAGAAAGAGTCTTCTTAAGATGTATAGGCAATTACCATAGAAAGTATGGCCATAATATGAAGTCTTCACTGTGCATAAAAAATAATGCTGGCAACTCTGCTTTAAAAGAAAACATTAAGAACTGAAAAAGATTTTAGAAAGAGACATAAAAAGTTTTCAGAATAGAAAACTTGTCTATTGAAAGAGAGCTAAGACACTCCATGTGTTATACTTGTCTAAAAAATTCAAGCCTCCATTATTGTCAGCATGTTCACATGCAAAAGAATTTTCTTACAGTGAATGTGCTTGCATTTTATCAGGAGAAGCCATAGAATCCTAATTAATGGACAGCAAAACTTGATATTCTGATATGAAATTACCAACTTTCTGAAATATTTTGTGGTTAAGTACAAGTTACAGGGAGACTGAACAACCTATTGAATAGGAAATTTTCTAGAAGATCAGATTATTTTAATTGTCCCTTCAGGCTTTTAAATATTTGTAACTGATGCAGTTTTATGCAAAGTTTTCTTCCATTTTGAAGCCAGTCTGATGTGCTGCTTCACCAGGCCTAGGATATTGTTTCTTCCCGATGCAGAGTTAAACAACAGATGCAGGCATTAGGAAATAACTGATAGATGGAAAGAAATGGAAGGCATGCTCTGGAGGGCTGATGCTCACACATTGCTTTTCTCTTAGTACATTTGCATCCACAGTCAAGTAAGCTTTCAAATTGTTGGTGGTGTTGAGATATAAATACTTTTAAAAGACTAATCAGATTATTTGTAATGATGCTCATGTTTTACATCTATCATACACAGTAAATGAGATGTGCTCTTTGAATGTAATAGAACAGTTCATTTGGAAAGGACCGATAACTATCATCTGGTCCAACTGCCTGGCCACACTGAACAAAATTTAAAGCACAATTCTAAGGGTATTGTCTCTTAAATGTCTCTTAAACACTGACAGATTTTAAGCATCAACCATCTCTGGAGGATGCCTGTTTAATTGTTTGATCATCCTCTTGGCAAATAAATGCTTTGTAATGCCTAGAGCAACTCTCCCCTATCACAGCTTTGAACAATTCCCTCATGTCTAGTCACTTGATCCCACAGAGAGAAGAGGTCAGCACCTACATCTCCACTTTTCCTACTTAGGAAGCTGTGCAGAGCAATGGGGTCACACTTCAGCCTCCTTCTCTCTAAATCAGACAAACACAGAGTCCTCAGATGCTCCTCACAGGACATGCTTTTCAACCTTACCATCAGCTTTGTTCCCCTCCTCTGGATGGATTCAAAGACCTTCACATCTTTCTCAAACTGTGAAGCCCGGAACTATCCACAGGACTCAGAGTGAGGCCAGAACAATAGTGATACTAGAGGAGTGTACAGCCCAAGGTCTATCAGTATTATTGAAGTCTGCAGTAAAAAGCCCCATTGAATACCTCTGCTCTTCCATTTTTCCTAACGTCCTTTAAATGGCTTTATTGGACCTCCTCTTGCTATTAACATACCTAAAAAAGCCTTTCTTCTTGTCTGACATAACCCTGGCCACTTTCAACTCCAGTTGAGCTTAGGTCTTATTGTGTCTTCTCCCTGCATATGTGAACCATAACTCTGTAATCTTCCTGCAGTGCCTGAAGTCTTCCATAGATCATAAAATTTCCACTTCCTGCTGAGTCCCAAAAGGGTTTACCTGTTAAGCCAAAATAGTCTTCTTCCACTCTTATTCAACTTACAATAAAATGGGGATCTGAATCACAGAAACCTAGAGCAGTGAAGGTTGGAAAAGACTGCTAAGATCCTCAAGGTCCAACTGTTAATCTAACGCCATCATGTTCGCCACTAAGTCACATCTCTAAGTCCCACATCCACATGAATTTTCAATGCATCCAAGGATGGTGATTCCAACACTTACTGGGCAGCCTGTTCCAATGATTGACCATCCTTCAAGTGAAGAAATGTTTCCTAATATCTAATGTAAAGATCCCCCAGTGCAATTTGAGACAATTTTCTTTCATCTTGTCACCTGTTACTTGGAGGAAGAAACTGACCTCCACCTTACTGCAACTTCCTTTCAGGTAGTTGTAGAGAGCAATACAGTTACCCCTGAGACTTCTCTCCAAGCTAAACAATCTCAGCTTCTTCAGCTGCTCTTCAGAGGACTTGTACTCCAGACCCTTAGCCAGCTCTTTTGCCCTTCTCTGGACACGTTCCAGCACTTCAAAGTTTTTCCTGCAGTGAGAGTGGCGCAAAAATGAACATGAAATTAGAGGTGCAACCTTACAGAGTGCCCAGTACAGAGGGACAATCATTTCCTCGGTCCTGCTTATACAAACCAGGATGCTACTGACCCTCTTGACCACCTGGGCACACCCCAGCTTGTGTTCAACCATCTGTCAACCAGCATCANAGGTTGGAAAAGACTGCTAAGATCCTCAAGGTCCAACTGTTAATCTAACGCCATCATGTTCGCCACTAAGTCACATCTCTAAGTCCCACATCCACATGAATTTTCAATGCATCCAAGGATGGTGATTCCAACACTTACTGGGCAGCCTGTTCCAATGATTGACCATCCTTCAAGTGAAGAAATGTTTCCTAATATCTAATGTAAAGATCCCCCAGTGCAATTTGAGACAATTTTCTTTCATCTTGTCACCTGTTACTTGGAGGAAGAAACTGACCTCCACCTTACTGCAACTTCCTTTCAGGTAGTTGTAGAGAGCAATACAGTTACCCCTGAGACTTCTCTCCAAGCTAAACAATCTCAGCTTCTTCAGCTGCTCTTCAGAGGACTTGTACTCCAGACCCTTAGCCAGCTCTTTTGCCCTTCTCTGGACACGTTCCAGCACTTCAAAGTTTTTCCTGCAGTGAGAGTGGCGCAAAAATGAACATGAAATTAGAGGTGCAACCTTACAGAGTGCCCAGTACAGAGGGACAATCATTTCCTCGGTCCTGCTTATACAAACCAGGATGCTACTGACCCTCTTGACCACCTGGGCACACCCCAGCTTGTGTTCAACCATCTGTCAACCAGCATCACCAGGTCCTTTTTCACTGGGCAGCTTTCCAGCCACTCTCCCCCAAGCCTGTATTGCTGCATGGAGTTGTTGTGACACAAGGGCAGGACCTGGCACTTCACCTTAAGAACCTCATGCCTCTGGCCTCAGCCCATCCATCTAGCCTGTCCAGATCCCTCTGCAGAGACTTCCTGCCCCCTAGCAGATCAAGACTACTACCCAACCCGGTGTCGTCTGCAAATTGACTGAGGGGAAACTCAGTCAACCCTTCACAGATGTCATTGATAAAGATACCCAACAAAACTGGCCCCAACACTGAGCCTTGGGGANACTTCCTTTCAGGTAGTTGTAGAGAGCAATACAGTTACCCCTGAGACTTCTCTCCAAGCTAAACAATCTCAGCTTCTTCAGCTGCTCTTCAGAGGACTTGTACTCCAGACCCTTAGCCAGCTCTTTTGCCCTTCTCTGGACACGTTCCAGCACTTCAAAGTTTTTCCTGCAGTGAGAGTGGCGCAAAAATGAACATGAAATTAGAGGTGCAACCTTACAGNCATCCACAGCATTTCCCTTATCCATTAGGCAGGTCACCAGATCACAGAAGATCATGTTGTTGACAGGGCCAGCCTTTCACTAACTCATGATGGGGCCTGATTATCTGGTTGTCCTGCATGTGCCACGTAATAGCACTCAGGGTGATTTTTATCATGAGCTTTCCTGTATTGAGGTCAGACTGACAGGCCTATAGTTCTCTGGATGCTTCTTCTGACTTTGCTTGTAGATAGGGCTCAAGTTTACTGACTTCCAGTCAACTGGCACCTCCCCTCTTATCCAGGACTGTTGATAAATATGGAAAGAGGCTTAGTGAGTACTTTCACCAGCTCCCTCTGTACCATTGGATGGACCCTGTTTGGCCCTTTAGACCTGTGTAGCAGGTCACTAATCATTTCCTCCTGGATTATGGGGATTTCCTTGTGCTTCCCATTCCTGTCTTCCAGCTCAGGATGCTGGGTACCCTGAGGATAACTGGTCTTTCTTCTAAAACTGAGGCAAAGGAGTCATTGAGTACCTCAGCCTTTTCCTCATCCTGTCATGATGTTTCCCCTTGCACACAATAAAGGATGAAGATTCTTGTTTGTTCTCCTTTTGTTCCTAACATATTTAGAGAAACATTTTTTCTTGTCTTTTATAGCAGGATCTAGAATAAATTATAGTTGGCCTTTGGCCCTTTTAATTTTCTCCCTGCATAACCTCACTCCTTGTACTCCCAAGTTGCTGCCCCTTCTACAAGGGGTGGTATGCTTTTGCTTTTTGCCTGATTTCAAGCCAAAGTTCTCTGTTCTGTCAGGCTAGTCTACCCCACCATCCTGTCTTTCAGCACATGGGCACAGCAAAGAATACCTTGCTGAGCTTCAGGACTTTTTTTTTCAGTGGAATCTATTGCCAACTATATTAAAAATAGTTGAGATATGATAGCAGTAATTTTTGAGCAAAAAAACAAAATCCTGTTTCTGTTCTCTTCTGAAAGAACTTTTCCCTCTCTGTTTATAGGAGAATCATTTGGAATTTGGTATTAATCTCTGTTATATAAACCCTGTTCTACAGGCTATTTATGTGTCTTCATAAATTGCTCAGTCATGTCCATTAGGTCCTGAATCTGAAATGAAAAGAAGTAAGTGCCTTAAATGCAACCAAATGAAATTTTGAAGTCTTCATGAGTTACCTATAGAGCTTTACCCAAACACTTAGGTGCTTAAGAGGGTATAGGCTTCTTTGGTTTTGTTGGCTTTTAACTCTTTTGCTCAAATATTGTTTGCTTACTCCTATTTCATCATTGTTTAATGTTGGATGCATAAGTAATTGCTAGAGCCAGGACTGGAAATCTAGAGTGCTCATATCTTATGGAGAAGGTCTTCTCAGTGAAACCAATCTCCCTATGTTCTCAGCCTTTATGTTTCCTTGAAAATAGGATTGCTGCTGTTTCTTAACTTCTGAGCAGAGATGGTAGGTGCCTTCCATTCATGTAGGCCACAAAACAATGTTAAGCATCTTTCTAGGATGCAAGAGGTGTGGTTTGAATGGCTTCAGGATAAAGTAGGTCTAGAAGCCACATTTTTCACTTCCTAGTACATCCACCACCACCGCTGCTGCTGCTGTCATTTTTTGAAGAGCAAGACCTTTTGGTTTCTATTAATTCCTGCTTCCATCCTGTTTCCAGAATGAATAATGTGAGTGGCTTTGACCTGTGAATATAGCTGTTGTGCAACTTTTCTGAAATAGGGGAATAAGAGAAACCTTGGGTAACTTACCTGTTCCCTGTGAGTTGTGCTCCATGTATTGGCTGTTAAGATGCTTCACTCCAGGGATCTGACTTTCCCCATATGTTGTATGAGATATGTAGATGACATGACTTTATGACTCCAGAACTGAGTAACTAAAGGGAAAAATGGGAGGACAAACATTTCTTTGACAGTCTTCCTTTGTTAATCTGGACCTTCATGTTTCAAGGTAATGTGTACAGTCCAAATAAGAAGCTAAACTTTCTCCTCTCTTTGACAGGGCCAAAAGAAGCTAGAGGACTCCAAGGTTACATTTGTTTACCATAAACTGAACACAGAAATGAAATATCTTGATTAAAATGGTAATTACCTCATCATTCTGTCTGCTTAGAAGTCATCTTAAAATTAATAACTTGATTATTAAACGTGTAATGGTGAAGAAAGAGTATCTGTATAAATAAAATAGCAGAATATAAGTAACTATAAGTTATAGCCTGGAAATTAAAAAATAAAATTATAGACAGTACACTCTATAAAACATAGTCAGTAAATTTGCTTTGCCACTACTATAGTCAAGATAATGTAACAAACAGATGGATGATTTAATATAATTTGGTTAGCTAATTTTAACAGGCTTGGCTACAAGTCTTAAATTATTTTTATATTTGATTTTTACTATGTTTGCTGTAGCCCAACTTGTACAATAAAAGCTCAGATCTGCACACAAGCACAGCTGTTGAGGTGCTATCAGCAGAATAACATATAGACCCAATTCAAAGACTTTGTCTTTCTGACCCTCTCAAAAAAATATATGGACTTGATTCATATTTTTGCTGTTCACAGAAGGTATTATAAGCCACCACCTACACTACTAAGGACCTAGAATCAAATTACATGCAAACATATACATCCCAGAATGGTACTAGGCTAAAAGATGTACCAGTTAGCTGAAACAGTAGGTACTATTAGATTTTTAAGGATAAGTGGGGCGATGGGCAAAGTAGCCTTCTTTTTGAATGAGTACTAAACCTTCATCATTTTTATGTCAAGTTAGGCACAGACACTCTCTCAAATATATAAATTAGAAAAAAAAGAAACCACTGTGTGACCGATGACAGCAGGTGCTCTGCAGTTTCAAGTGAATTATGTGCAACATATGCTATATTATATGGGAAGGTTTTATTTTATGAACACTAGTATCCAACTAGTACTTCATTGAGAACCTATTTAGTAATATCCACCAAAACTGGTTACTATTCTTATTCATAGAAATAGAATAATCTATAAAGTATTCTGTAATAGCTATTACAACAGCAAGCCACTATGAAGAAACTCTTTTGATTTCCCACAATGATTAGACTCATTACAACCTATTACTGGAAGAAAGTTTCAGAGAATTTTTGTTCAAGAAACAGAGCTGCCTAATGCAGAAGTTAGGGAGTAGTTATTCATCTTATCATAACTTGTAGTACTTCAGATATTTTTGTAATTTTTACTAGGGTGTTAAAGAAATAAAAAATGAAAATGTTGGTGTGTTTATGTTTATTTGTATGAAGACTTATATGTGTTTTTGCATAAATAGAACTTCCTTTGACTGGTTCAACCTTAAAAGCAAAACAAAGAAAGTGTTGACATTATGAAGAGGACAGTAGTCTTGTTTTCTTACTGAGTTTCATGTTTGTTTGGTTGGGGTTTTTTGTTTGTTTTATTTCAGTAGAAATCTTCTATTACATTTTAGATGTAAAGAACTACCAAAATAGTTTCATTTTAAAAAAGAAATATTTTTCTACCTGGTTCTTGTTGAGAATCAAGTAGAAAATAGGGTATCCTCTGATTTTAACTATACATTGAATATGTTTGCAAACCTTCTTAGAGCACAGCTAGGATGTTATTTGCTTGCTTTTTCAGTAGTTTCTCTTAAGAATTACCAGCAACGCTATCTGGCAGTTATTTCAATAATACTTTCCATTAGCCAAAAAAAGGCAGTAAATATTTAACTTGCAAAATTCTTGTAACTCTTCAGCATGTTAATGAAATGTTGCCCTTTTTTTTTTTCCCATTAAGAAGAAGTGGGGGTAAAATGTTATTGTCTGTATTAATATATTTATTGCATTTCTTGGGGATATGACTCTAAAGTGTTTTATTTGACACAGTACTGGAAGAATAGTAACCTTCTCCTGTGCTGGTTTAAACGTAAACTGGCAGGAGAAATGAACTCAACTCACAAAAGATTGTAAGTCAGAACTACAATTTAATAAAAAGATCACAATAAGTACAAGGGTACAGAGGAAAAAGCCCATTTGACCCACAGAAACAGGTGTGTAACCCAGCACCCTGGGGCACAAGCAGAATGGAGCTCGCCAGCCCTGTGCTGAGCACAACCTGTCCCCCTNCACCCACCCTGTAGCCTGAGGGGTCAGGTGTGCCCCAGGAAGCTGCTGCAAATGATCCATTGTTAACAGTTCATGAGAAATTACATAGAGGGTGTAGAATACACCCTCTTAGCCACACCCACACAGTGACAAACTGGTCCTGGTCACTATAACCAGGACATCTTCCTTCTGTGAAAATCCAACAGGAATGACAGCAAGGCTGGTGTTACAGGATGATCAAACATGCAACTCCATTGTTTCATATTAAAAGAAAGAAAATGCATAAGAGGGAACTATGTCATCTTGTTCTTAAAAGTGAAAGAGCAGTAAAAATAACTAGAAAACAGGTAAAGAGGGAAAGAATGTTTAATGATGAGAAAATTAACTGCAAAACAGTTTGTCAAATACTCACAGGAACAACAATATTGCATTTGTCTAAGCCACAGATAGGTTGTTTCTGTGATCAGGTAGAGTCTGAATGATGTTGAAAATAACACTGTGGAATAAAAAAAGAAGTCTATGGGGAATTTTAGATGTTTTTCAGAAAAAGGTAACAAAATTGGCACACAGTTTGGTTATGAGAACCTTTGCAGTTGCATAAGTCTCCAGGCTGTTGTTCTAACTGGCAGGCTGAAAGACAATTGGAGATGATCCAAAATTATGGAAAGCAAAATCAGAGATGGGAGATGATTGAGACACATGCAGTCTTAAGGCAATGAAAGGTTACCAGCACAGACACTGGAGGAGAAATGGATATCTGACCTTATGAGAGAAGATTTAGGTGAATTTATGCTTGTGTGCACCCCATGTGCAGTTGTAGGAAAAGAAAGAGAATGTCCTCCACAGTACATGCAGAAGCGATGAGAAACATTCCTTCTAGGATGTGCTGAAGAAACAAATGAAAAAAAGTCACAGAAGCTGAATCAGATACAAACCATTTCTTAGAGCAGATACAAGAAGAATTATGACTGTAAATTTGATTTGGTTAGGAAGACATCATTACAAAATTACACTGGAGGGGGAAAAGGAAAAAAACAAATAGGTTTTAAATAGGTTTAAAATATACTGTTGTCATCATGGCTACGCTTCGCG
>VXBX01001955.1:0-58990 GCA_013400415.1 Scytalopus superciliaris | reverse complement strand
TTAAGCTCAGGAACACAGTGTCTTGAGATAAAATGCGGTGCTTAGGAGTTGCATGGTCTTGTCACTATTCCTTTATGTCTCCTGTAAGGAACAGTCATTGTTAATTTTAGCTCTTTTCATGATTCTTTGGCTTCCCTGGCAACTTTTTTGGCATTTAGGCTACCTCTTTATTCGCCTTATAAAAATATCCTGAATATGGCTAAAGAGTTTGTTTGTGCTGTGGTCTGAACATTATCTGATGCATTTAGACAACAAAACTCTCTATTTTACCCTGAAGCAGTGTTTCAGTTGTCTACAAAACTTCATAGTCCAGTTGCAAGATCTCAGGGACTTTTATGGGGATATTATTCTGAGAGGTGTACAGTGCAACCTCAGCATTTCCCAGACAGAATATTTGGCAGAATCTGTTTTCACCATGCTTAGGTGAGGGTTAATGGCAGCATCATATTAACCAGCACTGTCCCTATTTATTTTCTTAGTTGGTTTTACTAAAGCAAGGGAAACCATAGGGGAACACTACGTTTGTTTGGAAGTTAAATTTTGGGAGAAGGGCTTTGTCCTCTCAACTAAAAATATAGCAAGACAGCAATATTTTCTCCCTTCCGTGTCTCTTTTTTGTTAATCCCAACTGTTAAACTACCTCTGATAATGTACTTTCACATTAATGTCAGAGCACTTTGGTCATTGCAGCACTTGGGATCTCTCCTGAAGTAGGGAGCCCAGTCCTGATCAAAAGACGTTCAACTGGGTGTTTTAATTTATTCATTTCAGGTGTAGTTTTTGCCATGACAAAACCTGCCAGATCCTCTGTGACATGGGGAGCCAATGAGTAGTGATGCCATCCAGAAATGGATCCGAGTTGTAGGTGAACCATTTGGGAGCTTTTTCATGAGATAATATTGTATGAAGGTGAAAGGCGGGGAAAAAAAAATGTAGTTTTATTACTGATCACTTTGCAAGTAATGCCCTAGAATTTTTGAAACATGCCTAAGGTTTTTTATGTTTTAGTTATTCATGTGAGCATAAACACTGCATTTTCATGGCTTGTGTTCCCTTGCCCCACAGGCTGAAAAGTGCAATACTACCACCTCTATTCTTTTTCATTCCCCATGTGTAATATGTTATGGTTTGACTAGTGTGTATTATTTCATACCTCTTTTTGCATGGGGAATGTCTGTAGAAGAGTGTGTGAAAAATGTGCTTTGAATACTGATGTATTCAGAATTTAAGGACTGGAAAACACTGCTGTCCAGAGCTTGACTCTTAAGCAGTGTTTCATAGTTCCAGCTCTGTTTTGGTGTCAAAGCATGCAGACTGACTCCTGAATTATTTCTTTGTTCCTTGTTGGGATTTTGCATGTTATCAGACTTTAAAGGGCAAAGTTGTTTACCGTTGTGGCTGTGGGCTACTGTTGTGCTAATGGTAATGTTGGGCAACTGGGTGAATTGCCCGTTAAGGGCTAAGTATTTGGCGATTGAGCAGCCAATCAGTTATGGTGCATGGACAGCAGGACGCAACCAATTATAGCTCAGCACTGTCGCGTGGATGGTGTTGCTGGCCAGTGGCTGATGGTTAAGCCACGAGGCCTGTGTGTAAGGGTATATAAGCGTTGTGGGTAGAGGAATAAACGTCAGCTTCAGCTAACTCATATTGAGTCGTCTGATGCTTTCCACAAACCCGTCTCCCACAGTTCCTCACTGTTACTGGCACAAAATGCAGTTCTTCGTCAATGACCCCAGTATCAACAGTGACTTTGGGAAACAACTTCTGTTTTGGTCCATACTTTAGAGTCACCTTGGTTTGGTCTCTTTCGTCTCTGTCACGCACACACACAACACACACAAAAATATCTTATGTATCTTTCAGTGATGTTTGAACTGACAGAATTCACCAGGGTTTCTTAACCTTTTGTATTCTTTCTTTATAAAGAGGGATTTATTTTTTTTTTGATGTTGAAGCTGATCATGCTAGAACCTGAGGACAGAAGCCTAAATCATTCTCTGCCATCTTCACCTGACAGTGTGAAGTAGTTGATTGTGACTATTCCAATGCCCATTAAATGGACTTTCTGTAAAATTGTTTTCTGCTCAAAAATAGAGGTTTTGTTTTTAATTGAAAGTGCGGAGTGTTGCATCTGAAATTCTGCCTCATGAAAAGAGAGGTGGCCCAATCAAGTTGGCAGTGGAATCTCTTGCATCTGGCTAGTAGTTTGCAGGTTGGCACTAGAAATGACCACCTCTTTGTTCCTGAATGTGCTTTGTTAAATGAGTTTTATGGACACTTGACTGCATTATGCATCAAAACTTGCCCGTTTTTCAGTGCCATATAGTTCTTGGATTATGAACTGTTGTTGACTAAAACACACTTGGTTTTGGTGCTTTGTCCTGTTTTAAGTGTGATGAGAGCAGAGTATGGTTTGCTTTATGCATGAATCTTGTTACACTATTTTCAAAATCAGAAATGGGTATAAACTTAGAACTTGCTGATTTTGGTACTCTAAGTGTGCTGCGTTATCTGAATCATCATGTCTAAGCAGTGTTTTGCTGTAAAGTTGTCAGGAGTGGCCTTCAGCTTTCCTAGATGTTTGAGTATAACTTTGAATACTGTTGTTTTGTTTTGTTTTGTTTTGTTTTAGAAAAAAAAGAGGAGAGAACTGTGTTTATTAGCTTTCAAAAATGCTTGTTTACTACTTCGGAAAGATGTGAATACCCCTACATAATTTAAAGTTCATCTGTGTTTTTTGTGAACTCTTAATCCTTTACATACGCAGTAAATCATGCATCAAAACAAAATTCCTGCTGTGTTTCAGTTGCATTAGCAGAAATTCATTTTCACATGAAACCAGCTGTTACAGGGGACACAAACTCCACCATGTACTGTGACTGTTTTGGGAAGGCAAGGAGACAGCATTTATAGCAGATGATGGAATTGGTCCTTGTGCCCACCCAGAACTTCAAGAGCTTGATGATCCACTCATTGTATGGTTGTCACCAAAAAATGCCAACATAATTGGAAAGGTGCAACTGTGCACTTGTGTTGGCCTCATGATATGGAAAGTTACCTCATCAGGAGATATCTGCAGCATCAAGTGAATATTATTGTTCTTTTAGATATATTTAGACTGATCAGTATGAAAATGCAAGTAAACCTATTAATTATTTTGTATCAATTGCACTTGGCCAGACCTTTGCTTTTTTAGTGCTGATTCAAATAGTAGTTGCTATTAGCAACTGAATAGCAAAACTGAATTTAAAAAAAATTATAAGGTTTCCATAGCTTCAACGTTTTATTGTCAGTCTTGGTAGCTTGCAGTATTTCTTTTCCTCTCTGCCCACCATGTAATCATGAAGCTAAATCTATTTCTGGCTACTCTCAAGAGGTATTAAAAATTATAGTTCTAGTTTGCTGCCAGAGGTTGTTTAAGCAAAAGTAAAGGAGAGATAAATTTTCCTTCTGGGGACCTGTGTAAAATCTTTTTGTTTCTCCTCCTTCAAGCTTCTCCCTAAGTCTTTTTAGTGCCATGACAAGGTCAGAAGGCACCTGGAAATAAATCAAGTCATGGAAGGCATTCCTGACTACTTAAAAGTATCTCCTTTAGCTCCTGATTTGCTTGCATTTTATAAATAATTATTTTTTAAGTCCTGTGATTTTGCCATCACATAAAATATTAAGTTTTGCAGCCTCTTCAAACTCTTGAGATCTGGACATCCCTGAAATGATGTTTCTCAATAATTGTGAGACTGTTGAGCTAAGGAGTAGATTTCTGTTTCAGGGATTGAAACAAATATAATTGATTTAAATATAATATTTATTTCATTAAAAGTAGGCAACACCACACAGAGTATTCTTATTGGGTTGCAAAATAAGTAAACACTATGGCTGTTTTTCTTTTCAGATTCCGGGTTAAAACTGTTAGGATTGGGTTTTATTCCTCAACCTAACACCCAGGTACAAAGTAATATTTCTGTGGTTTTGACTACTGTTGATCATATTTGGATGTATCAATGCATTTCTGAACCTACAATCCCTTAAATAATCCTTTTTGTTAAATGCATTGTGTTTTGAGGGCATAGTTGAGTAACATAGCATTAATGATTTGTACAGGAAGTATACTTATAGGACAAGGAGTAATGGGTGCTAATTGAAAGAGGGGAAATTTAAGTTGGATGTTAGGAAGAAACTCTTTACTGTGAGGCTAGTGAGACGTGGGAACAGATTGCCCAGGAAGGTTTTGGATGCCCCAGCCCTGGTAGTGTTCAAAGCCAGGTTGGATAAGGATTTGAGCATCCTTTTTTAGTTGACGGTGTCCCTGCCCATGGCAGTGGGATTGGAACTAGATGTTCTTTAAGGTCCATTCCAACCCCTTAATAGTCTATGAATTTGTGATACTTAGAATTTGAATGAATTTATAAATGTGGCTTTGGTTTGTTTATCTTTACAAAGAGATAAAGCAGGGTTGAATAGAACCATACTCAACAATAGCATGAAAGGACTATAGAATGGCCACTTCTAAAGAACTTGTTCTGATTTTCTGTTCTGCATAATCAGAGCTCACATACACAGCTCAGAAGTAACAGGAAGGGCATCTGAGCCTGAACTAACAGAAACAGGGACTTTGTTTCATGCAGTCTGGAACGACTTGGTTGCTAAATTAATACCTACTTATATGGCTGTCCTAGAAGTCATCCAAAAAGAGATGCTTTTGAGCCTAATTTGAGCACGTTAAAGTGGCCTTACCCTGCTGATTGTGCTTTCTATTTCTGCTGAATAGGCTGCTGCAACAAAAGGGAGCTGGAATGGGGTAATCAGTTGGCTTATGATACAGACCTTGGAGTTATAAATACAGTGCTAAGTAAGATTCATGGTCCTTTGGAAGATCAGAGTCACCAGATAGTTTGGGTTGGAAGAGGTCTTTGAAGGTCATCTAGTCCAAACTTCCAGCCACGGGCAGGAACATCTTCAACTCAGTAAAGAGTGTCCTTGCTACCTATGCTTGCATCTATCTATTTGCTGCCAACTTGTGTATTAACAGGCTTAGTGAATGCTCATTAGCGATTTGTTTGACACAAATGTCAGGCCAAGCTAAAGCAGACAGGTTTTAATTTTCACTGGGGTCCAGTGGCCCTTAGCTTTAGTTTTCAACTTATAATTAGGACTGAGGCTTTGTCCAAAATGTCAGTACTGTGCACTGGATCTGTGCCTCTTGGAGAGAGATCCTTCATGTGCAGTTTGTGCAGGACTGTGACAGCTCTCCTGGAAACAAGCTTCTGAGAGCATAGACCCTTCCTTCCCTTCGCCAGAATAATACAGTGCAAGAAGAAAGTCTGTTTCCATCATGCAGAAGGTTTCTGCAATTCCTTCTTGTCTTAGAAATAAAATAGTTCTACTGTGACATAAAGCAATTTGACAGTACTTTCCATGGAGAAAATGTTAGGAATTATCGTGGCTTGTTTTCCTGAGAAGGAAACTTCTGTTTACTTCAGGTGTTATGAAGCCTGATACAACTTTGACGTGAAGAGAAAGCCATGCCATGGAAAGAGTCATCTAACTCTACAGGCACGGTATGTAAAGTTGCNTATTGTATTTTGACTATACATGTTCTAGTAGCTATCTGAATACAGCCTAATATCTCCCCCTTAGCACAGAAACAGGCTTCAAGAATGTGACACAGGTTAAAATCTAGCTTAAGGATTTGGTACAGGGGTTATATACTACTTTTTAAATGCAAAAGACTATAAAGCTATATAAAACTACATTAAAATCTGTAACTATATTAAGGCTTATGGCAACACTGGTAGGGCCACTTTTATGTAGTTCCTTTGGTCCTGTCTGTGTTTTGGACTGGCCACAAGCACTGCATTTACAGTCATAACCACATGAATGATTTCAAAGATAATATGATAGTCATGGGATTAAATTATACACTAAGATTAGTGATGGATGAATTCTGGATTTGTTGCTTGCAAATGAAGTTATTTCTCTGCAAATACACTTGAAAGTGTAGAGGATATGATGTTCTTAACCTCAGTTGCACAAATTTGACTAGCTGTCTTAATTGGAGATCAGGAACTGTTTGGGATCATACTGGAAACTGCTGTAACATACCTCTGTAAAAACACAGTTGTGTCTTGTTGAGTGTGTTTCTGTGTTAGTAATATTAGCTACAATAAGACCAATGCTTATTTTCCTTGATAAAAGAAAGAATGTACTATTTCCAGGAAGGTGCAGTTAACAAGATACCTGGATATATTGTTTTCTTTTGAATTAATGGAGGAAATAATTTGAGTTTGTGTTGCTTGCAGAAGTATTCTCCATGAATGAATATAGCCTCTGAATTTTCAGACATTAGGTAATACTATCTTTTCCTGTTTTTTTTGGGAGGGGTATTAAGTGTACTTTACAGGGAGATGTCAGTTTTTACTGACACTCTTAACTTTTTATTTCCCAGAATGCAGCCAGCGTAATAACAGTATTCCATGAGCTGTGTTGAACTTTAGTTTTAAAGAGAAAGCTGTGAAGAACATGGAAGCAGCGTGTGTGTGTGTGTGGTGGCATTGCTTGCTATCCATAGAGAGCAATCTGTGAGCTTAAATGAAACAGCCTTGTATCAGCTAGGAAAAGCAAGCAGTTCAACTCAAGATGCTGATTGGTGATGGTACTGGGGCATTGCCCATGGCTGTTTGTCTCAAAGTGACAGAAACATCTAGTTGGTTTTTTAAAGAAAGAGTGCCATGCCATAAATTTTTGCATAAGAACAAAGCATCTCTGTATCATGCTAGGAGGCAGTTTGTTTATGGGTTATCTTGTGATACCTACTGTCAGGTATATATATAGCAGGAGTGGCATGCAAAGAGGAACAGACTTGACTGTCTCAACTGAGTTATTAATCTAATTAGACATCCCTAGAACAGTGATTTTGACTGTCTGAATTCATTGTTTTGATTGTCAGTATTTACCTTTCATTTTGAAAGGAACAGTGAGGGAAAAGTCGTAGAGTTAGGAAATTTAACAGTGTGTCTTGACTTTCTAATTGCTTTGATGGACTCCTCCTTATAATTATGGAAGAAGGGAAGAAGTGCCTTTATTCAAAAATTGTTTTGAAAGTCTCTGAAAAACAGTGTGAGACTTCAGCTTATGCTTCATAAACTGTTAGTTATTTGGACATTTTTGATCATAGTTTCTGTCTTTCCCGCCGTTACCAAAATGATGTCTTCTATGCACAGGATGAATTACCAACCACAACTTTTAATATTAAAAGTAGTCCTGGATTGAAAGTTTACTGAATCGTAATAACAATAATCATATAATAACTGTTAGTATATTCATTGCTGTTGTTATTAAATATGGAACTTGAAAGCAGACAATAGTGGGAAAACACATCAGGATTCTCAGTGTTGGGGTACATTAGTGACAGTCTTATCAGTGTGGAGAATATGCCAGAGATTGTCTCCCAGGTGGTAGTTTAGCACACATGATACGCATGAGGATCTGAATTCTTCTGCTCTTCAGAGTCTAGGCAATCTGCTCAAGTCTGAAATCTCAATGTAATGGGATAACATGTAATAGTACAAATCCCTTGTGTAATGGTAGCTAAAGCAAACAAATTTTCAGCATAACCTAACTGTGTAGCAAATGTGGCTGTTGAACTAGGAACTCTAGCTGCAAACTGTTGGATACTGTCTTTCTGTAACAGTGTTCAGGAACAGCTAAATTAATTTAAGCTTCCTGAATGGAAAAAAAAAAAATCATACTTAAATGAGATTAGCAGGAGCCTGCAATTAAAGTTCCTATTGCAAATGTCTGTTGCAAATAGATATTTATTTTCAACTGCTGCTTCAAAGAGATTTTTTTAAAAAATGGTATTTATCTTCCTTGCATAATGTCATACAGAGAGAGCCGCGGTCTGAAGGATTGCATCTACAGAACAGATGCATCATGGACAGCAGTGGTGCTGGCTTCTAATTCACTCTGGTACAGTGATTCATAAGGACCACCTACATGGAGAGAGGGTGTAATTAAATTTCCACACTTATTTAATCCCCATGTCTATCAAGGCTGTCAGTTGTGAGGCAGTTTTTGCTGCATGGATGGGCTTTTCAGTAGGGGCTGACCTGAGATAGCTAAGCTCATTTCATCTAGGTATATTTTTGGTTGGGTTGTTTGTTTGGGTTTGGTGTTGCATTTCTTCAGAAAAGAACTATAAATACTTAAACCTCTCTTCCATTTCATAAATCTCTTTTGCATACAAGACCATATGCCAAAAGTACATTTATCTTTTTACAAAGTTGAAAGCACATAGAGTAGACAATGTGAACATATTTCCTGTAACTCAGAAGCCAAGATTCACACAGCTTACAAGGGGCTTGTGAATGTCTGAGTTTGCTTCTCATGCGGATAAGGAATAGTATAAGTTTGGAGATCCCATTCTGCCACTACTGTAACAAGCAAAAATCATTTTAAGTGTGGCTGTGTAAAGATTCAGGATTGTCTTCACACTGTGTATATAAATAAAACCCTCTAATTTTCCTCATGCAATAAATTACTGTAACAATACATTACATTTTAGTTTTATAGCTGAGATGTATGTTGAAAGCCTTCCACCCAGAGCCTTTCAGAGTTCCTGTTTTCACTGTTTTCTCATGCAATTCTGAATGTTTCCAGTTGCTGAAGTCAAGGCTTAGCATCTGTCTATTTGCCTTCATGGCCACAAATAAATTTCTCTAGAGCATTTTAGAGACATCTACAGTCAATTTGCTAGAATAAGATTTTGGACAGATCTCCAGCAGTCGAAGCGTATGTCAGAAAATGCCTTGATAATATGTGCTTTTTGTGTGTTGGTTATGTCCTTTCTTGGGTTAGATTCCATAGCAACTTCCTGCTAGTTTCTAAAAGCTTTTTGTATTATGAGTTGGAAAATACAACTGTACTGAATTTCGTCACTTTATTGACATGTAGGTTCGCATAATTTTATGCTGCTCTGCAGACCTGTATTACCTTGAAACCTTTTTATTCCAATATATAAAATTAATTAGACCCATACTAGTATACCTGATATCCCCAATTGAGAATGGACACTGTGCAGATGTCCTGACTAATAAAATCTATGAACAAGGTAGTTGGGAGTATGTAATGTGTTGACTTCAACCTCTACTAGTATTGAGCAAGTCTGTTGCCTGCAGCACTTTGTTTTATGTTAGGCTGTTTAATGGTTTCGTGTTTCAGCATTGCGGTGGAAGTTTAAAGTTAGCCAAAGAATATAAAACGTCAAAATAAATTTAAATTATCACAGTGTGTGTGTTTTAAAATGATTACTCAGAAGGTGCTCTGTGCCCCACCCTACAATCGTTATGCATATGAGTCTTGCTGAAATCTGTGGGAATTTTGTCTCAACAAGTACTGCTGCAAAATCAAGTTTGTTATGTCTGAAATGCTTAACGTATAAATCTCAGTGCAACGCAAGGTAGTCACAGCTCAGATTCCCTGATTTCTAAAAACTGTGAGCAAGTCTAGTTTGATGAGTAGATGGTCCATAGAGCATAAGAAAAATAGTGACTATTATTATTCACTACACAAATCTGTTTGACTTTAATATTCTCAGAAATAACTTGTCATCTATTTTTTGTAATTTCTGTTTCTTTAATATTGTTGTTACCAAATGCTTCTCTGATGTCCTCTTCAGAAGTTTTAGGCTGAAATAAGTTCAGTCAGAGCTCTTCAGTCATTCATCAGCTGCTGCAAGTATCCATTCAATGTATTATGTTTTAAATGCGGTCTTGCTTGTTCTTAAAGGGTTTGTATGCATTTATAATTTTCTCAGTAATGGCATAGTATTACTTGCACATCTGAAAAGTAGACCAAAACTATTATCTGCATTTTACATCAGGACCTGCTAATTTGCTCTTCAAAGCAGTTTGTTTGCAAGTTGCGGTGAAGCTGCAAATATGCAAAAAATGTCCATATCAGACAACTGAACAGTAACTTCTCTTGTTACTCCATTCAAGCTGTAATAAAATCTGTATTTAAAAATGCGCTGCATATTAGCTTTTCTATATATTTGTTTGTTTGTATAAACAGGGAAAATTGATCTACAGTTATTCATTCTAGGACTTTTTTTCAAAGTAGCAGTGTCTCAGGAACAGCAACTAATTTTTAATATGTGGCCAAGCTGTCTTGTACTAAATTAAAGTGCCTGTGATATTTACCTAATCTGTTTATTGAAGTGTCACATTATATAATTTAATTTTGAAATTGTATAAGGTAGGTTAATATAGCTAGAAACTTAGCATCACAGTTAATGTGGAAAAATGCATAGACTTGATTTGAGCCTGTAGTCTCCATGCTTTATTTTTTTCAGATTTTTTTTTCTTATTATTTTTCATTGAGTAGTATGTCTACTTCAGTCAAGAGTACTTATATCTACCCTTTGTAATAACGTGCTTTAGACATAGCTTTGAGCATTGTTTCAAGTATAAGCTACTTGTGGAGTACTGAAGGTTTTACCAAAATGCAGCTGTTTTTACTTTTGTTTATAGCCATTTAATTACTTCTGTATCTGTTTTTATTAATATTTATAAATTAAAGTGTGGTAGAAAATGAGTAACAGCAGAATACAGTTTGACAAAATCATTGTATAGGTCTTATGTTCTTCCTTGAATTGTGCATGACTTTGAGTTGCAGCTGAATTTAGTTGTTTCATCCACAAATTTATTTGTAGTGTTTCTCAATTTCCAGTGGTGTTTGGCTGTGCTTACATAAGCACACCACTGAAAGCCTTTAGACAGAGCTCAGGAGAGTTGTACAGGTAAAGCTTAGAAATGGCTTTTAAAAACTAAGTAAAAATATTTTCTGTACCTGAAGTGCTAGAGCATAGTTCACTGTGCCAACGGTACATGTGGCTGCTGGGGAAGGCGGCCTTGTGTGTGCACAGGCGGCCTCTTCACAGCCAGAGTTTGCTTTGTAATGTTTCAGCTCATCCTTCGCCTCCGTGCACTGTGTTCTGTTAATACCCTCCTTGGGGAAGTGCATCGTCCTAATCAAGCGTCAGATACAGAAAATGGGGAAAGATGAGAAGCAGGATAGAGTTTCAACTTCAGATATATTGAAACAGTGGAAAAAAGTATGGGTGCTCTGGAAAGTGGTGAAAGGGTGGAATGTGTAAAGTCTGTGTGGGAAGATGTCACCCTATCAGTGATTTTTTTCCCTGCACTGTTTTCTCGCCTTCTGATGAATTTTGTAGTACAAACATGCTTCTTTGTTCCCATCTATTCCCTGCCAAAGCCCTCTCTTTCAGTTGAGCAAACTGGGTTAATTTTCTTTTGTTTTTTTTTTTAATGTTTGCTTTTTAATGCTCCACTTGAAATCTCATCAGCTTCAAAACATTAGATAAAAATATATAGAGTTCCCCCCTGCTTTTTCACTCTGCCAGATTTTGTGGTTTTACAATCAAGTTTCCTGGAGAGGGCTTTTAAAAGTTATTACTGCTTGTTTTTTTCCTTTTCCCTATTGCTGTGTGAGTAATTTAAAAACAAAACAAAACAAAAACCGACTGGAAGAACTGACTGTCCAGAGGAAACAGTAAGATGTCAAACATTAAGTAAACATTCAAAAAATAGAGGAAAATCCAATCACCAAAACCAGAAAAAAAGCCCCCAAAACCAAAACCCAACATCTATATAAAAAGTTTAAAAAACAAAGCAGAACAAAAACCAAAAAATG
The DNA here is from genome assembly GCA_013400415.1 of Scytalopus superciliaris. Classification (NCBI taxonomy): domain Eukaryota; kingdom Metazoa; phylum Chordata; class Aves; order Passeriformes; family Rhinocryptidae; genus Scytalopus; species Scytalopus superciliaris. Next base: position 47,275 of record VXBX01001955.1, on the reverse strand, counting down.
AACAAAAAAGCAGACAAAAAAACCCAACAACCCAAAGCAAGAATAATACCAAAACTCCTAGTATAATGGAACTCACATTTTTCTTTTATGGATAAACTACAGCCTGTTTTTTAAGAAACAGAGGATATCTCATTTACTGCTTTAAACAGTAGCAGGTATAGGTTGAAAAAGGGAGAGGCATTCAAGAAGAAATTGGCTAAAAGCCAACTAAAGGTATGTTTTCCCATTATTTTAAGGTCTCAACAGCCTGACTCACCAGCTTCCATTCTGTCCTTTGCCATGTCCAAAATCTCGATTAAACTGATCCCTTTTGCTGTCTGCCTGCAATTTACAGCCGTGCTATGATACACAGCACATACATGTATCACCACATTATCAGTGGTCTACACAGAGAGCACTTACTGGTGGAACTGGGAACCTGAGCTTTAAAAAATAAATATGTAAATGGCAGTATTGTATACATTGAGAGGCCCTTAATTTGGTTTCCTTACTGTGAGCAGCAAGGGTTGTCATTTGCAGGGTTGCTAATCATAAGTCAGTAGTTTTCAGTATTGAGGCCAATAAGCTCTAATTGCCTCGGTGATACAAATCTAGCTGTGTAAATGCTGAAAAAGCCAGTCACAACAGTCTGGTTTTTTGTTTGTCTCCCCCTGCACCACCACCCCTCCCCATCTACCCGCACCCTCTGCCCCTGCTTTACTTTTCAGTCAGTTCAAACTGTATGGTCAAAGATCCCAAGGGGACTGAGAAAATGGAAAACCAGTTTTCCAGAGGAAAACAGTCATAAGCACTGTGTGAAAAAATTGCCTTCTGTTGTATCACAGCATGTCTTTGTTGTCATTTTCCTGTTCTTCCCCCTGAGACACATCTCAGAAAGGTTCAGATCCTTATTATTTTGCTCCATGCAGATACATTTAACATTAATCAGCATTGTAAACACTGTGTTTCTATTTGGGTAAACTATTTTTTTACTACAGAAAGGCAGTAATGAAAAGGCCTTATTAATTGTACAGGCCTGCTGAAATACCATTTCTACATTTGTTTCTTGCAGCCAGACTCCCTATAAGCTGGGCTTGTTGTGAAGTCACACAGATTAGCACTTATCACTTACTGTAAGCATGCAAATTATATAATATTCATAATTAACGGAAACCACAGTTGCAATAGATTGTTAGTGCTTTCTTTTATTGCTTTTATTTACATAAAAATTGTATTTACAATGAAATAAGTTACATATTATATAAGTTATATAAGTTTATGAAATATGTGCTGTCCATGGCAAACCTTGGTGTACTTGCTTAGTTTTTCAGTTATTAAAGTGAAAGGATATGTTTATTGATTATATTTCCTTGAAGTCAGTGCACTAGCACCTGAAATTAATAGAGCCCTTTTGTAAATGGATGCTCTCATCTAGTTAGAGAAACTAACAGAGTAGCATTGCTTCTTTAGTTTTTGCTGTTTAGAAATTCATGTGTGTTTGGGAGCAGATGAAAAAGGCTCTTTTGCATTGTTATTGCCCCTGGAGTTTTAAGATTTGTCAAAACTAGTTTCATGTTGTTTAAATGCCAAAATTAAAATTTCAAATTAATGTGACTATTAGGTGAGGGATAATGCTCCCAGAAGAGTGTTGAGTAAAAAAAGGCTACAGTATGGAAGAGAAGAAGGGAAGGAGAGAGGTGGAATATGATCACAGAGAGCAATATGTAATTGCAAGGGTGGAGCATGCCGGAGACTGGCTTGTGATTGGACTTGGATTGAGAAGAAGAGCTTGTGTATTTAGTCTGAACAGAAGACAGATATTAGAGGCACTACAGTAAAACTGTAATCAGGTTAACGGATTTTGTGCTCTTTCTAACTGAGTGGAACTGAAACTGCATTTGCAGTAAGTATACCCTTGTCTTTTGGCCTTTTTACAGTAACAGTGTTTCTTTTGTTACGTGCTTTACCAGTTCTTGGAGAAATTTATCTGTTATGGATTGTGGCACTAGGTTGGACTATAGGTGAAATTCCTTTCATATCAACTTCTTGGCTCTATTGCCCATTTTGCAGTTAGAAATGAGTAAGAACTTAGATTTATCATGGATCACTTGTTTCAAGTGTGTTTATGAAAGAAAGTCACTGTCTCACAGAGTTCAATGACTTTTAACTCACTTTGAAACAGAAATACTCAGCTGAGAGGGTTTTTACAGCACAGCTGATATCTGTTTGTGACTTTAGAGTATGAAATACAGGAAACTTCTTTATGAACATTTTATGGGGGGGGAAGTATATTTAATCCACACGTAATGAGCTCCCTATGCCTGTTTGGATTCTTTTCTTTCATAGTTAAATTTTTTTAATGGTGAAATCTGAGGCAGTTTAACATGTTTTCTCCTCTTTAAAGTGGATCTTTTGGCTTCTCTGGAATTTATGCAAAGATAAATGAAAAATGAAAATGAAGACAAATGCATTGATTCACACTTAAGCTGGTTGTGGGCAGCAGTTCGCCCCTGTAACAATCTATGGTGAAAGAACTATAAGGAGAAGCAGATCTCTGTGTACGGTGCCTGCTTTGCTTGGGCCTCTGTAATGTACACGCTGTGGTTGTGTGGTCCTTAATTTTCAGGTGTTGAAAATATTCAGTTCCCAGCTTTCTAGGACTTGCAGGTATGAGTACATCTGAAAGTCACTGCTGCAGCAACTTCCCAGGCCGGAGTCAGTGGTGCACAGAAACTGCAACACATTGTTGTTGATATCATGTCTGTGTTTAAAAATACCAGGGTAGTAAGAAGCATTAAATTTCCAACAATAAGTGGTTTATTTCAGTGTATTTTCAGACTGGGCTGGATGAAGTTGTATACAAATTAACTTCATTAGATTCTGCAAAGAATAAGCAGCTTTTAATGGAAATTGGTCCAAGTCTGTATAATATAATGTAGAATCCTCATGTTTTCAGCTAGTTTGAAAAAACACTATTATTATTGCTGCAAAATTCTACAGTGTTTTTGCAATTCGTGGATTAAACCCTGTAATATCCTCATGAAAGGGGCATTTAAGAGGCCCAAATGTGTAAACTTGTGAGCACATATAGGCTGCTGGTCCTTTCAGTGGAGGTACTCATGCAGGCCAAGTTAATTACACCTGGGTGTTTGCAGCACTGTGCCCATAAACTGTGATTGTGTGGGGTGTTGTTGGTGTAGGTGATGATGTGGCTGGGATTTTAAGGCATATTCAGGGGATTACCTTTAAGCATGGGGGAAAGAAACAGCAAGCTAAATCTCTACTGCCTAATTTGAAAGAAAAAAGTGCTATCATTTTACATTTTTTTAGATGAAACTATGAAGGGTTAATTTTGCCAACGGAAAATGCTTATTCCTTAATGTAGCCATAGCTATTCACTGTTTCCAAAGCTTTCCAAATTTCAAATCCTTGCAAATGTCATTAGACTCATGCCAGAGTAATCAACTGTTAGGTTTTCATTTCTAAGAAGTAGGAGTTTGGTGATAAGACATTTGTTTTAGATCAGTAAACCACCTTTGACATTTTATCTGGAAAAATAGTAACAAAAGTAATATTTAAAAAATCTTTCATATACTGAGAACCTTACTGCCAAGTTTCTTGCTGGAGGGGAATTTTTATAGTTAAGTTATAAATACCGGAGACCTGCAGTTTATAATGGAAACTGAAGGTCCATTTTAGCCACATGCACCTATTTAGGAGCATACACGTATCTGAAATGAAACTTCTAGTGAATGATTTTGCTAAATGAAAAGAGCTGATAGAGCGACAGCTTGTCTTTGCTTCTGAAGAACAAGATCTATACTAAGCAGATACCTTGCTTGTACAGTGGAATGGGTTGCATTTCAGTATTCTAAAGCATTCAGTACTTACCTCAAATTAGCTTTAAATTATTGTTACCAAGACGTTTCTTAAATTAGTTGTGGGATTGCAGTGTTTTCATGTTAATAACTTGATTCTGTCACTGTGCACAGCACTGCAGGTTCTTGCTAAAGCTGACTTTGTCAGCTATTTCCATTAGTAGATAAGACCATGAATTACTGTTGAACTACTGCACTTAGTGATTGTCCAGACATTCGTATTATAAATAATACTCTTCTGCTGCACAGTCAGACCGCCGTTCCCTGGCATTATCTGCTTGTTTGTTTTCACATTTCTATTTAAGTTCAGTGATTAAGTGATGGTCTTGTTCACTTTACTTGAGAAAATAATCCCTTGAAATTAGTCAGAGCTCTCCTTCTATAAGGAGAATAGAATGAGGCCATAGGTCAGCAAATTCTCTGCATATCCTTGAAGATCAGTATTTTTTCCTCCCCGTCCTTTCCTGAAGAGGGAGAAGTTAGGTAACATGCAGCCTTAGAAATAAATAAGTAGACACTGTTTTGAGGAGGATAGGCTTCCTTGCTATCAATAGCAGTGATTTTCTCAAATGCCTGCTTGCCATGCAATCCTGTTGTGGTCCCTACAGGTTCCTCCAGGTCCATATAAAAGGGTCCAACTTAAGCAGGGCATGGAATTTCTGGAGTGGAACCCAAAAATGCACAGGTCAGAATACGGAGTGCTCTCAGCTTTACAAGTGTTACATCCTTTTGCTAAGGAGGAAAATAGTATGGAAATGAATGACAGTAAATTGAATATTTTCCCTGGATGTTTATAGAATAAAAATCAACAACTTCAGAGTGTGGGCTTTAGCTAAGGATTTGCTTTTCTGAAACAACTGCCTTTCCCATTGCTTCCTTGGTCATTTGTAAAGCATTGGTAATGTTCAAGTATCTTTAAAAACGAAGATTGCAATAAAATATTGATGGAAAATGTGGTAGAAAATCTGTGTTTGAAAATGGAGAACCTAGAATGCTCTTCCATTTCAGCATGAAAACTCGTCTTTGTGCCTGTTTCTGGAAATCAAGTTGCAGGTACCTGCATTTTATATAAATATATTAAATGGTTCTGGGTACTCTGGAATGTGATGCATAAACCTAATGGAGGGAGGGTATGAAATGAAGGTATTTTAACCACCTCACTGAATCCTACTTACAGATATGTAAAAGCCAACCAACCAGCCAATCCCCCAAAACCCAAACAAATAAACAAACAAACAAAAAACCGAAAATTCACCACCGCTGTTTGGAGATAGTTAAAAAAATGCAGTGAGTTATTATGTGGCATATTTTTGTATGCTTGTGTATATATACCAATACTACAAATGAGCATAATAAATTACCTACAATTAATATATTTAAAGCCTCTAGTTTTAGCCCAAATGGGAGAGTGAATTTATAAGGAAATTTATGCCTTAAATGTCTTATTTTTATTCTTAGCCTCTCATCAACTTACTAGTTTCTCAGTATGTCTAAAATATTTTGTCTGTTTCTGTCCCTTATATTTTCATAAAAAGAAGACACATTTCTATAAACACAAGGAAGTACTAATTTTGAGGCTTTTTTCAAGAGAATTCTTCAGAGGCCAGTGCTTTGATGCAATTCTGGTAAATTGGATAGAGTTTCGCCACAAAGCTCTAGTTATGAATCAGGAAACAAATCCATTATCTGGATCTAAAAGTAATTGTTAATGCCGTGTCTATATGTGGAAGTCAGTACATAATGATAAAATAACTCCTGATCTCTTTTAATAATTCATCATCCTTGACAGTGTCATCTGAGAAATTTGAGCAGAACGTAGCACTTTTGTCATATTTTAAACTCATTCTGTCTGGTAATTATTTTTAAAAACAGTAGTATTTCAACTACCTTTTAGTGTTTGGTTTGCCTTTTCTTTTCTTTAAATGCCCTACTCCTGCACATGCTAGTAATGTGCAAATCCTGTCTGAAGCCACTCAATTTCTTGCACTCCTTCAAGCTAAAAAATCCATAAGTCAAATTACAGTTTGGAAAATTTAATGTTCAGGAAGTTTGAGCTTGGATTATTTTCATAGTGAGTTTCAGTGCTCTGCTATAGGAGAAATACAGATTTTGGAAGAGAAAATCTGGCAGCTAGACCCTTACTAATAACGATAGCATATTTTTAAATAGCACTGAGCATAATAAGGGTGTCATACAATGGTCGTCCACTTTTTCTCAGATGTTTTTAAGGACATGATTTTACTTTTGTTCAGTGTTAATTGTCTTTTGCAACAGTGTTAATGAAAAGCTCATCTATATTTTTTAAATCAGGAATAAAAGCTAATGGGATACGCCTGTTCTTTTCCATACCATACTCCTCACCGTAGGATTTGGGTAGGTTTCACAAATGTATTAAGCAAAGAACAAACATGTTGTATGTTGTTCATTGTGTCAAACTCTGTCTCTGGAGAGAGCTGTGTGCAGTGAAGTACATGTTGCTATGCATTTGCACTAGAATAGGCAAAACTGAGAAGATTGCCCTGAATCTGGAGTGGGAGGTGGTGTTGCTTGTGACCAGTCCTTAGCTGACAGTGCAAGTTTTAGATCAACCTTTTGAAAAATTCAGGCTCTCTTTCAAGAAGTCAGTACGCTTTGAGTGGAGAATTGTGGAATAGAGGAAGAGCCTTGGCTGCCACCTGTGATCGTCAGTCAGCAGTCAGAGTATTTTGAATTAGAAGGGACCCATGTGGTTCATGGGGCCCAGCTCTCAAGTGAATGGCCTCTACAGAGATCAAACCCATGACCTGGGCATTGTTAGCACCATGCTCTAACCAGCCGAGCTAATGTGGCTGTCTCAGTGTTGGCTTCTTGGGGATTGTGGAAGCAACCAGTGTAAAAACTTGAAACACAAAATGACTGGTGTAAGGTAACCTGTGTTGCTGGAGTCATGGTGCAGTGTTTGGTACCAGTTATCATCTACAGTACCAAAGGCTTCATTTTGGGATGTGAAGGTAATTGGGCTGAGAAGTGACAGTGGCTGTGGAACTGGATGATGTTCAGCCACAACTGAGAGAGTTCTCTCAGACAACTGGATAGTTTTAGTCATAGCCATTGTGAGATCTTAGTTTAAAAAAGAGTTCTAAAAGTTGATAATGGTGGATGGGCATCTCTGCATGTTTGGTCAATGGGGATTCTTCTACATACTGCTTTACTAGGTTCCTGGAAGCATCTGTTCTTAGGTTTAGACTGTTAGTTACATCTGTTGTAAGGTTGTCTGTGCTTAGAGGTATGTGTGTATTTCTGAAACTGCTTAGTTTGGTTACTTAGTCTGGTTAGTTGCAGTCTTAACAAATAAAAAAACCCCAACCCAAACAAACAAAAAAAACCCAACCAGAAAACAACAAAACTGTCCTGAAAAAAAAGCATTAAATGGTGTGCTGGAAAAATTGCTCTGAGTATGCACAGGCAGTGTTGGACACACAGCGCACCAGAGCTAGACTTCAGGTTAGAAGAAAACAGGCTAGCTGAGGCCTGGAAGTGCAGTTGATCTACAAATGCTAAAAGACAAGTGGCCAAATTAAACATGAAAGCACTCATCAGCTGTTGTTCTGAAATCAAAAAAAGATAGAAAAGAGAATTGATTCTTGTGGATTCCACTAGTAAACTGTTAAGAGATAGAAGTGCAGGTTCCCATCTATGCTTTAATCCTTTACTCTAGGAAGCCTTATGACATTCATAGTGTTTTATGATGAACCACAGACAGCACTCCCTGGTGAAATGGTGTTATATCCAACAGTCATGAGCAAAGTAAAATTGGTAAAATTTTCTTCAGTAGCATCCAGGCTGGTGAAAGTTTTGAGGGAAAAGAAAAGTTCTTTTCTCTCTCCTTCTGTAAGTTATTTCTCTGAATGATGCCACATGTTTGGGCCATATAGAGTACCTTTGTATTTGACTTATTACAAAGGAGCATGTTCTCCCCAAGGCCTGACCATACCATAAGAGAGTTGGGAAACCCATAATGAATTCCCATGATCCTTGGAGAAGCTGAACTCTGGGCATTGACTGGGTCCTGCATTGGTAGGTATAGGCAGAACAAATCTCCATTCCAGAAGCTGTCAACTGTATGGCAAATTCTCAAGGAGAAAGATTATACTTCTTAAAACTAGCCCTTGCTCAGTTCTATTGGGAGGATATTTTGTACTGAAGAGGTAGCTTAACTGTCTGAGCTAGTTTCCAGGTACATGATTTTTCATTTTCAGTACTGGGTGATGAGGTTACTTGGCCAGTAATTTGCACTTTATCAAAGATTAGAAAAAAGAGTTAATGTTCTTTGGCTCTCAGGTTTTTGTCCATCTTTCTGCTTCTAGTACTTACAGTCAGAAAAATAACAGAAATCTGAGGCCTGAAGGTGCTTTCACTGATGGCTGTGGCTGGTATTCAGTGATTATGGTTCTTCAACTGTACAGTTTTCAGTGTCTGCTGTAGTCTGCCACTTTCTTTTAAAATCTCAGAGGACACTTGGTAGCCTTTTGGTTTTCAGAGGATCTAGATAATGGTCATTCAAGGTGAGATGGATTATACTGACACTGATCAGCATCAGCACATGATTTGGAGCAGCTAAGACCTATTAGTGTTTTGAGTGGACAAATTATGAAGCAAATACTTGCACATCAGCTACAATGTGGGTATGAAATCTTTCCACCAACTGCTAAGACTTGTTGCAAGTCTTCTGTATGAATTCTTTAATATGTACTAGTCCAAGAGTCTGGAAAATAAAACCAGGAGTCTTCTTAGCGTCATTTTTGAAGTTAGATGGACAGTTTGCTGAACCTGAAATGCTTCTGTCAGGTGCGCTTTTAGATGAGAAAAAGCACAGTCTTTAGTGCCAGCTGCTTTCCTGCAGCTGGAGAGCACTAACCACAGGGCCTGGTGTCTGGTCACCTCTCCACTGCTGGGGACTTCTGAGATTGAGTGAAAGGGTGACTGAAGAGCTTGTTATTGCCAGCTTCAACTTCAGTTTGTGTCACTGCAATGCTGTTCCCAGTGTGTCTAAGTAATGGTCCCGTGTAGTATGACTTCAGATGTGGAATCCAGCGTCTTGTGTCCACTTTTTCATGATGTGGCCTTTTAATCTGAAAGCAGAAGCAGTACGTGCTGGAAGCATGGTGGTAAGTGGCAGGGAAGATACTCTGTATAGAACAGAGAATGTGTAGCCTATTATGCTTAAAAGGGAATTATTATGCTTAAGGGTAATGTTACAGTGAAATGTTTCTTTGAAAAAACTAAGGTAGAGAGAAAGCACTCTATAACCTCACTGAACCTGTAGTGGAAGCCACCTGTTTTTTGTTTTGCTGGCTCAGCAGTATGCTAGATCATAAAAGTTTAATAATTTTTGTCATTTCCGTGCCTTTATATTAGATTGCAGATGTTGAATTTCTTCATAAGTGGATCTTCTCTCCATTAAGTAAATTATGGGAAAATACTGTGTAGTGTAGCTTAAGAAAAAAAATTCAGTTTATGGACTGGTAGCAATGGCTGGCCTCCTAAAAACTTTACTGGTAATGTGTAACCAGACTGACAGACAAAGAATGTAAAACAGGGATTTGTGTCCTTCATGCAGCAATGTTATCATATGTGTGGCCAGAATAAATTCAGCTTTTCTGTTTCAGTAGGTAGTGGCCTTAAAATTATTTCTGACAGGTTATCAATTAGATAACCTTAATTTTTATGTTATAAAAAGGAAAGTAACTGGGAATAAAATGCCAGTGCAATTGTTTATTAAGTAAATTGATCTCAGTGTCATTTTTATGTTCTACTGGTCTGAAGCAAGTCACACCAGACATAAATGTCCCAGAAAAAGTATTTTGAAGTGTAGCACAAATGACACACTAATAAACTTACTGCAGTCATTATTTTTTGAAATAAGGCTTTTTGAAGCAAAGTTCCTAGAATTTTTTTTTCGTAAGAATTACCCAGTACAATTCCTGTTTTTTGTTTTCAAAATGGATATTGAAAAATGAGTTGTTGAGCAGAGACAGAGCCATCTGAGCAGCGACTGAGTAAAACTGCAGACAGTGGGAAGAGATCATACAAGTGTAGTTCAGATGTAGATGACAATGTGTTACAGATTAAGATATTTATTTTGCTTTTAAATATGGTGAGGACTACTTATCTTTCATAAATATTTGAAGGGAAACTAATTTTGTCAGCCTCTGGCAAAGATGCATTTTATTTTGCAAATCCGTTCAAAGCATTTTTATGTCAACTGCATATTATTTTTCTGCATATTACTCAAACTGCAGACTACTTCTTTCAGTGTGTAACTCTCTTCACTGTGCTAGTTAATAACTGTTAGTGTGGACATTTTCATTGAATTCATGAGTTATTTGATATAAGTACATTTTAGGCCCTGGGGTGCAGTGGGGCGTGGGGCAGGGAGTGCCTTTTTATTTAAAGGAAATGACTGTGCTATCAACATCTGAAGAAATATTGTTTGAGGTAAATGATGACGAAGTCTGTTTAAAAACGTTGAGTAAATAGTGTTTGCTTGAATTTTCAAGCTAACAATTTTCTGGACAGTTTGAGGTATGGGGGATTTGTTTTGCAGGGGTTTTTACGTCCTGCAGAAAGGAGCCCTCAAGGCAAATTGCCTATGAGGAGGGTTTACACCATGAGATTCACTCAGGAATTTATTTGACCGGTTTGTAGTATAGGTGCAGAGATGGCCTGGCCCTATAAATCCTGTTTCCTGGTCTAGCAGCATTGCTTTCTTATCTGAAGTTTTGGAGAAAATTGGATAGGCTGCACAGGGAAGTGGTTGAGTCATCATCCCTGGACGTATTTAAAAGACATGTAGACTTGGTGCTTAGAAACATAGTTTAGTGGTGAACATGGCAGTGCAGGGTTAGCAGCTGGACTTGATGATCTTAGCAAGTCTTTTCCAAACTAAACAACTCTTAAGACTGTTTGAGGGGAACCCGGGAACTATGGAGTGGGGTTTTTCCCTTTCTTTGCTAAGAGAGGAGTGGGAAGGAATTAGATTTGACTTCAGAAAATTTTGTAAAACTGTGAAGGAAAATACATTTCATCTTTTTGGGGGTGGAACACAAGACTACCTTTCCCCAGAGAAATACAGGAAAAATATGTTGTGCCTAAGAAACTTTAAACATTTCTGTAAAAATTTCAAAGGTAAAATTGCTTTAATTCCGTGTTCAGCCTTGTTTTTCTTGTGTTTCAGCCCACATTTTCCAGTCTACCATAGTGACTTTTTTTTTCCTTTTCCCCCCTGTTTTTTGCTCAGTGTAAACATTTCCTTGCTGTGGTTACACAGACAAATATAGCAGAGAACCCTTTTCTCAGAGAAGAATCTGTCTGTGCATTTCTTAACCATTTTTGGGAAGAATCGATCTATCTGTGCATGCAAGAGAGGGAGGCGGTGGCTGTAAATTGAAATGACATCATATATATTACTCCCATTGATCCACTTTTAGACTAGAGCCAGGATAAAAGGAAATGGCATCAGGGAGGAAGTATGCTCATTTAGGCACAGATCCCAGTGTGATAATGGAGTAATAATAGAAATCACGCCACTGTCAATCAGTTGCTGCATTAGTCTGAGGCAGATTTCCCCTCCACGGAGGCTTTCAATTACTTCATTCAAGTGCAGGCAGGAGCAAATGGGATATTCAACATACCAGCTGTATAACTTTAGTGATTTGTGTCCTGGCTGAGGGGTGCAGTGCAAGTCCTGGTGCTGTGGATACTCAAATAGATACATCTGTGTCACATTTCATTGCTGTGAAAGGTCAGTAGTCAAATGTTTCAGTGGCATTTTTTTTCTAGTATAAAGGGTGAATCTGGCATTTATTGCATTTGTTAATGTAGGAATTGACAAATACGCTCCTTCATGTGGGTGGTCGTTTGGGATGTGAGGTCGATGACCTCTGTAGCTGCTATACCAGATCTTTGAAGAGGAAAGATTTGCTTTGTTTGTGCTTTTTTCACATTAGGGGTTGTACTCAGAAAATTCATAGTTTTTTGGGGTCTTTTTCCAAAAAGAAAAAGAAACCCTCTCAAACCTACCAGTCTATCAAAATACTCTTGTAATACAAGGTTTAAGTGTCTTGTGTGCTGGTTGAATAAAATACAAAGTATGATTTTCTTACTTCACAGATGCTTAGTGTACTGTGAATGTTAGCCCCAGTAAACTGCTTCTGTAATAGTTTATATTTTCAATTTTGTTATATTTTCTTTCATTCTTTCATCTTGCCTTTTTGAAATACAGACCTAGTTTTGATATTCCCTGATGCCAATTATATAATTTGCAGTTTGTTCTAAGGGTAACAGTGGCGTTATTCAGACTTTAAACCCACCACATCAGGTAACTTTGGGGAAGCAAGGAACAAATGGGTGTTTTGTGCCAAAAAAAAGTGAACTCCTTCAAAAGGCTGAAGAGTTGTGGGAGAGGTTTTACTGTCTTAAGGGCAAGATAATGTATACCCTGGTGGAATACAGCTTTATAGTGGGGTTAATGAGCTATGACAGAAAACCTCTGGTGTGCTTGATCACAACCTATTAATTTATTTCCTCTCAGTAGTGTCAGTACTAACAACTGGGGGAGGGCCAGCCCTGGGAAAAGTAGTTTCATTTCCATACAGCAGACATAGGTTGGGATAGGAACTATCTACTTTGCATTATGAATAGATCCTTTTGCACCAATCACTGACATATTAATGAGAACTTTTTCATATTTCCTGAGTGATCTGCTTTGATAAATGTGTATTTGAACATTTTGATTGAGCACTCTCTAATACAGTTCAGAATGTGGGGATTTTTAAAATCTTCTCTGAAGAGAAACACTGAAATTTTGTGTTTAGGGTGTTATGGTGGTTTTCTGAATGTTTTCAACATGGAGACACACATTGGTACAGTGAAGTTTATCCTGCTATAACTTGCTGTAGCTGTGTTGTGTGCTTTTTTAATGCATGTTAGATATTTCAATATGCATTCACAGAATAAGAGTTGTGGTAAAGGAAAATGGCTTCACAATACTTGAAAAGAAATTTGCATTCTGTTCTCTACATCATTTATGTTTTGGTAGCACTTAAAAGCAAGGGCTACTTTGTGTTAAGCATAAGGCAAACAAATGGAAAGTTGCCAGCATGTAGCCCAAACAATTCGCCTGGTATGAAAGATTAGAAGTAACAGATGTGCAGGACAAATAAGATGGTGGTGGGGAAAACAAAAAATAAAGAGTGAGGTTTTTGGCAGAAAATTCAAGTGCAACTTTTTGAAGCTTATTTATAACCATTAAAAGGCTGCTTTGGAGATAGTATTATTCATATTGCTTTGTTTGAGGAAAAGAAGATTTCTGCACCCCTGGGTGAATTTTGTAGCAGTCTCTGTCATGAAGCTTTGTCCAAGCTTTCTGTGTCCTTGCTTAAGATGGGTTTTTCTCTTTCATGGAGTCTCTTTTAATGAAAGAAAGGGATAAGGCATAGAAGAGAATGTTTCTCCTTTTATTTGTTTTAGAAACATGTCAGAGAACAAAATGTAATAGCTGCGCCCACTAGTGCCACTGTGGTGAGAAGTCTGTCAGTGTTCTCTGCCTGTGCCTCCACCCTCTCTGCCAGTGTTTACTAATGCCTGCCCTGGACTGTAATTAATCCATGAGCTGGAAACTGGTTTGTAAAGTATCATCTTGGGCAGCTGGGATGTGGGTAAATAGCAGAAGCCATGGTCTCACATTCATATAATCACGGCATCACAGAAGATTCTGAGTTGAAGGAACTCATCAGAATCATTGAGTCCATCTCCTGGTGCTGCACAGGACACCCCCAAGAACCACACTGTGTGCCTGTAAGCATTGTCCAAACACTTCCTAGCTCAGGCAGGCTTGGTTTGGTTTTGATGGGGTTTTCTCCTTTGTTTTGTTTGGTTTGGGGGAGGGTTTATGGTTGGAGTTTGTTTGGGTTTGCTTCTTTTTTTTTGAAGTCTGCAGTCTCAAATCTGAACTGATAGTTGTTTAACCTGTAATCCTGAAAAGTCTTCAGCCATGATACAGCACTAGGCGAAGGTAAATTAAGGGCATGGCTGCTGCTCTACTGTGTTCTTGTTGACTTCAGTGAGGTCCTGTAATGTTACCTTGAACAGTATCTTTATGTGGCTGAATCTGTATAGCTATTACACTGGAGATTTATTATAAAATAACCCTCAACTGATCTGTACCTTTGTATTCAAGCAGCTGTTCTATAGTTTCTACAAATTAAATACTGTTCTGTTGTCTTTGTAGTTAGCAGGGAAAGCTTTCTAAATCAAAAGTTCCCTTTTAGTGTGTGGTGTTCTGCAACATTTCAGATATTAATTCAGTTTCCAAGCAGAGACACTTCCCAGAAGCTTTTCCTGTTTTGTTTTTTAGCCTTTCTCACCAACCCCCAGGCAGCTGTTGCTGGACTATATAACAAATATTCAAGCTGTCACTTTGGTAGTTTCCTGAAATTGAAATATTCAATATTTTTAAATGTCTGATAATTTTTAACAACACTGTTTTCTTGGCAGGCTTCAGTATCACTTAGAGCCAGTAAGAGGTGAGCTTTTTTTAGTCTTCAAGAACACAACTAACTTTAATAATAAAAAAAATGGAAGGAAGTCAAAATGTAAGGAAACCAAAGCATTAAATCCTACAGATCTCTTTTTCTCTCTGTTCTGATTTAGGTACTAATGCTAAATTACATTAATAAAAGGGAAGAAAATGTCATGTTGCTATGTTAGTTGTTAATGGTGATACTTTACAGATTAAGACTTATCAGAACATCCTTGATATCTTCATGCACCTGCTGTCAGAGTTCAGGGATCCAGACTTGTTCAGTCCACATAAACAGCCCTGGCTGTGGCATGTGTTGTTCGAATAGGTGTTTCCTGTGGCCAGATTTATCCCTGCTTAGAACGTTGATGCAGCGGAGGGGATAAGGGCAGGCAGCAAGGTGGGAGAAGAAAATCACCAAATGTAGTAAAAGCTGGAAGTAGTGTCAAAGTAACAGCATGTCTATTTTCATTAGTCTGTCTTAAGAACATTAGAAGTGAACAGAGTTGGTTTCTTTTTGCATGCAAAAGCTTAAACTGACATTCTTCGTCTCTTACCCCTTCCTCTCTTGGTGCACTGTAATGATAAATAATAGGGAAAGTTTTGGGGCATATAACAAACTTCTGACTGATCACTTTAACCCTGAATTTCTAGATTTTTCCTGGCAACTGGTGTAATTTCTCTCTGAGCTCTGTTTGAATTATTTATTTGCTAATCCAATAAGCCTATTAAACAGAGCACTTAAGCATTTGCTACAGCAGACTTAATGTGCTTTTTCTTTTGAGGTTGAATTAGGTTCAAGTTGAAAATGGCAGGTTCTGAAGTCAGGCAACTAACTCTCTATATATATATAATCTCCATGTATAGATAGATATTATGCTATGTGGGCCACAAACAGCATTCATGCATCTTTACAATGTAATGATGGATGGCTTGTGACTCATTGCACTAAAATGTGCATCAAAATATGTCATTACAACACATGTTGTTTGGGTCACTTATTTGTGCTGTGGTTCTTTGTTCACTGTAAATGTATCATGCAAATGCTTATACACCAGATAAAAATGCCACTCTAAAAATTATACATTCCTATGCCTAGTTGATTCCTGAAATTATACACTGTAAATTATTCTCTTTGTATTTCTTCCAAGCCCAAACAAAACAGAATTACTTAGTTTATACATTCCATAAAATCTTACTTATTAAGCTATGATTATGTTTCAATAAGATAAGCATGTTTTAGATCTGACCTAACCATAGTAATGAAAACCATGAAAAGTAAGTCTTGAGTGTGTCCCCCCCAGTCTTTCAGAACACAGACATGTAAATCCTGGGGTTTTTCAGAAACCAGCTAAAAGTCCCTCCTGCATTTCAAGCACATGCTAGAAGTATACAGATTATCACAATCTTGTCCTCTTTGGTTTGTTTCCATTTAATTGCTCAGTCAGTAGAGATCTTAATTTGCACATGGCATTTATTTTTCTCTTAGCTTCTCCCTGACCAGCTGGTCTTACTTCTGGAGTCTCTCTTGGAGGAGAAGACATTGTGTCCTAGAATACTGCAGTGCTTGGAGAGAACATATAAGCTCCAGGAACAAGATGCTGAGGTAAGTCTCTTTAAAGAAATCTCCCTCACACACACATTGCCTTGTTGACCAGAAGTGATGGTGTTCCACTAGGAACCAGGCTCACTCAAGTTCTTTATTTTCACATCTAAATCTGAAATTGGATGGTCTTAACTTCGGTATTGTTGCATCTTCACATGCCTTAATGACTCAGTATTTCTGTGTGTTTTGCATAGGTCCAGGTGTGTTTGCATACCATGGCAGCAGAGGACAGTGCAGCCTAGATGTCCAGCAGTTGCATCTCAGGCAGTACATTTGCTGAAGTGTTAAATTTTTTGCTATGTCATGCTTACTGTGTAGTACAGCCCAGTTTGGTTTTGTTGTGATATTGTCTCCAAATGTGTCTGTTATGTTCTAAAATTGTTATTCCCCATTGTCAGCTTATATTGTTCCTCTTTGTGTGCTCTAAAGTCTCACTCAGGATTTATAAAAGTCAGCTTTCCAGAGAGACTATGGTATGCTTTGGCTTCGGGCATGAGTTGAAGTGGGAGTCGGTTCTTAAAGTTGCCTCTAGTAAGTGCCAGTGATACTAACAGTCCTTAGGAAAACACTTCTTTATATAATATTATAAAGGCTCCCTGCTCCAAAGTGCTTTATATCTTTGTGGGGCAAACCAGTAAATATTTACTACCATAGCTGGTAATAAATAGCTGGCTATTTTGTCAACTCCCGTCGTTTTCTTAAGCTGTGAGAGTTCTGACAATTAAGGCATCAAAGCTGTAGCTGAAAGCACCCTTACCTGGCAATGAGCTTTTGCTTCAAGCAGATAGTATGCAGGAGGAGAGGTAAGAAGGTAGAATCAGTCTTGAAAATAAAGGATATACATATATCTAAGAACAATGGTTAGTTATGAAGTAGCATATGATCAAACTAAAGTGCCATGAGGGAACAAGGTAAAATTAACATTTGACTCTTGTTCAATAAAAAGCTACCATGAAGCTGGTAGAAAGGCAGTGTGCATGACTTACATTTGAACAGTTATCACTGAACAATATTTAGAATTGAAGACGAAAACAAAATCTGTCTTGTTACTCTTACGCTGAAGTTGCTGAGTGGATGCTTGTAAACACTTGGAAATCCAAACTTAAAGATCTGTAGAAAGAAGCCTGTCTTTTCATNAGAAAGGCAACATTTCAATTGCTACCATTTACTGCACCTTTGTACTTTTTTGTTGATAAAGTTTTCCAAAATGCCAAATTTTATTTGAATTAGTACTTGAACCAACATTTCTATTTATGGGTATTAGAATATATTTTAATCACATCTGAATACCAGTGAAATGTCAGTGGTTCTATTGTGGGAAGAGGAATTAATAGGGAGATAGATCAAAGTAATAGCTGTGTTGTTTCTGCTTTGTGCCTGTGAATTGTAAGCACCAGGCCACAAGCTTCAGTTTCTCAGGGTTTTCCTGTCCCTGCACTTTCATGCTTTCTTTTCTCCTGGCAGTGTCATGTAAAAGCACACAAGCAAACTGGCAGAAGTTTTTCTTTTAAAAAATCCAAACAAACCCACAAAATTATGGCCTCTATGAAATTAATGTGATCTCCGTTTTATTTTACAAGGTGAAACCAAGGGCTTAGAAGACAACTTACTTAGAAGTACAACTAAGATAACATTACTGTTAGCATTTTACCAGTCATCAGACACTAGACACCTACAGTCATTTAAAGGGAACATTAGCTCCCATGGCCTCACATACCTGAGGAAAGGACTGTTCGTGCCTCATTCTCCAGTGTGTGCACAGGGGATTTTTTGTTATCGTGACCCAGGGACAAAGAACTGCAGTCGGAGCCTGTTCTTGTCTAAATTTAATTTGTGGAGACACAAATCACTTACAATGACCCCGTTGTGTTACTTGAGTTCAAATGTTCTCAGTAACTAAACATCAGAAATGAATCATTAAAAATAAAACCATTAAAAAAATTGCAGACAGGCCAGTAAAAATAAAAAAACTGTGAGTGTCAGAGGGTTTATTCCAGGATTTTTTTAAGTGAGGTTGTCAACTGTGTTCCATCTAGCAGCAGAAAGTTAAGAAATAGACTTATTTCTTTACTTTTGAAAAATAGTGTTTAAATTCACATTAATCTTCTGGTAGGGGTTGGTAATGATATAGCCAGTAGTATGGGAGAGGCACACATGAAGGAGTGTATTTTTTTGTATATTAAACAAAGTTTGGTCTTAAAATTTGTACTTAAAATTTTGTCTGCCTACTTGGGAGTTGACAGCTTGTTACTGGGGGTCCTTCTGTGCTGCACAAGTAAAGCATGAGAAGTCCTGGCTCATATTTCTTAAAGCTTTTCTATTTGTATTGCTGAAGCATCTTTATTTTGACTTTAAAGCTAAGCATGCTTGTTGTTGTAAAGTGTTGCACACCTGATGGCATCTGCCATCATATGTGACATAGGGGTCTGTCCGTGCTCAGGGAAGGTTGCCAACAGGAATGTTTGGTACTCCTGACCACTGGTTACCACATATACATCCAGATGTAGCAACATAAGGGCACATCTTGGTTCAGAAAGAAGAGAGTTTGTAGCACATCCTAACAGTCAGGAGAGGAGAGAAGTGTGAATTAGCCTTTGCCTGGATTGTAAAGGTTGATACCTCTTCAAGGAGTGCTCCAGCTGTATCCTCCCTGGAATCTTCTCAGCAACTCAGCGTAGTTCCTGTCTTCTCTCAAATTAGGTCTCACTGCAGATAACAGGCTCAGAGGAGGTACATAACCTCTCCCTTCTAAGGCAGACACTGATTTAAATGCTTCATCTAACAACAACAAAAAACAAAGTTAAGTAACACATTTCTGATTCACAATGCATAACTTTTGAGCTGCACTAACCAGAAGCGCTGATGGCTTAATCACATTTCAGACTGGTCTGCCCCTAGTCCTGAATGCCAAGAGAGGCTTGTAGGACATCTGCCAAACTGCAGAATTTGTGACTCACTCCTGTTTTTGTAGTCCACTTCTATAACACATCATGATTTCATTTTCCATTTATGCTTCAAACCTTGGAATATCTGAGAAGACACAAAACTACAAGTTTATTTTCCAGAGATTAAATTCACTGATGTGAGTTATTTGAATCGAGCATATTCAAGACATCTTTGAACAGTGTTTTGAAAGCAATGAAGTTTAAAGCCATTTTTTCATCTTCGGTCTGTGTCTTGAACCCCTCATGGTTCAGACCTTGTCATACAAGTAGGAGGCAATTATAAGGAAGAATTATTGTCCTTAGCATTCTCTTCCTGTTCCCTCCTTTCTTCCTATGCTGCTTTCCACTACATAACAAAGTAGCTCATAGACAGGCTACATCTCCATGATGCACCACATCCTGCATCCAAGAGAAGCGTTATAGAAGCTGGCTGGAGTTTGAACATGACAAAGTCCAGCTGAAAGTTCGTCTGTCTGAGGAGAAATGGGATATGTGATAAAGCAGCAGCTACAGTTGCCATCACACAGCACAGTAGGATAGCAGAATTAAGGTGGGTCTGGGGTTATTTTTGTTTTGTTTCTTTCCAGGGTGGGTGTTCCTTGCAACTCTTTCATTTATTCAATATTCAGCATTTGGCAGAATGTGGAGACTTGGAAAGTTTCGGGTTGCTAGTATTTTTTTAAACCTGCCTGACTTCGATGACATCTCTTCTGATATGATTATGCAAGCTTATCTTATTTGAACATGAGCTGTTGAGGACTTTAAATAAAATGGAGTTACTTAGCTACAACTGTAAGACCTGAAAAGCACTTTGTGAATTGTTAACTAGAAGAGCCCTGCTATTATTTCCATTATTTCTGTTCTTCATTTAGTCAGCATGTAATGTCTGCATACAAGATCACAGGATGGTTGAATAGCCTGCAGAATAGTGAGAGAGTTGAGAGGGAGATCACATAGGCCACAGGAGAAGAACAAGGGGTGCAGCACTTTTGGTCCTATTTAAGAGTTGGCAATATTTCTGCCAGTGTGTTTTACTTTTCACTGAACTATCTGGGACATGGTTAAAAGTACAGAATGTGAATGAAGCAGAAAGATTTTTGGTGTATTTTCCCAGACTTTTCTGTAGAAAAAATTCTGTAGTTTTTTTAACTGTATAGTTAGCTTTTCTTTCTTTCCTGCTGTAGGTAGCACTTTTTTAAAATAAAATATCTTGCCTGTACAGCATATGGGAAGTTGCTTTGCTGGTTTTCCTTGTCTCAGCAAGTTGGCTGAAATGCTCTTCACTTACATAATGCTTTCCCTGTATTCAGGATCATAATGTGGTATATTCTGGGGAGGGAAGAGAGGCTAGAACTGTTTCTGCACTAAATGTGACTAAAATGAGTTAAGATCATAATATCATCAGTCATGTGGGTGGCATAAAGCCATTCTCACACAACTGCTTCATTGTGCATGAGGTCTGCCTGTGAGACCAAGGTTATAAACTGGTGGCATCTGATTTCACTGACAGAAATCCAGTCATGCTGATACAAACCATATAAGGTGCTTGGCATCCTAGAAGTGGTGAGAATTGTGTTAGTACTAAGTAACTTTGATTCATTGATTTTTCCTAGTCTGTGAAAAGCTGGCAGGTGTGGAAGTATAAATGAATTCTTGTCACTTCCCATCTGATGGTGACTGCATTGAGCTGAGCACATTCTCAGACTGCATAATTCAGCTGTCCTGCTGGTTGTGGCTGGGCATTGTTTGAAGCCACCCTCTGTGGACTACACTGTTAAACTGGATGGGAAAAGGGAACTGCTTGGGAAAGTTCAGTTCACACTTGCACAAGGTACTTGGTGAGTCGGCCTTCAGCACAGCCACTGGGATAGTCCTCCCCTGGGGCAAGGGCTCAGAAGCAGTCTCCAGCTTTTGAATGAAATTAGTAATGTGTTGCAAATACCTCCACAGTCCTCCATGGTCCTACTGGACTATGGAGCAACAGGTAGGCAAGTTTCAGATAGAGGCATTGCAACCAAACAGGGAGATCCACAATGTCTTTGTTAGTATGAAACACCAATTAAGTAGATGAAAAAGGTGGCAGCTTGAGCTGATGACCATAGTAAAGGACATTACTTTCTTGTGAATACAGTAATTTGTTTGTTTCTGCAAAAGTAAAAATAGTTTCTTGTACTTATTTCATATTTAAACATACAGTTTATTATTCAATTTCAGCTGAAGTCAGGAAGAGATACCTTATTCTGTATGACAGTATGTTTTTCAGGACCTAAAAAGCTGCTGTGAAAATTTACCAGACCTGCCTTCTCCTTTCTGAATGTTTTATTTAGAGCATTATTGTGCCACTAGAGATAGGTAAGGTTGTATTGAATGATTTTGTATTTGCAATTGAATTGCAATTAGCACTTCAGTATGAGGAACTGGGAACCTAGAAAAGGCTCTGTAGGTAATTCAGTCTGCATGCTAGGCTTGTTTCTGGAATAAATTGTATTTGAGGTTTGTATACCCAAACATTACTGAGGTGGTACCTTCATTAAATGAAATAGAAAAAAGAGATAGGAAATGCAAATTTTCACAAAGTGGA
The DNA here is from genome assembly GCA_013400415.1 of Scytalopus superciliaris. NCBI lineage: Eukaryota > Metazoa > Chordata > Aves > Passeriformes > Rhinocryptidae > Scytalopus > Scytalopus superciliaris. The sequence goes on along the minus strand of VXBX01001955.1, from coordinate 25,725 downwards.
GCATCAGCACACATCCTCACCGAAATACAACTTTTTTCCCCAGCCCATCTCCTCATACTTCCCCTGGCAAATCCTAGCAAGGAATGTATCTTTGTCATAGAAAGCCTTTCCCATTTTCAGTGCTAAAGGGTCCTATTTCAGATTAATGTAGACATCCCCATCTCTGATATATGTATTGACTGGAGCAGCAGCCACTTGCAAAAGGTCCTCCATGATGCTGATAAGTTTTGAGCCTTCAACCATGGTGCATGTTCTTCTTCATGTTGCATCTAAGTGCAAATTGCAGGCTCTTTGGCACAGATGGTATCGGTAATGATACTGGTTAAGATAGTTTTTCACAAGTGTGCATTTACAGGAGTTGGATTTTTTTCCCAAGGAAAAGAGCTTTGAAAAGGGTAGCTTCTAGGGATGTGGCACTTGCTTCCCATAGATAAGGTCCAAAATTCAGTGTGAGGCTAAGAAAATTGGAACAAGATGAGGGAAAAACACTTCCAGTAACAGCAGTGGGAGTCATCCCATGAGATTTACTCTGGCTTATGTGCCCATCGTGACTGAATGGGATGAATTTGTAAAACTGACCAAAGGATAATTTCAAGTAGCTGTAATTTGGAGTTGTTTTGTTGCTATGTGCAAAGTAGGGGGGCTTTTCCAGCCACTTGAGAAGAACAGAAAATCCCTCCATCAGCATTAGCTGAAGGGCATGATCAGAGCGCGAGATTTATGGAGCACTGGAAATAGCTTTGCACCAGTCAGCACTCCCAGTCCCACACCCCTCCAGGAGCCAACAGCAACACGTTTGTTCCAAATAATGTTACTCGCTACTGGGTGACATTAGCAGGAGTTTTTGTGCCCCTGACTGGTACCATTACTGGTGCTGTTCCCTTATTGCCCCTTATTTTCTAACTGGTTGTGTACTTAATTTCTCTTTTATCTAGCAGCCCAACAACTTAGTGAGACTTGGAAAGCAGGGGAGCTGATGGTATGAGGGAACCAAGTATTTATTTGAGTTGGTTTGGCTTTTTTTACTGCTTATCTGTTGAGGAAGGGATTGGAAATAATTCTATGTCCTAATGTCCATCAAGGAGAATGAAGTGGTGGAGTCCTCTGGGTTTCTGAACTCTATCCCAAAGGTTTCTGAATGGGATGCAACTGCTTTATGTAAAATTTTATACAGTATTCTGTGTAGGGCAGTACAAACACAGCACTGTAATACAAACCACCTGGCCTTGTCATGAAATTTAAAAGGTTACTGTGTTTGCATATATATGATAGCACTGGTATAGTGGCCATGGTGTCAGGTAGGGTGCTGTTTTTTAAAATACAAGCAAAATCCACTAGCTCTCAGCAGTAGGGTTGGTTTTCTGGGGTCAGGGGGAGGTTTGGTTGGTTTTGTTTTGACTTTTAACTCTGAAAAAAAATCTGAAAATGTTTTTATTTAAAATAAACTTATTTTGAGGCTTCATCCAGATAGTTTGTCTAGTACTTCTCATTCTTGATTAAAGGCTGGCTGCAGATGCAGGTTATACTTGAATAGGACCACAGAACTGGAAAAAATTTGCTATGTCCTGTGAGGTCTAAAAAGTTCAAGAAACAGGACAATTCAAAACTGCTAACCATAGCTGATTCTGACGTCATTACCATAGCCACACAGATCTGGTTCCACCACTGAGTCACTGACTTAATAGCTTGTGGGTGAAAGTCTGCTGTCCTCCTTTCAACTCAGTGCCATTTGCAGTTGGAGGGTCCTGGAGAGGAATTTTGTTGTGTTCCACATGGTGTAAGCATCATCCTAAGCAACAACGGTCACTGTATTCTGGCAGCAGAGAATAAAAGAAGAGGAGAAGATGACTTAAAAATGTGAAGCATGGAGTAAATTCTAGATATTCTGATTGCAGGAATGAGCATATTTCTTCTTAGTTTATAAAATTAATGTATTTCTCACTTATTAATTTTTTCTGGGGGTTAGGGAAGGCTGTGTGTGTGTGATAGTGAAGAATCTTTGGCTTTGAAGTCAAAATCTTGTGTTTAATTGTTTTGAAAATTGGAAGCCAAGTTTTAAGCCTGTGTGACCATGGGCTGAGTAGGCTGCCTGTGACCTAAACCATGGAAAAACCAGGCAACCACATTGTTCACTGCTTGGAATTTGAGTCATATTTTCATATGGAGCTCTAGATTCCATCTATAACAGTAATCTTGCTGGGAAATAACAAATGTTTTGACCACAGTCACCGTGGGAGACCAAAGATAAAAAGAAAACACTTTTTCTGCCTCTAATTACAAGAGGGAGAAGATAGAAGTAGAGGAATGGAGAGAGGGGCATAAGCAAAGGGGATAGCTTACTGTTGCCTTAATACTTACAGCAGCCTTTCTTTTTGCTGAACAGGAGTTAGAATTTAATAATAATTAGTAACAGACCGTTTGTGTGCTTGATCTCAGGCTCTTCAGGGTTGGATTTCTGCATCTGATGTATGTGTTTATGTGCTCTTTCCCACTATAATGTATGGTTTTATAAGCCCAGCATACTTTTATGTGCATATATAAATAACTTGTGCTGAAACACATATTCAGTCACTGTATGGGTAAAAATTGTAAGCAGACTCTGTCTGGAGACAGCTGGGAGGGACAATGGGCATGGGAGGTAATTGAATCACTTGCTATGTTAATATAAAAAAAATTTCTGCTGATTCCAGAGATATTATTAGGACAGGACAAGGGATAATGGCTTCAAACTCAAAGGGGGTAGGTTTAGATTAGCTGTTAGGATGAAATTCTTTACTGTGAGGCTGGTGAGTCACTAGAACATGTTGCCAAGAGAAGTTGTGAATGCCCCATCCCTGGAAGTGTTGAAGGCCGAGTTGGACAGAGCTCTAAGCAACTTGGTCTGGTGAAAGGTGTCCCTGCTCATGGTGGCAGGGTTGGTACTAGATGATCTTCAAGCTCTCTTCCAACCCAAACCATTCTTGTGGTTCTATTGAATTCTAGCCATTGTGTTTCAGTAGGGTGAAAGAGAAAATGGGATGGGGTTGTATATGAGATGGAGAGTCAGTTGTGGTGATGTATTTTGGCTAAAGTGTCAGTTGGGATGTTACATATATGCCAAACCCAGGCTTATCTTCCTGAAGGTATGAAGCTTGTCCCTGCAGTGCTTCTGTGGTGTTGGTTTTACCTAAGGCTGGGACCTGCTCTTCCTTTCCCTCCCTCTGAGGTGCATGATCTCGTGCCCCTCCCAGCACCCTGTCCTTAATCAGCCTCAGCCTGTGACTTCAAATGTGCAACATATCACAGCACCCAGCTGGGAGAAGGGATAAGTGAGAATGGAGAGCAGCTGAGAGCAAAGCTCCAAGAGCACCCCACCAGCCCCTCAGTGGGAACAAGGAAGGCAGGAAGTGCTGCAGGGTTGGGTTCATGTGTGGGGCTAGTGCTGGGAGCAGCAGGGCTGGGACCCACCCTGCTCTGGTGGAGAGTCCCACTGGGATGCCAGCCCTTCTTCCAGTACAGAGAGGTTTGTGAGATGGCACCAGCATTTCTTCTGCCACCAACTAGAAGGCAGTTCTGCTCCTGAAAGCCAGTAGCACCATAGAGAAGCAAAGCTCAGCACACATCCCCAGTGAAATTGTTGAAAAGGCAGGTGATAACATCTTTTCTGACATCTTCATCTTGCTGCAAACTGTGAATGGCACTGATGCTACAGCATGCTGAGCAGGCAATACTAAAAAGACAGGGGAAAAGGGGAGCATTTGGTTCCAGTATAACTAGTGTATTTATGTTTTTAATTAAGGCTTATTTTTAAAAACCTTTGTTTTTCAAAGTAAGTGAGTTCACATACTGTGTGAAACATTTTCTTACCTCGCATGCACTATCATATGGAGCTGCTCTCCCCAGCATGGAGATGGTGGCAGTGCAAATATGCGTGGGTAAGAAAAGCCTTCAGGCACCACGGGAAAGTGCTCTTCCAGACAGTGCTGTTGAAGCTGTGACACTGCCTTGGTGCTGGTAGCCCTCTTCTCATCTAAGTGTTCTGTACGTCATTACCCTATCATCACTCTGTTGGGCTGCTGTAAAAGAACAAAAGCAGGAGACCAGATCCTGTTGTGTATCTGTCTCCTGTTAGACAGTGCAAGGAGGGGCAGAACTGAAGAGCATTGAGGTTACAGAACTAGGCATGCCAACCAAGCCACTTATTCAGTGAGAGCTTTGACATCAGAAAAGAGACACGGCCTGTGCCACCTTTGAAAAGGGATTAGACATGGGTTCTTAGTCTCTTGCCTTTTCTGACTTCTTTTGGAAAATTTTTCTTCTACCAACACAGCTGTCATTGATCGCAGATGGGGCCCACATGAGGAAGAGAGTGTCTGGTCTGTAATTGGGAGCACTCTGTTTGTGAAGCTGAGGTGGGGGGAAAAAAGGGCATTTGTCTTCTCCAAACAACTTCTCAGCATCGACCTCACTGCCAAGAATGAATCTTGTCTTGAAGTGCTGCCCTTTGGTTGCTATGCCCTTCTGATCATAGAGAGAAGCAGGGATGCCCCCCTGCGCTGCTTGGACTTTTTGAAGCGGCATGTTTTGTGATTCCCAGGCTTCTCTATGCTTATGTAGGAAAGAACCTCCACACTGGCTGTGGGAAGGGTGCCTGTTTTATTTGCAGGTGGAAGTGGAGTCATGTCTGTGGTCTGTGGGAGCTGACTAGGTTCTCTTGAGCCAGTCTATGGTACTACAGAAACTTTTTAACAGTCAGGCTCAGTTGCATTATGTAGAACTGGGTGAATACTGAAACAGGAGCATGTGGTTGGAGAGGAGAAAGGATGAGAAGGAAATACATGAAATAAATCAGTTTTGTAAAGGTGAGAAGTATAATCAGACATCTGTTGCTACTTGAGGCTTGTCAGCTGTGGGAACATGTTGCCTGACGCACTGGCACACTCGCACAGGTACAGGTTCAAATATTGACAGCTGTCCCACAGTCTGATGTTGAACAAGCAAAAGAATTTGCCTTTCAGTGGCTTGATTTTATAACATCTTTCTTTTCTCTTACTAAATAAGAGGCAGTTGCTGTGTGAGCTCTACCCACAGCTCTTTGTCAGTGCTGTTGAGTGGAGGAAGGAGAGGTGAGGCCTCCAAGTCCTTCTCCCCTGTTGTCAGCACCCCTCATAGTAAACAGTTGCTTGATATGTGCAGAAATACAAATCTAAAGGAGTAAAATGAATTAAGGAAGTAGAATATTGCTAACAATATTACAAAAATCTGAAGTCTGCTGTTCCACTAAAATTATCTTGTAAGTGACCTTTTAGTGACCTAGTTCATACTCCACGTTTTAAATTCAGACCTCTACAAAGTTCTCTGCAGAAGGACAATTAGTTCCTGACAAAAATTTTGATTAGCCAGCCCATTACTGCCTTAGGGTTTCCTAAATGGTCATGTTTCATTTTCTGGGTTGCTGGTGGGCTAAGATATTCATGCTGTGATGCAGAGAGGGAAAAGAGGTTGTCCAAGGTGGCAGAAATTGACACAGGGCTGTCAATATAACCTGTATGTCCAATGCAGGACACCATGGACCTTAGGGAACTCGGTCTGCCTCAGGTCCAGCTACTGGACAGGAGGGTCATCCCAGTACTCAAAATAAAAATGCAGCATGAATAAGGCTACCAAAAAACATTTTTTAAATTCAAAGTGTGATCATAATTTGGACCATGGCTCTGGAAAATTAAGTATTTAACCAAGAAAGAGCATTGCAGTCTAGGAAACAGCATTAACTGAACCTTGATGCTGTGAGGGTCTCAAGAAGAAAGGTTTCCGTCAAAGATGTCTGCTGCTGTGATGTTATGTCTGGCCCCTGCTTTCTTTGGCTCTGTGGTACTGTCAGAGCAAGTGCTACAAAGCCTGAGAGGTAACATAGGCTATGAAAAGTCCATGAGTTTGTGGTCCAAAATGCAATTAATTTAAACTAATAGACAGCTTCTTTGCTCAGTCTCCTTACAAACCCCTAGCATACACAGTAATGATATCCATTGTGCTTGCATCCAGTAGGTTTTTGGCTATTGAGTACACTTTTTGAGATTGCCAAACTGGTGCTCTGTCAACACAGTTGTAACACACACATGGCTGTTTCATTGCTCCTTGTGAGCTGCTTCAGCATACCCTACTTGGGCAAGTGGCAATGAAGTCAAATTCACCTGCTAAAGCAGGAGTAGATGCTGGCATAAAAGGTAGGAGTGCCCATTTGAAATTGTATAGAACAAAGGTCTGTGCCGCAGCCTGACTGGTGTATTAAAGAGTAACTATTTCAGCTGAGGTAGAGGGCACAAAATAGTAATTAAATTCCCTGTAGAATTGGCAATTCTTAAACTATAATTCTTCCATGTCAAGGAATTGTAAAACCTGTTCTTTAGTCCAAATATTGTTGTTCTGTAGCATGAGGTGTTGCTCCTCAATTGTCTAGTAAAATGATCTAATATTTGAATCCAATTTATGTGTAGATAGGCAGAGCCTGGAGATTAATGCTTTCAGATGAACAGAACAGCATTCTGGTGTTCTGGAGATACCAGCTTCCTTATTGTTAATTAAAAGTAAGCTGTAGTAGCATAGCTTGGTTATTTGAAAAAGTTCTCTGTATTTTTCCCTCTATGAATTAGAGTGGGGTCTGACCTCTGAGGCTTTTAAATTAACATTTAAGGGTCAAGTTGTTCAAATTTTTTCAATAGAGTCTGAACCTGTGTTTTATAAAAACCACATATGCCTCATACCTTTACTAAAGGTTCCATTTTGTTGGACAATAGCTGCTCTTCTATTTCAATGTACCCCATTTTTTAAGATCTCTAAGTATGTTGCTTTTGTTCAGTGATTTAGATTTGTCTCATGGCATCTTAAATTGGATCCAGCTATTAGCAAAATGTACTCATTTTCCCTGAAGCTAGTCTCCCATTCTGCAGACCAAAGGCTTAGCAAAGTCTAGCTTTTTTCCTCTCTTTAACAAAGGCATGGTTTAAATTACTTGTTTTCTAAATCTTACTGGTAGACCTCAGAAGTAAAATATTAATTTTTTTTCTTGCATATGTGTGATTGAGAACACGAGCAAGCTAGATCATTACAGTGTAACATACAAAGCTTTCTATGAGGTTGTTTGTTTTAGGCTTGTGTGCTTGTTCAGGGAGGTGATTCTGCCTTTCTACTCTGGTCTGGTGGGACTGCACCTGCAGTGCTGCATCCAGCTCTAGGGTCCCCAGCACAAAAGGAACATCAACCTGTTGGAGTTAATCCAGAGAAGGGCCAGCAGGATGATTGGATGGATGAAGCACCTCTCCTGTGAGAAAGGGCTGGGAGAATTGTGATTGTTCAGTCTGAAAAAGAAAAGGCTTCAAGGTAACTCACTTGCAGCCTTCCAGTACCAGAAGGGAGCCTACTAGAAAGATGGAGACTTTTCACAATGGCATGCAGTGACAGGACAAGGGGGAATGGCTTCAAACAGAAAGAGAGTAGCTTTAGATTAGATGTTTGGGAAAAAATTCTGTAATGTATGGGTGGTGAGACACTGGAACAGGGTGCCCAGAAAAGTTATGGGAAATGTTCAAGACCAGGTTGGATGGGGCTTGGAGCAACCTGATCTGGTGGATCATGTCCCTGCCCACAGCAGGTTGGTTGGAACTAGGTGATCTTTATGGTCCTTTTCAACATGAGCCATTCTATGATTCTACAGTTGTGTGGAGTAGGGGAAAATAATATGGATTAGGCAAAGGAATTTATCCCCAGAGTCAAAACAAATTAGCATCTCACTAATTTGAAATGCTTTCTCTGCAATTTTGGTTTTTCAGTATTTTCCATTGCACTGTAAAAATACAGGTAATGCTTGAGTTACAAATAATATTGTGCAATGCTGTGTATTTTTCTTAAAATGAAGTTAGAAGATACTATGAAACCACATGAATTATTTGCATAAGATGTTCTTCCTGAATTTGGGACTTTGCTATCTGGTGCTTGCATCCTTTCAAGACGTTCCATCTAAGAGCTAACGAATACTTAGATCTGAATATGGTTCATATTTATGAAAATCAAATGTCATACCTGAGACAATGAGCGTTTCAGTGTCTTCATGCCACTGGTCTGTGCCTCAGATATATACTACTAGTATGAGTACTGTCTTGAAGATTTCACATTAACAAACTTTATTTAGCTTAAAAAGCTGGCAGTGGAAATGTCTACACTATCTCCAAAAGCAGGGAGGGAGGGGAAAAAACAATTTCCAAGTGATGAGGATCCATCCACAGGGAACCTGAGATCTCACAGGCCTCCATCAGCCATCTGCCCCACTTTTCCCCATCCTTGGGAGCGTCAGCCATCAGTCATGGCCTTGGAAGGACAGCTCTCAGTCCAGTATTGCAGGCTGAGAAAATAAATTGCATTTCCAACTTTGGTATGTGGGTCCTTAGAACTGCCAAATCAGTGTGGGTGGGTGGTTGGGCAGTAGAAGGTGTTGCTTCAGATCCAGAAAAGTCCTCTGTTCTTTCTGCCAGCAGTAACAGGATGGATTGCTGTAAATTACTTTTCAGGTTTAATTTATATTGTTTATGGTGTAACCAGCCAAAATGGCATATGGTCTGCATCTCTGAATCGTGTAGAAGAGCACAGAGAAATATGCAAAGAGAAAACTAGGAAAGGACTAATGAATTCTTATTTTTGCCACTAAGTACTTGCTCCTGGGAGGAAAAGAAAAGGCAAGAAGAGTATACACCGGATGCAGTATGGTTAGCTCAGTACTACCACAAGCTACATAGTTTTCAAAATTTCCCTTTGAGACTGTTTTGTTAAAAGTGTCTGTTCACATGACTCATTCATTAGGCTATGAAGCTGTGGGGCCCGTTTTACTTTTGCCGCTCCAAGTGTTGGGTGAGACACTGGGAATTTAATTCTTTTTTTCCACCCTGATCTTATGTGACTAAAAGTCTTATGTTTGTAGAACCAGCCTAGGGCATGGAGTATCTTAGAAAAATTGCTTCTTTGTAGTGCATGTATCTGAGAAATGAATGTGTTTGCTTTAGCTGTGGTTTGGGTTACACAGCTGTTACACGCCATGCGGCATAGGGGACAGAAGCATAACCAATATATACATTCAGTCCACATTATGCAGGGTACCCCCTACCCCTCTTGCACTTGGAGCCAGCCTTGGTTTCTCTGCACTGCTTTCTGAGGGTCCCACATAAGCCATAGGAGAGCCAGCAGGGCTGTCTGACCTGACAGCTTCATGGGCCCTTCAGCAGCAGTTGGTTCTCCTGCAGCTTGCTCTGCCATGGGAGCATCTGGGGCTTTTGAAGGGCAGGCAGACAAATGTGTAATCTGAGAATAACAGACATGCTGCTCCTGTCCCAGCTGGCAAAGTGCCAGCATTTAAGGTCTGGAAATGTGCCAGGATTTGTACTCATCCTGGGAAAGAAAGGGGAAAAGACAAAAGAAAGAAAGGAAAGTGTGTTCTGCACCAGATTTCACCCAGCAAATACATATTTTTCATTTTAACTATTTGAAAGGAGATTAGTTGCCAAAGACAGAAGGAGAAGGGAACAGGCACAGCTTAGTTCCATGTTTTCCAAAGTCATTGGGATTCAGATGATGAAGCCATGGTGCAAATATAAGTCAGTCAAACATGACATTGGTGCTTGAGGAAGTAAGACCACATGAAGAGCTTCACAGAGAGTGCTTCTGTTCTGCTTTTCATGCAGCTATGAGGGTTGCACCAAAAAAGGTGTTTTGAGGGCAAGCTGGCTTGTGCACTGCAAGAGCCAGGTCCCTACTTCTTATCAAAAGTACTCAGAAGTTTAGGCCCTAAAGTCATCTGACACCTCCTTTAGGATCAATAAATATTTTAATAACATCAGGGAAAAATAACAGCTCCACCAGAAGGTATGAAGGGAGCCTCACCCCAGAATACTTTATAATCTGCTGTTGAAATATCCTCACTGAAGGCACAGTTTGAGACCTTGAGCAGCCACAGAAGCTGGACTTGATTACTTACCTCCTGGGTAAATGTTGGACCATGAGATGTAGAAGAGCAGTGACCACAGGAGGGTTTTCTTTATACATGGCAAAATGTGAAAAATAAAATACCTCTACAGTGTTTTAAATGTGTTTATATTCTATTTGATTAACTCACCCTACTAATGGGAGAGATGTATGGTTAAGTTTTGAGCCTGGATAGTTTTGTCCAGGCATGGAGCTGCTCAGTGCTGTGAGAAACACTCTACTGTAACAAAGCTGGATTGCCAGGGAAGATGTGTACTGGTGAAACATTTAGTCTCCAGGGAGAAGCAGCAACAGCTGGATAGGGTTTTGAAAGTCTAGAATATGAATATGGGCATCTACAGCAAAGTGAGTTGAATCTTGGAAAGCTATTTCTTTTGTAAATTTAGCTCTGGTTCCACTAGCAGGAATTGTAACAGCTGTTATTTTAGCAGTGAAAAGCTTTAAGTGACAGCAATTATCCCTTACCATGCACTGCACTGTAACTATTCAGTATCTTCTGTGCAGCAAGTGCAAAATCCACTCAGTTTCCAAACCCCACAGCTTTTTATTTCATTCATCAACTGTGTTCAAAGTATGTTGTATAAGGTCAGCTGGAAAAGAGGTCTCAAGTACACCAAAAGGACTCATCCAGGACCTGTGAACATGTATCACTTGCCAGTAGGATTAACATCTATTCATGTAAGTCTGTGAAATTTTTTCCTGAGATGTAAAGTTGGCAAGAACTAGGATGAAAAATAAATTATTTTCAAATACCTTATTTCCAAAAGCGGGAGTCTACGTAAGTGTGCCTTTCCCCCTCACCTGGTCTTCTGGCTTCCATTCTCAATGTTATCAGTAAATCTGTCATTCAGGAAAAGGTTCGTGTTCAGTTACTTGATAGATGCACAATTTGGACTCAGTTTTGAAAAATATTAGAAGTGCTAGTATTTTATTCTTACCATGAAAGTTGATTATTATTAGGTGCCCTGACTTCTGAAAGGTTGCAAAAGCAAAAGCTGTAACAAAATTATTGGGAGTTATTCCACCTACCTGTTTTCCTTTAGTATCAGTCCTGAACCACTAATGGAACATAAAATGTTAGGCTGATCACTGCCTGCAACTGAGCAAGCCTTGCTGGAGAGGAAGATGACACTTCGGTCACAAGAGTAGCTAAGAACAAAGTCAGAAATGTAAAGACAATGACACAAAGACACATACGTAATTCGTGTTCATACTACTTAAATAAAACACATTTTTCAGTTCTGATTTGCCTGAAAACTTCATTACAGTATGTCAGTAACTGTGCTTGTCAATGTGTATGTCAATGGTAGACCAGCACCATGGCTTCCTAAATACAGATGGATATTATATGCTTTACAAGGTGCTTAAAATTTGTTGCTAGCAAAGATACAATGGCAAAGCTGTTTCGTTTAACTGAAAGCTCCCTGTTTCATGGGTTTATATCTAACTCTTACCCTTTTGACATGGATTTAGTGTTGGTACAGAATTATATTTAAGCCTCTTTTATCACTTGTATTATACAGTTACATAAGGGAAATTATCAGTTATATTTTGTAGCTTTTCCAGACTTTTGCAACTGTAATCTCTGCTCCATGCCCCCACCTTCTAACAATATACAAGAGATAACCTCTAGCCTAAGGTAAAGGAAAGAAAGTCAAGACTGGAAACAGTGGCAGTGAAGATGCTTCAGATCTGTGCCTGGATCTGGGTTAGTTTACTAACGTAGAACCTGGAGTTTGTCCTTGGGCATTGAGGGTTTCCAAAGCCCAGGCTCAGGTGTGCGGAGCACTGCTCCTCCGCCCAGCTGACTGACTTGACAGGCTGTTGGGAAAAAACACCAACCTGCCAAAAAACCCAAACCCAGCAATGACCAAAATAGCCAAATTGGCAACAGATGTTTATCAGCACTCACACAGATAGAATACAGTTTCTTTTTTTTCTTTTCTTCCCAAAGGTCCGTCATCGGTGGTGTGAACTTGTCATTAAACACAAATATGTGCCTGGGTATGAAGATGTTGAGAGATTTCTCAGAGAGGATCAGGTGAGTTACATTTAAACTAACATATTGGAAACCCAGCTTCAAGGCCTCTGCCTGGTGTGGCTGCCAGACCCTGGTGCAGACCTTGGAAATCTGAGTTCTTCCTCCTCTGGATGTCAGAGAGCATATTTAGGGGATTGGCAAGGAGTCTGACAGGTTTCTGCTACTCTGAGACTTCAGTCTTTGTTAAGCTTTAAATTTTCCTTCTTACTGAAGCTATTTTTTTAAGGCTTACCAGCCAGTGCTAGAAATTGTCAAGAATAACATTAAAAATTGTGTTTTTTTCAATGATACCCCAATTTTTCCTCTCCTGCAAGTCTAAACAATAAGTACAACTGTAAAATTCAACATGCTAAACCAAAGTAATGTTTTGTCCTGTGTAATCCTATTTTGGTAAGTGCAGTTTAACACTTATTGAATTCCTGTAATCTCAGATGTAAAGAAACACAGACCTGATCATAGTCAGTTCATGCCCAGTTACTAAATTGCCAAATGGGAATTTTACAGTGGACTGCTTCAGTCTTTGGTCATGGATATCTGTGTAAACATTCCAGTTAGAAAGAAAATGTCTATCCAGGACAAATTGCTTTCTTAAGGGACATTTGGAAAAAAATCAGGTTGTGGATAAGTGAAAACTGTATTCAACTTGAAAAGTGACAAGGAAAGTGGAGCAAGAAGTTTTTTTTTTTTTGGTCATGAAATGACATAGAACTCTTATATTAATAAGCTGTTTTTACACACTCAACACAGCATACAAACAACCATCTTTAGGCTAAAGAGGTCTGGGGGAAACTACTTTTTGCAGGGAGAATAGATATAATAGAGTATATGGTATTTTCTGAGTTGTGGATTGTCTTTTTGTTTCATTTTTAGTTTAAATGAGTACTAGGAGCTCAATGGAATTACTAACTAGTCATTACTGGTGGTAGGATGCCTGTGTTATGTTCCTCTTTCAGGCTATGGGTGTGTATCTCTATGGTGAATTAATGGTGAATGAAGATGCAAAACAACAAGAACTTGCTCGTAAATGCTTTGCTTCAGCACAAGAACATATGGATGCGTCCTCAGCCAAAGTAGTGGCAGAGATGTTATTCTGAAGAGGTGATTTTTCATTTTAATCTAAACACCCCGATTTTGCTTCATACAGAAAGCGTTTGTAGACCTCACTAAACATGGTAATAAACTTTGGCATACCATGCAGTTTGTAGCTACTTAGGTTGAGAAGTAACTCTTGTTAAATATCTTCTGGGTTTGGTCTGTTGGGTTTTTTTTTTCTTTTTTTTTTTTAAGCCCAGCTGTGGGAGCAATGAGTTACATGCATGTAGGCACTAGCTGGAGAACATGGAGAATGGCTTTGTTGTAAATGTTATAATGAACTGTACAAGAGGCCAAAGAAGGCCAGCTCTGCCTGCTGTTGTTTCCCATTCTGTATTCTTAACTGTGCTTAAAGAAATTGCAATTGTGTAAGGAGCATTTCTGTTTAATGGAGCTGCGTGTTTACTCAATAGGCAACAGTCTTTGCAAAGAGTCTGATCCCACAATGGGAATATGAAGCTGTCAACTTGGAAGCAAATCTGAATTATTTGAGAACAAGCTGATAATTGAAATGTTTCTGTGTTAAGAGTAGTGAGACTTTTGAAGTCTGATTATGAGGTAAGAAGAGTGGCCTTAACATGAAGAAGCTAGGTTGTTTACAAAATTGATGGGGAGAAATCACCAGAGAAGAAGCAGAAATACAAAACGTATTCATGGAATAAAGATTGCCATAGGCTATAAACTGGTAATTTGCAAAAATACTTTCCACTACTCAGTCTGTTTGGATAGTCGGAGACAACCTTACAGTGTCAGCATATGCTTGTTTAACATATAAGCAGTTAAGATGGGTATGAAGGTTTCTTCCACTACAGCATACCTCAGATTTTTGATATAACTCACCTAACAGACTGATGGCCTTGGTTATTCACGTAACTTTGTGGTTAATTTGTAGAATCAAAATTCAGGCATCTAATTTAGCAAAATTATCATTATCTAATTGGTATCAAGCAAAAATCTCAATCTTCTCCTGCTCAAACAGTATTTGACAGTGAGTTTCTCTTGATTTTGTGGTGTTTGCTATATTTATATGAAATACAGCAAATGCTAGGTTCTATGAAAGCAAATGCAAGGGTTTTTTGAAAAGCCATGTTGTTCTTCTGTATAGACAAGAATTGTGCCTGACAAGAAGACTCTTGGGAAAAGTGGATCAGGCTGTAGAGTGCCAGGACATCACTTATGGGGTAGAGGGGCCACTTTTTAAAATAGGTATGGCTGAGAGACTCTTGTCTTCTCCCAGTTATCAAGGGCTCATGGGAATTTGAGTTGTGTTCAACAATTCTTAATCTGTTAGATGTCTTCTAGTGAAGACCACCTTCTGAAGGCCAGAAACATGGAGATGCAGTTTGTTCTGGTACTACTGTACTAGGAACGGTCTTCTTATAGTTCCTTCAATAATAAAATTTCTACAAGCTTCTGATGGTAAGTACCTAGCATAGGAAAATTACATAGTATGTATGTGTTAGCAGTAGACTAGAATTGCCCCTTTGATTTTCAGACAGACCAGAAGTGCATGGTGAGCTATAACATAAAGGCTAAAGATACTGAGTACAATACTCTGTGTGACTGCTCAATTTTCTTTTAATGTTGTGGCTGTTTGGGTTCCTGGCATGATGATTTGTGACTTAAGATTAAAATCACATTGCCAGGGATTACCACACAGCCATGACCGCAGCTGCTAGCATGAAACTCACCATAACTATCTGATCCGTGCACAGCGTGGAATCCTCTCCATCCATGAAACAAAACAAACAAACAAAACCCCAAAACAAACCCAAAAACAAACCAAAAAAGAGGAAAGCAGCAGAGCATCACAGAAGACCCTCCTCCGAAACTGATCTCTGCTGAGACGGAGACCTCTCTGGCGAGGTGCAGAGCTTAGCTGATTGGTGAACAGTGATTGTTTCCCTCTTTGTTCACAGTGGCTAAGTTCTGCACCTGAAGAGAAGGGAGAGGAGACTCTGTGCAAGGCAGAGAGCGTTTGCTGGCTGAGATACCTTGCTGCTGAACGGGCAGATTTGCAGTGAATGCATGTGAGTTCAGTAGATGGAAGATGAGAGGCAGAGACGACTTAGGGAGGGCTAAAGACTTTTAGTTGAGAATAAACAGCACTCCTTAAGTTCTCAGTCTGACTCCAAATGTAAGGTACTGCCTGCAGAAATTTGGTTACCATGCTTACCTAAAGGTCAGGGGAAATAATGTTTGTGACTTTAACCTGAAATTGTCAATAAAGCTTTGTTTTATAGTCTTCTCTTTAATGGATGCTGTCATGATCTCTCTGCAGTTGGAGTTTAGTGTTGTGTGTCATTTGCAGGAAATGGTGGCAGCTCCAGTCAGAAACAACTTACGGCTGCTGCTGTTGTTCCAGGCTGTTGATGGACCCGTCCTCCGGTGCCTACTGAGCTGATATCAGTTCTGATTTTACACACTGGCTCAGTTCAGCAGGAACAGGAGTCGAGCCCTAGAGCAAAAAAAGATGTACCTTTCTTAAAAGCCTTTGAGAAATGTTGTTGCTGTTTTCTCTCAAAAAATGAATCAGTATACGTTATGATGTCCTGATGTTAAACACTAAATGGCCTAAGGTGGAAAAGCTATTCAAGTACTGTTTAGAGAACTGTTGATTTAACACAAGAAAGTATGTGGCTATGTAGCACATCACACAGTATTGCTGTGGTAACTTGCCTCCAATATTATTTTCAGAGTAACCTGCTAATAACCAAGAGAATATGCTCCCACCATGGATCCTCCCTGTCTTCTCCAGACTTTGTGGTAGTTCTAGGAAGCTAAACAGACCAGGGATTCTTAACTCTGTAACCACAGTTACGCTCTACTGGTAACCTGAAATATAACTCAATTTGGAAAGCTTGGCCAATCAAGAATGTGCAGATACTCCTTTACTGTGACAGCGTAATAACTTTAAATGCTGTTCCCATTGCAGGAAAGATCACAGAGAAACTCTTTTAATAAATCTAGTACTAAACCCTGATGGTACTAGGATTTCACTGACCCGGCACATCAAAGGAAGGATTATGTGACTGCTAAAACAATCAGCTGACAGGAATATTTACCTTTCTGTATTTCCAGAGGCTCACTGTAACTGAGATCACATGCACACAAAACAAACTACACATGGATGTGTTACTCTGGCTTTAGGTGATGCTTTGATTCAAGAAATTTGGAGTTTATCCTGGGTCTTTGATAATACAACCATTCCAATTTGCTGATGTCAAGGACTCAATTTGAACAATTTACGCACTTCAGTAACTTGGACATTCTGAAATTTGATGAAACTGTATTGTGTACCTAAAATTTAATTTGTAACTCCTTTGTCATATTAAAAAATGCACCACATAAAATTAGCAGGAGCTGGGATGGGACTCAGGAGATTAATTAGAAGCAGAAATAATCTGTTACCTGCCATCATCCTGGTGAAGGGACTGAAGGAAAAACAAAGATCAGCATTCTCTCGCTGTCATGTTTAGATTAAATTTTACCAAAAATGTCAGACCTCCCATTTTCTGAAGGTGTCTTCTTTACCCTGTGCTGCTTCTTTTGCAGTGACATGTCAAGTGTAGTTCTTCTTTCCTGATCACTGGAGCGCTACATTTCTAGAAGACATCTTAATTATTCCTTTCAGAGAGTAAGAATTTAAAACACAAAAATCTGTGAACTTATTTCTTTGTACTCTATTGTTTTACATCAAACAGTCTTGTAAAAATAAATATTTTTTTTTCAAGTATGTGTAGTCTTTCCATTGCACGGTGGTTCAGTCTGAATTTGCAAAGATGGGAAAAAGAATGATCCCATTTCTGCTTTTTCAGCAGGAGAAGAGCAGCTGAAAGACCTTTTTAATGGATATTAACAACAAAAATTGAACATGGTAATTTTTTTAAAGTTCTTGTGCTCAGAATCTAAAGTAAGAGCCTGCCTCAACAGTGACTTCAGTACAAAGAGTACAGTTCCTTTTCACCTCACCACATTTTCTGACCTTCCCCTTTCCAGGCATACAGTGACAAAACATGAATTATAGGACACTCAGCAAGTTCCTTCAAATGCAGCAACTGTTAGGAAATTGTCCAAGAACACGAATTACTTCTAATGTAGTTACACTCACAGATGTAGTTATTACAGGATCCTATTCATAAAAGAATTATGCTTCATTTCACAGGTTTTTTTGCAAAGGCCAGCAAAGGAAACCAGCTTGCTTTTTACTTTTTCTATTGTGTAAGGGAAAAAACACAGAGCTGAATAAGACTCTTCCATAAGACAAACAGAAATTAAATACTTTATAAGCTTCTTCATAGGCAGTACTGTTAAAACTATAGGGCAACTAAGACATTTCATACCTTTGTAAATATCACCAAATTTTTGTTCCTTCAAAGCAATCTATTTGCCTTTTTTTTTTTTTTATTTGGGGCGGGGGGAGAGCGGGATGTTTTGTGGGTTTTTTTCATAAATTTTGAGCACAGCAGTAATTTGTTTTGTTTGTTACAGCTGTTCCAGTCTGTCTCAGCAGTATTAACTTCAATGTTTCCCTCCCTACAACTTTGTGATCCATCATACATGGTAGCAACTGAGGAGATGAACAGAAAATAAAATGCTAACACCAAACAACCTAAAAAATGGCAAAGTGGTGGCAGTCCTGGCCCTTTATCAGATCTTATAGGGCCTCTTGTTGCTCATCCAAGCATTGTGAAATACAGCTAAGCTTCAGATTAAGAAAGCTAAAGGCAGCATTGAATAGTTACTGTGACCGTAACTCATCAGAAGTAAGAGATAACAGGGGACTCATGTATGTATTATGTAGTAGGGTCATTATCATCATTGTCCTCAGTTTAAAATCCTTCTGAATCATGTGAAAAGCACTGGAAGTGAGACACAGAGTGTCATTTAATTATTAAAGTTTTTAATAGGCACTATCAAAAGCTTAGCAGAAAACAAAAAAACCAAACCAGCAATGTTCATTTTACTCAAATGTTGTTCATTTTACTTGATTCTCTCAGGGTGGGTGTTTCTGTATTAATTTCCCGAACTGTAGAATCTAATTGTATTAAATAAAAGTAAACAAAACAAAACAAACAAAAATCAACAACAAAAAAACCCCAACAAAACCAAAAACCAAACAGAAACCCCCCTACACACAAAAAAAAAATGCATTTCCAAACTTTCTGTAACTAAAAGCATTACTGGAAATCATGTTTTATAAGTGATATCTCCATCCAGGAGTCAAACTCAATGATCTTTGTGAGTCCCTTCCAACTCAGTGTATTCTGTGATTCTGTGATCCAAAGTTGACTATGAACACACTAAAATGCAATGGAACTGCACAGTTGTTTGTTCTTAAGTACAGTCAGGCATTTGGGGAACATGGAAAAAATGTAACAACATTAAATGCCCATTTGGAGGTGAAAACTAAGACATGAAGGCTAATGTACATTTTGTGTCACTGCATGTGGCTATAACAAACACAGACATCCATGTACATGTGTTTTTGCCCTGCTTACGTTTCATTCTACTTCTGTTTCCTAGTCAGCTTTCTCTGAATAAAGTACACCATTTTGTCAGGGTCTTTTTTCCCCTCTCATCCCTAATTCAATCCTTTCCAAAGAGAGTGGCAGATTTACTCCAAATAGGATTAGAACTATCTCCCACTTCACTTCATCAGGCAAGCATCTGGTTAGGATCTCGGTGATTCTTTTCTGGACATAGCTTTTAACTGTAAAAATTAATCTCAGATGAAATTAAAACTGTATGCATATAGTTAGGCAAGGATCACCATCTATTTCCCATGCACATACTTGCTCACTTCAGAGTAAAGACAGACCATAATGAAGGGGTGACCTGGCAAGTCCCTCAGCCCTCAGTGGAGATGCATTCCTGGTCATACACTTTCTTTTCCAAGCACAGAGGGTTTTTTGCTGACAGCTTTGTTTTCTCTCTACAGCTTTGCTGGGAGATGTTTGCAGCTGCTCCCGTCTCTGTGCTTTCTCCTTTAGGAGGGAATTAGCTGTACCCTATTGTCCATTCCTCACACATAGTAGGGAAGCAAAAATGTCTGGAAACAAGTCTAAACAGAAGTGCAGCCTGAGCAAGTGGGCAACTTGAAGAAACAAATAGGCATAAGGAGCCTAAAGAAATAGACGTAAGGAACCTAAGGATCTCTGACACATAAATAGCACTGTGAAAAAGGATATTATCAAAACAAAAAGGTTCTATAGAGCATTAAAATGTATCATGCAGAGTACTGCAGCCAGCCATATCACCACAGTTTGCAGGTGTAGGCTCCTCTGCATACAGAGGTATGCAGGAGGAAACCAGGGCACCTTTGTAAGAATGAACAAGCAGCTAAGTTACTGTGTGCTTGTTTATGTATATGACATATCTAAGGCCATTCAAATTTTTACCTGTAACTTACAGTATTTTATTTTGAGAAAAGAACTCACATAATAATATACTTCTAAGGTAAGGCTAACATTTGACATAAACCCACATACTGAGCACAAAACCTTGCTCCACTTCACTTAAAACCCTATTCCACAACACTAAATATATAAAAGAAAATTAATGTATCTTTTTAATGTATTTTGTGGTCTTTCAAAACTGTAAAATGCCTACTATTCATGAGTCATGTTTGATGTCTTCCGTAACAGGCAAAGATTTTAGCAGACACTTAAGTGCATTTCTGTTCTTGACCCTAATCTTTGATGCCCAGACCAGTAGTCCAAAAAAAAAAAAAAAAACAGTCAAGAAAGGAGAAGGAAGCACAAAATAGATGAGCCTGACTCATACAGAATTTCACCACAAATATACTGAGTTTAGACACATATGCAAAATATTAAAGTGAACATATCCACTGACATGGATGTGTTCCTTTGTTTCTGTGAGTACCATATGCTGGACAAATTATTTTAAAAACTTACCCTGCTGCTAGGCTGGCATTTTATGTCAGTGAAATATGCCAGTGCATAAAGAAATTGAGACATTTCCACAGTGCTTAGGAGATTAACTCCATTTGTCTCTTTGCTGTGACGTAAACTGAGTGCATATTTTCTGCACAAAACTGAGGCCCTCATTCCTGCCAGAACAACAAGCATTGTAACTGTTACCTGAAAGCATTCATAAATTGCAGTTGTGTGGAGATTTGCTTTTGCATAATGATGCAGAGAATCTGCGCGCCAAAAGGCATAGAAAACTGCACAAAGACAAATTTGTGTCTTTATACAGTGAGGTATTTATTAAGGCAACATTGGGGAACCCCCAGCTCGCGCTGGACAAAGAGTTCCTAGGTAGTCAGTGTAAAATCAGGGTATTTATACAATTTCTGTGAGGGATTACAACATTTCTACATGAATATTCATAATATTACAACACCTAGTTATAATATTCATAGTAGGCGGTGTTCAGGCAGAGTCAGAGGTGTGGTCATTCTTTTGAGGAATATTATGGTGGGAGTTCCTGTTACTTCATCATGGTAGTGGTCGTATTCTTTCTCCTCATCATCACGAACTTTTGAACTTTGCTGGTTCCTGCTGATTCCAAGGTGGGATATTGCAAGAGTTAATCAAAGGGAGGGGAAGAGAATGTGTAGTTAATTGTATTTATGACCACGAGGTATAGGGAGGGCAAGTGGTGACACAAAGCAGACTTCGGACAAGTTAGGGAGTACACATAAACTGCAGCCAGGCATCCTTGAAGGTACAGCGATAATGGCCATCTGGAGGCTTGTTTCAGGCCTTATCTTCCAGAAGGGCTCTCCCAGCATTTTCCCAGGGTTTTACTGACCTTCCAGACAGGCCTCTGATTTTCAGGCTGTTTTCTGCCCTTATATCTAGTTAAGTATTCCCTAGGAAATTTGTGTTACATTATTTGGGGATCTTAGGTTTTGCTCTGCTTCAATAAGAATTTATGCATTAGAAAACAGAACTTAACTTTCAACTGAGCATTGCACAGTACTCCAGCAGCACTACCATGCAAAAGCCTGTTTTTGCCTTGAACCCCACTGTGGATGTGATGGCTCTGCTGTCTTCTGGCATGCATCTGAGCAGCAGCTGGACATCACTGTACCCTTTGGTTAATGTAGCTCACTTCAGTCACCTCTGAAAATTGCCATGTCTGACTGCTCTGAGGCTTTTCCTCTGGGCTTGTTGGAACTGGTGTCTGAGCACGGGAGCTCTCTGCTGAAAGTCACTCTGGGACATTTTATTCATGAGCCAGTGGCATCATGCTCAGCCATGTTGACTAGATCTAAACAGGCTAGTTGGAGAAACTGGTGTTTGGCACCATAATGTATTTCACTTCATCTTTAATCCTGAAAGGATAGCGGTCATCATTACCTAACACACAGAAAAAAAATTGTTTTTTTAACCTCAAGTTGTTACATCACAGTAGTGTCTAACTTTGTTCTGCAGCTGGTTTTATATTTGGTAGTGAGAGTTATTTACTTTACAACTGTAACCCCTTACAGTCAGCTCTTGCAAATACAACAAAACTAAAAACTACAATTTGTCAGCAAACAGCTTACTCCAGTCTGCATCTGTGTCTTGCTGTGCCTGAAACTCACCTATTTAACTGACAAGCATGACTAATTAACATTTCATTCCAATACACTCAATTCTACATCCAAAAAGTACTATTATTTTTTCATGTTCTCTAAGGTAGGGAACCGTGCTGCCCCTCCTGCCTTTCACATGCCTCTTTTCCATACATATAGCCTACATGTGTTTGCAGCCATGGGATCACCATTCATTTTTGTTCTAGCAGTAACAAGGCAATATTACTCTGCAATACTGATGTTAAGATTTTGTCATTGCCACCACTTGTGCTGAAACTGCCTATCATGCCCTATACACATTATCATGTCTTGTTCCTTTTGACTACAAAAGGCTGTTTAACAAGCTACCAGTTTTAGTTGAGGACAAAAATTGTCCCTGTTTGCTTGAATATATTAAAAAAGCGCAACTATGTGACATAAATGCTGAACTTATTTTCTTCTTTACATAGATGAATCAGATGAATAATCACAAGATTGTCAGTTTTGTGCACAAACAAGAAAGCCCATCTTACTGACATTTTATGGTTCCTACACACACCTTCTCCCTAGCATAGGCCTCTCCTTTCTTCAATCAAGTCACAGGAATAACAAGTTTCCCACTTGATGCTGGAAGGAAAGAATGGGAATTAGAAAGTCATACTAAGAAAATAGCAAGACTGGTCTTATTTATTTCTTCAGCTAGCTGATTCTCTCTTTGACCAGTATGAAGTAATGCCAACATCAGCTGAAGGGTAGTTGTGATGCTGGGAAAAGCTTTACACCACAGAACAAAGGTAAATGCTAAAAGTTGGTGTAATTTTAGAATTGTATTTTTGCAACGAGCATTTGGCATCAAAACCAAAAATTATTTCCCTCTCTGTCTTGAAATACAGCTATTAAAGACTGACTTCTGGTTGTGTTTTAGAGGTAGAGAGGACCCACTGCTCCCAGTGCAGTCACGAAGGAGGAGCTTACTCTCTGAATGTTTGAAAAATCAGAGCTAAACTGTCTTTCAGATTCACAAAAGTAAACTGAAATGATAGAACAATTATGGAAGTGGCTTCACAACAGGATGTCACATGGCAATCCTTTTCATATTTTCTTTAAATAGGTGTGGTTTGCCAGACCCTGCAATGCATTTTGAAGAACTGTCCCAACGTAAAGTTTAAGTGGTAGACCACGACCTGCGTGTTCAAATGCACCACTTTTGAAGCAGAGGGGACACAGCATTCATAGCAAACTCTCTTATATCATTCTTCTATGACAGTTAAGTTTGTCAAATCTGAAGAAATCAGAGCAGGGAACAACTGACTTACAGTCTGCTGCATGGTTAGACACGAGTATATGAGTGAAGTAGAAAAAAACAGATATTCAGCCCATATATGATTTTATATCCAAATTCTTCAACCTCCTATGATGTTTACTTAAGTTTAAGGTATTCCATTTTAAAATCAACAACAAAAATAAAGTGGCTGGATTTATGATTTTACATTCATCTTGTATCCTGGGCAGAAAGGGAGAGAAGGGAAAAAAAAGGTAATGCTTCTGCCTACAGAGTCACCGTGTCTGAGAGCTAGCTCTGCCAATACAGAAAGCAGAAGAACTGCTGAAATGAAATCAAGATCAGAAAAGCTATGATGAAAAATAGTCAACAGCTATCATCTGAAACTTTTAAATCCCAATGGAATTATCTTTCCAAAACAGATGTGATAGCTCAGTTGCAAGATCTGGGCTTGGCATTTTCTGAGTACCCACTCATGGCCTAGGTCAGGCTGGTAAGAGAAAGGTACTGCAGCAGTTCAGTCTGGCCTGGGAAGTGTGCTGTGCAGTGTGTTGCTCAGCACTGACCATAGGTGTTTTAGCAAAGAAGCAAACACGAAAGGAAACATGATACTGAGTGTTGCAATGCATTTGAAGACGAAATTTAATGGTCTAGGCAGACAACATTTGTACTTTCACCATGTCTCCAGAAAAGATGCTAATGGTCCTACCTACCAGAAAGTCACACAATGTCTGAATTTGCAGACATATATCCTGGGTGTCCATCTTATGAATTAATCTTGTATCATATTTCAAGGCCTCATTGCGCTTTCATGGAATGTGATACTGGCTTTTCCCTCTTTATTCACAGACATCTGAAGCTGGTATGGAAGTGCAGCACTGTCATGAGATTAAAAGCACTTTAAACACTTACTGGTAGCCTCTACAGGGAACTGGAGAACACATGGAAAATGTGTATCTTCAAGTTACCATTACATTAGTTTAAATTAAAAAACCCTAAGTCCTATTTTCAGAAAACTTATATAGTTATATAACTGTAACAATATAACAATATAACAATAGAAGTTATGGCATCATTAGAACAAACAAAAGCATCTTTCTTGTATGTGAAATATTAAGGAAACTTCTAATAGTAGCAGGCAAATGACATTGCAAGAACCTGTTTCAGAAGGCTCAAGATAAACTCACAAGCTAAGAAAAAAAAATCAAAGTGTAAGGAGTGAGTAAACTACATACAAGCTCATTGGCACATACTCATGGGAAATCTGAAAGTCAGTGTAATTCAGTATATGTATTCAAGAATATGTAAAAACATAATCCCTTCAAGAGATCAGTATGCATCTGCAGAAGTTCATGGGCCTAACAGATATTTTTACTGGAAAGAATAAAAAAGAAAGAGTCCTTGTTCCTGAGGGTCTATGTTTTTATTAATTGAGTCTATCATCTGATGAAATCTTAGAGGGGAAAAAGGAATTCTAGCACAGGAGCTGGTGGGGCTCGTTGATGGATTTAAACTTGCTTGGAAGGGAGAAAGGGATGAAACGTGGCTCGCCTGTGATGAGCAAGGGGGTGGTGTCTCAAAACTTGAGAAAACCAGCACTCATGGGATCTCTCAATCTGCCTCAGGAGGTGTTGGCTACAATGTACCACACCTGAAATGTTTCTACACCAATGCAGGCAGCATAAAGAACAAACGCCAGGAGCTGGAAGCTTTGGCCCAGTCCCAGAGATTTGACATCACTGGCATAAGTGAAACTGGTGGGATGAGACCTGTGACTGGAGTGCCTGTTGGATGGTTACAGGCTCTTCAGGAGGGACAGGCAGGGCAGAAGAGGTGGAGAGGTGACACTGCAAGTGACAGAAGGGTTAGAATGTGTGGAGCTCACAGTTGGCAGTGGCACAGCTGAGAGCCTCTGGGTGAGAATCAAGGGGCAAACAAATAATGGGGATGTCACTGTGGGAGTTTGCTACAGACCTCCTAAGCAGGATGATGGTGGTGATGAACTATTCTTTGAGGGGCTAAGGGACACTTCCAAGTCAACTGCCCTTGTCCTTGTGGGGGACTTTGCCAGAAATTAACTGGGAGCATCACACAGCTGGTACAATCCAGGCCAGAAGATTCCTAAAAAACATGGAGGACAACTTCATGGAACAGATCCTAAGGGAGCCATCTTGGAAACACGCCCTCCTTGATCTGCTGCTTGTCAGCAGGGAGGATCTCGTGAATGAAGTGCAGATTGGTGGCCATTTTGGCCACAGTGACCACAAAGCAATGGAGTTTAAAATATCTGTCAACAGGAGGAAAAGTGCCAGCAAAACCTCAGCTCTGGGCATGAGGAGACCAGACTTCAGGCTGCTCAGAGAACTGGTAAATAAGTCCCCTGGGCAAATGTTTCTGCAGGTGCTGGGATCCATCAGTGCTGGTCACTTTTCAATCACCTCCTAAAGACACAGAAACAGGCAAGTCCCAAATGTCAGAAATCAAGCAGGTGAGGCAGNAACTTGTGCAGGATCTGCTGCTTCAGATGGATCCCTACAAATCTATGGGGCCTGATGGGATTCATCAAAGAATTCTCGAGAGCTGGGTGATGTTATCACACCACTTCTCTTGATGATTTTTGAGCGGTCTTGGGAATCCAGACAGGTCCCAGCTGACTGAAAGGTGGTGAACATTGTCCAAATTTTCAAGAAGGGCAAGAAGGAGAACTCTGGAAAATATAGGCTTGTCAGTCTCACTTCAGTACCAGGCAAAGTTTTGGAGAAGTTTATTCTGGGAAGT
>VXBX01001954.1:1661182-1938533 GCA_013400415.1 Scytalopus superciliaris | reverse complement strand
GAGCCGCGCTCCGCGGCCGTGCGGGAGGATTTAACACTTCCACAGCCGCGCACAGCCAACTTAGAGCCGTAGTGAGCATCTCCGTGCTGGGAGCGAACGTGAGACGCCCGTTCCTTTCTTATTTGCTCGTGTGTGTGTGTTGTGTGTGACTCCGGATCGGGGTTTTCTCGCCATCCACCTCTGCGTGCCAGCCGGGAAGGAGCAACTTGGACCAGCTGTTCCTTCTTGGTTTAATATTTGCAGCCCGAATAAATATTTTTTTGCCCTTCTGCCTTTCTCTTGTAGCGTAGGTGATTAATCAGTGAGGTTAGTGGCCAATTAGGCATAACCTTGTAGGAAAATAATTATGCCAGAATATATGGGTTTGACTAGTGATGTGTTACAGAATACACCCGGATCTTGGTGGCTGTTTCCCCATGTGTGCAAATTCAGGATGCTCTCGATTTTGAGTGAAAATCAAAGCGTAATGGCAAATATGTTGTTACTTCCAGTGGAAGACTGTTATTTGCCATGCCAGCTTGAAAGTAAAATGTGTGTATGGGGAATGTAGAGAGGGGACTCTTTTTTTCTGGTCAGTCACAAAACGTTTTTCTCCCTTTTAAAATATGGTCTTTCTCGTGCTGCTGGTTGCTTTGGATGTTTGGTTTGCAGAAATGTATTTAATTTTGGTGCCTCGGAGTCTCATGAGAAGTGCACTGCTGTGTCTTGTGAGGCTGGTCGTTTTAACTGATCTTGTTAAATAATGCTGTTATTAAATGATGGCACATTGAAGCAGATGTGTTTTTCATTGCCCACAAGTTGTGTTTCTGAGCTAAATTTCTTTCTATAGCAGGAGAGGCTCTTGCACTGCAGTATCACAATACAGCCATACTAAAAAGGTCCTTGGAGCAAATAACCCTCTAATGCTGCAGCTATGTTTTCAGCAGACTTCAGTAGTTCTCTGGGAAGTAATTATGTTGGATTTAAGGAATCTGGGCTGAATTGATTGTGCTTTTTTAATTATGGTGTTAAACTGCTTGTAGATATTCATGTGAGTGGTAAATCTAAACCCAAAAATCTAAAGAAGCAAAGCTCCAAACCCAAGGCTTTTTTTTTTTTTTTTTTTTTCCCCCCCAACCGGTCCTTTTGGTATTTTTTTTCTTTCCTTTTTTTTTTTTTTTTTTTTTTTTTTATTTTTACAATATTACCAGAGTGATTNTTTTTTTTCCCCCCCAACAGGTCCTTCTGGTATTTTTTTTCTGTCCATTTTTTTTTTTTTTTAAATTTTTTTTCCTTCCTTCCTTCCTTCCTTCTTTCTTTAATTGACAAGGAGGTCTTCAGCTTGAATATCTTTCCTTAACCAAGTGGAGTGCAGTGGTATACAACACCATCATTCTCTTCTGTGTCTGGTTTACTCTGTCTGTGATGCTGCAGGGAATGAAGGCAAGGAAAACTAGAGATACAAGGGAAAGAAGATCCCTGAGGTTGATGGTGTTGGCAAATTGAGAGATCAAAGTTTATTCTGAGGAACCCCACCTTGTTTTTAAATGGTTTCTTTGGGAGATAATGCTGAAAGTGTAGGTCAGCACGAATCCTTCAGCGATCATGGTGTGTACTTGGGAGGTGTGAAAAGCAGACATGGGACTAAGCTGTTTACCTTCTAATGTCAATATTTGGTGCTAAAAATTTAATTTTGAGCAGAAGGCAAGCAAGTTGGTTACTTCTCTCTCACTGCAGCTCTTCATTACTGGTTTTTGTTTGCTCTGGTAAACAAACACATAGGTGTTGAAATTGAATTAAATGTATAAACTGCTCAAACCAAGGTCGGGAGAGAGAATAATTCTGTTTGTTTTAAATAATAAATAAAAAATTAAGCTATTGCTCCACTGACTGGCTGATTACAGTCTTGGCCTGATCGCTCAAGCAGCGCTCCAAGCAACTCTCCAAGCAGGCTCTCTGTTTCCAGCATCCTTTTTCTGGCTTGGAGGCTGGAAGTGCTCAGGGTGACTTGTGGGGTGACACCTGCTTGACTGACAGACACTCACAGCAGAGTGGCACCGGGTGCTCTGTGATTTTCCCTCTGTAATGGTTTCCTCCAGAAAGCTGACAGAGAATTACAATGTTTACAGCCAGGTTTTGGAAGGGTTCCTGAAGATGCAGAGAGAAGGGCAGGGAAATCCATCCATTTTTAGATCTCTCGAATCCCAAGGTTCTGTTCCTGCAGTCGTGATAGTTTTTTATTGATTGTCATGGCAATGACTGTTTCAGAAATGTTTCCACTCCACATAGAGTAGTCTTAAGAAGAAATTAAACTGGGGAGGAAGGAGTGACTGAAGGAGACATCCTACTCCAGTCTTCTTTTTGGGTTGTTCATGAAACTGAGACCACTGATGAACAGTTGTATGCTTTGAAAGTAGATTTCAGTGAGAGGCTTAAGCTTTCCATCCTGTGCTTGCTCTAAGTGCCAGGTGATCAGGAATGCTACTTACTGTAAGGATTGCAACATCAGTGTTCTCCTGGGCAACTCCATTCCTCGGAGTCTCATAAAATGTGGGAACAGATAGCTGTGGAGGGTGGGAATAATTTCCCATGTGGATGGCTGATGCTTTGTGCAAAAGGAGCTGAGCTGGAGCCAAGGCTGGTACCCAGAATGGCAGTACATGAGCAGCAGGAAATGTGAGTCACTCCTGATGATGAGCTCTCTCCTTACTGAATTCGTATGTGTGCTACAGGTCAGGAACATGGTCTGTGCTTCTTTAACCATCTGATGCTGACATAAAATCCCTTTGCAGACCCATCTGTGCTTGTCAGATGAGCTTCAGTCATGCTTGTGCCTGGTATTCACTCCCTGGCACCAACCTTTGATGTCACCACTCACTTCCATGCCCAAGCACTCAGAGTGTTTGCTGCTGAACCAGGATGCTGTTGGAGGTCTCCCATCACCCTGTTCCTACACTTTGTGTAGGGCAGTAAGCATGATGTTGCTGGCAGATAGGGATGCTTTCCAAGTGACTCCTGTCTACAACAGGCAAAGGAGGAGGGTTATGATACTGAAGAAATAGCAAAATGGGTGTATTCCCTGTGTTCCCCATTCATCTGACTGCAGCCTGCCTACAATTGATCTCTTGGGTCTTTAAGGATGTCCTTCTGCTATCAGAGCTCTAAAGAAGGAAGCAAGTGGCATGTTTGTGGTTTTATGCTTTACTAGAGATGCAGAAACAGGCTGGAAGTGAAAACAAGGTGATCTTAACTGCTGCTAAGAGCTCTTGGGAGAGGGAATGAGAAGTATTCTTTTGAGTAACCTGGATAGCAGGTGGAAATGACCCCATACACATTGTCTATAAAACAGCATGTTGGATAAAATGGTCCTATTACAAGAAGTGCAGAGGGCAGAAAACCTAAGCAGTCTTGACAATCGTTTTGGGATCGTTCTGCAAGAAAATCAAAGGCTTGTCAGTTTTTGCTTTTATGCACATAAATCACCTTTGCTCCTCCTGTTTCATAAAATGCATTGGGTCAGGACTTCTCAGTTTGCTTCCACAATATTGTGAGTACTTACAGTAGAATACACCGAACAAACAACAGGGGGTTCATATTTCACAGCACTTTCATTTTTCATCAGTATGCCAAGTTAAAGAACCTCCACCTTTCCTTTAAAATAGCCTGAAGATTTGCAAGCCAGTAAAAAGGGAGGAGAACACATTCCGATATTCCTCTTTTACATCCACAGATTGATGCATTCAACAGCCAACTCCTTTGATTCTTCCAACATTTAAACATGAGTGACTTAGTGGAAAAACACTGTATGAATATTTACTCCTGTTTTAATGAAGCAGAGCTCTATTGAAGTCAAAGCATCTGCAGCTGTTTCCTTAGGCTGAGGATATGGCCCAGCAAAGGACTTTTCTAATTGGCAAGAGGCTGGTTTGATGCTGTTCCTTGCAGGGCAATATTTTAGAGGGGAAAAAAATAAATCTTACTAACATCAGAGGGACTTCTCATTTGAAAAGTTAAACGCTCCTCAGTGAGAGGTGAGGGTATAACTCCGGCTCGGAGAGTGTTTTCCCTGACTAATATATCCAAAATGTATGCTGGGATTGCCCAGCCCTGATAATTCACACACCTCTGGAGTGGAATACAGCAGCCATTCCAGGCTGGAAACATTATGCAGGAGGGGTTTAGGGAAGAGAAATGAAGAAAAACTAATCCAATTGAAACTGCAAGGGGAATTTAGGAAGCAGAATGCAATTATCCGAGTTGGATATTGGCCAGGACATGTTAGTTAACATTTTTACTCTTGCAGGAATTGTCACGGGATCTTTAATGACGATGAATGGTCAGGGTTCTATTTTACATCTCATTTGAAAGCCTGAGCTTTCACTTCTTCATGAGGATGAAGTGAATGCTTTGCTTTCCTCCAGGATGAGTTGCTTTAGTCAATCTGCTTTCCTCCCACAGGCTCAAGGCTTTCTGGGAACACCTGCCTTGCAATTCCACATGTCCAAGGGTTTTCTTTGCCCTGAGCTGTTAAGTTGAAAGGAAATCCAGACACTCAATGTTGCACATCAAAACCCAGTTCCAATTTAGATGGTCTTCACATGGGAAAGTTCCCCCACAGTCTGAGCTGGCCATGGCATGGGATCATGGACTGGTTTGGGTTGGAAGGGGCCATAAAGATCAGCTGGTTCCAATCCCCCTGCCATGCACATATTTCCCTCCTCCCCTCAGCACTACTGTGCTGGTTTTCTTCCCTGTTTTATGAGGACTAATGGGTGGAAGAATCATCTGTCAGTAGTAAACAGATGATAAATCTTACTGAAACTGGTGTTTCTGGAGTCAGGAGTTGATGCATAAAATATTTTCTTCTCTATAATCACAGTTCTCCTTTTAACAGTCTGGACTTGAATCTTTTCTGAAACAAACTAACAAACAAGCACTTCTCTGTAGAAAGTCATGGTCTGGTTACAAATGTGTTTTTATGTCAGTGCTTTTGGTATTCAGGCAAGGGAAGCAGTGGGATGGCAGTGTGCTTCTCTGGGGGAAAAGGGGAGGTGTAGGGATGGTGCATTTGCTGTGACTCACTCAAATATGGTTCTGGGAACTCGAGGATTGCTCTGGATCTGCTGAGTTACCTTTTAATCTGTTTATCAAAGTGCTTGCAGACTGTCTTAGAGGTCATGAGGCAGTGGCAGATGCTGGGAGATAAAATTAGATACACATCCAGACTTTACCCTGTAATTTTATTAACAAAAAGGGTGATGTAATAGTAGATACTTGATTTTCCCTTTCCTTTCCTACTTGAAGACCTGTCCTGAGATTTTGATTTCCTGCAAGCTCAAACATAAGTAGGTTGTGTTTCTAACCCATGTATGCCATTGATACTCATGTACAACACAGATAACTAAAAGATAACAGGGTTAATACTCTCCTTGCAGCAAATACTTTTGCTATTTATATAGGAATTTTCCCCCAAACTCTCATGGTAACATCAATGTCAATAATTTAAAATGCTGTTTCAAAATCATTCAAAATATACATAATGTATAAAGTGATACATTTTGTATCCAGGGACTTTCTTTCCGTATTTTCCATGTATTTGTGGACAGTTTGAATTGTGGGGTGGTTTGTGTGAGGGTGGGTAAAGCCAGTACCCACATCCATGTGTCCTGAATTTGTGGTTAAAAGTTAAGAGCTGACCACTCCATCACTGTTATGGTGCAGTGTGTATAGAATTTGTGGGGCACACAAATTTGAGGGGCAGCTCTGAGTGCTGGGAGGAGTCTCATCATTCTATTACACCTCTGTCAGACTCACCCTGACATACAGTTGGGTTTTAATTATGCTCATTCCTTCTTACAATGTGAATGGAAATCCCAACTCTGAGCTTTTTAAGATGTTCAGAATATGTGGAATACAATGTTAAGGGTCAGAAGGAATCATCTTTGTCATCCAAAAGCCTCAGAGGAAACCGCTCTTCCTCATCTTTGTAAAATAACAGTGGTTTTGGTCCAGGGCTCCTGAGATAGCTGTGTAAGGCTGGATTTTGTCCCTCATAAATAAAGTGAATGGGTTTAGGGACTTCCCATGTAAATAAAGTGCCCATTCCATCTGCCTCTGTGTGGCTTGACCCACAAAATAACAATGAACACTTCCACTGCCTGAAAGAATTTGATGAATATATTATGCTGGCCAGGTGTAAAGCTGTGATCTGTGACATTTCATGCCTCGTGTGGGCATTGTGCTGTCATGTGGCACAGTGGGCTGCGTTAATAGAGTCTTTGGGGATAGAGAGGGAATATGGACAGAAGCTGTTGTTAGGCAAAATAAATTATAGAGTAGTTCATCCAGTGTGAGAAGGATTGGGAGCGATGTAGTTTCAAACATCATTTTTTCAGTAATTGTGCTGTTTGAATTGTGACCTACTTTAATAACATTCTATCGTTTTTAATATTTCTTTATTCATTACATTTTATACACACTCAGGTGGTTTCCTGCAAGCTGTGTGGAAATTACAACGAAGGTCAAGTGCTCTTTGTGAGGATAACTTATTACTGAAAATATTAACTGTTGTCATTACTGTTTTCCAACATGAAATTTTATTTGTCTGCTGAATGAAGAGATGATGTCAGGCTTGTGTTAAAGTGTGTGATTACTGTCAGTAAACCAGAGTCCCTCCAGTCATAGGTCTGAGATGTACATGATCATTGAACAAGGCTCACTTTCAATTGATTTATTTTTCCCTACACTGCTAAGCTGGTACAGGCCCTTATCAGAAACATCTTTCAGATCAGGCCTGGTTTATATAGATTTAAGGTTCAAATGCCTTCAGTAAGATGAGGCTAAACTGAGAATTGCAACTTTGGTGTTGAAATGACCATGTTTACACTTGGCTTTGCAGCCTTTAAAATGGGTTTAATTCATGCTTTATATTATATTAGTTCAGTGGTTTTCATGTGGAAAAGGCTTTGGTCTACAGGAGGTCTGTGTAGAGTTGGAGTAAAGCCTTAGTTAGGGTTGAGAGCAGGCTCTGCGTGGCTCATGCTGGTGTCACTTAAATCACAGGAGCTCCATAGTGCTTTTGAATTTCCGGCAGTTGGCCCGTTGTTAGCGGACATGTAGTTACGAATTGTAAGTGAGAGTCTGCAACAACGTGTCCTTGGGTCAGGCCATCAGCATCACCAGCTTCTCAACTCCTAATTCTGCTTTGGTAGAGCATTTCTGGGCCTTGCTTAGAGCTGTGGAAATCCATACTGTTGGGAAACAAAGGAAAGCCTTGCAGCATCCCTGCTATCTTTACAAAGCCTAACAGGCATGTTGGATACTAATGCATCATTTTTTACACGTTATTGAAAGAAAATAATTTTATGTAAAGGTCAGCTGTGCATAGTGTCTAACATGTTTCAGCTTTTATTATGCATATTTGGGGTTCCTGGAGGAATCAAGTTTAGAAAGCATAGAACTAAATCAGAAGGGGTGCAGTGAATATTCAACCTTTTGGCTGTTGCAGCAGGTCAGGGGTTGAAGCATTACCAGCTTTCCCATTGCGTTATCGAAATTCCCACCTGCTGGTTTGATGTGGTGGACTAAAGGCTTCCTGATTCAAAGCCTCAATTTATCTAATTTTTCTTCTGAGCTACTTAGTTTTAATTCTGTATAGTTGTGTCTTCCAAGTATAATCTGGAAGAAAACTGGAGTAATGAGGTAAGTATCCTGCTTTTAAAGGGTCTGGACTGCTCTGCTTAGGTTTGGATCAGTTAGGAAGGCAATAACTCTTTCATAGATAGAAAAATGAGAGATTTTTAGCTGAGTGTTTTCTGAGAGTGATAGAGCTACATTACACAAAGCTTTCATGTCACCCCAGTGTAAGAGAGGTGGTGGAACAGGAGAAGGTTAGCCCAGGAAAGAAAGCACTTCTGATAAAGACTTATTAAAACCATCTGGAGAACTGAATAAGGAATTCCTTTTTCCATTTAATGAAGTGAAGGTGTCATATGTAACAATCAGGCAGCAGACACAGCCAGAGCTTCCCACAGGTGATTTCTGCAGGAAAGCTCCCTGCCTTGGGATGCTGAGAGTGCTAAAGGCTATCACAGCCCAGACAATCTTCTGGAAAACTTGGTGGTGGAACTGAGGACCCAGACAAGGGGTGGAACTGGTTCTGGTGCAGACGTGCCAGGCTCACAAATGTCTGGAGGCTGGCAATGTGTTGGGAGCTGTCACAATATGTGTCTGCTCTTGGGGACTGCCAAGGAGCCAAGGTCGCTGCACAAGGGCCAGCTGGCCCCTTGCTCTGAGCCAGAAGGGCTTCCTTACCCAGGGCTGGAGAACTCACCGTCTCCTGTGCCCTGCTGTCATCTGTGCTTGGCTTCAGTTAGAGCTGTTTGAGGAGGGGACATGGGAGAAGTTGCTTCCAAGAGACAGGCAGCAGTGTTGGAGGAAAGATGTTCTGTTCTAGCAAGGCACCCACTATGGCAAAGGTGTAGAAAACTGAAGTAATTCGTTGCATGGGCAATTTATTTCACTGTGTTTTTGCCAATGAGTTTGGTTTAAGCCTGTTATTCATGTGCTCTACCCTTGGTGTTTGATCTGCCTGCTGGAGCTGCTTGTTCTTACTCAGTGCTTGTGTTGGATGTATCTGTACCTGGCTCTACAGATGCACAAAGCTTGCAGAGGGACCCAGGAGAATTTCAAATGTATGTATATGTAAAAAAAGTTTGGAACCCATTTTATTGCATGCAGGTCATGTTTAAAGCTTTGTTCCAAGCTCATGGCATGGAAACTCCATGTTTATTAACACTGGAATATCTTGGGTAATTGCTTGACTTGAGGAATTAGGGCTTAAGAAGAATACTAAATATCATGAGACTTGTGATAAAATCTTAAGCACTGTGTGAGCCACTGAAGGGCTGTCAGATTGTAATTAGGTTTGATCATTATCATCTTGAGCCAGATTTGCACAGGTTACTGAGACATGGAATGCCAGGGCACCATTACCAATTCCTTGAGCAGCTCAGTCCCCATGGAACCCTTCCTTGATGATGCTGATATGAACTGGCCAGGCATTGGGGTTTTTTTTCTTTCTTTTGCATTTTTTTCTCTTTCTTTTACAGGTTACTTTGCACAAGCTCAGGTTATGTAGTGCCTAATCACAGGAGACCAGGCATTCTCCCCATGTGGAGGAATGATCTGGGCTGAACATCACTCTTGGTCCTGGGGGTTATGGTATGACGAATTTTTTCTAGTTCTGGAGATCAAGGAAGTCCTTTTGATTCTAAATGATGGTCTTTGAAATAGGTTGTTTTTCTGTGGAAATACTTGTCTGTTCCTGTAACTTCCTATATACAGATTTTTAAGAAATAAAATAATAATCTGGTGGTAACAATCTTGCCTTGTGCAGGGTGCAAGGGTACAATGACACTTAGTGGGAGGAGCCAGAGTAGAGTATATTAATAATTCCCTTTATTAGAGACTCTGGTGCCTTCAGATTATCACTTCAAGTGCAAACACACAGTGGAGATTACACATGGCAGCATTTAAAAAGCAAAGTTCAGATGCTGGAATTGTGCAGCGGAGTCGCTTGGAATTATTTAACAAAAGAGCTGTACGAAGAGGTTCCTCGCTGTAATTTCATTAATAATGTATTTTGCAGTTGGCTGGAGACATTTGGCCGGTGGCTTTTCTTTCAGTATGTTGTGGAACAAACCAGTAACCAACTAATGTTTCCTGACTGGAGTTTTGCTGTACGTCATGGCTGCTGAGAATGTCACAGTGGCAGGGAAATCGTAGAGCCCTGACTGCAGAAGTGCAGAGAATGGAATGGAATAGTGGTTTTTACATGTCTGCAGGTGTGAACAGACTGGAACAGAGATGGGAGCAGTTGTGCTTTTTGGAGGAGAATGCTATGTCCACTGAAGGTGGTTAATTTGATGTGTATCCTGATTTATTTTCCCCCTTTGCTGAAGAAGCAGGGTGGGCTCATGCCCACTGGTGTGCCAGGCATTCACCAGAGCAGCCTCTTTCACCAGGGGGATTTCTCTTCCTGCTTCTACCTCTCAGTTGCAAACCTCGTATTTTACCTTGCAGTGTCGGGTGCTGGCTCTGTGGTTCTGTTCACCTTTGCTTCCCCTGCAGCTCCCCCAGCTGATTGGGCTCCCAGCTCTGCAGTTGTCTGGCCTCCCTCCCGTTCTGCCTCATTTACTCCCCAATCACTGCTGAACAACATTCCCCGAGCTCAGGGCCAGCCCAACTTTGTGACTGGCTGTTCAGGATGCTGCAGTAGCAGCTTGTTTGCTGACTTCTCTTTAAAGATGTTATGGCCATGTGTCTCTTGAATTGTGAAGCTGAATTTCATTAGCTTTGCTGGAAGGAGGGAATGAATGCTGAGGGGAAAATACACCACTGAGGGTAATGTGAGGAATCCCAGATAAGTTGTTCAGCAGAGGTGGGAAGTGTTGGGACATCACTGTGTGATTCACTGAAATAAAGCAGAGGTGCCCGGTTGTCTGACCAGTCCTGAACGTCTCTTAAAAATACCAGACCGAGCCTTGTGTTGAGTCACTTGTGCTGTTGGTGCTTTGCACTTGGAGAAGTGTATGCCAAGGTTTTGGAGAGGTTTACATTTTTTTCACTGGCCTCAAGATCTCCTCTAGAGTAAACCTAAGGCAACTTGAGACCACTGCCTGAGTTCTGGGCTCTTTTCAGCATGATGTTTTCAGTGACATGGAACATGAGCCAGGGCTGTGAGTGCTGTCCCCCAGCAGTTGCTTTTCTCTGTGCAATGTTGTGTATTCAGTCCTTGGTGGCTCAGAAGAGTCTTGGATTGATTCCCTTGTCACAGGTACCTCTGCATCCTTCTGGGCCCTCACTGATCTGGTGATCACTGACTTAAAACCTGTGGGAAGATGTGTGTATGTGGGTTTTAGTTTCTTTTGTTATGGTTCTGTTCAGTCAAACTGGAGTCTTTTTCAATGGAGTCTTGTATGGGCAGATTGTGAATTTTATGCCCCCCCCATGTGCTTATTTCTACCATCTTTCTTTCATCATATTTAAGATCCTTTTTAAACCCTTGGGCGGGTGTATCCCAGTTCTGTTGCAGTTCAGGGACAGCACTGTGACTGCCTACCTTTTGCACTGTCTTAACAAAATAACCCTTGGGTATGCATAACTCACCTATTGTTTTTATCAATTTTCCCCCCTAACTAAAAATTCTGTGTCTGGTTTCAGTATCCCAGGGTCTTGAATGTTGGAAAGTACCTGATATTTTCACCTGAAAGGTCTTGCAAATACTGTGCTAATAGCAAAGAAGCAAAATGCTACTTAAAGTCAAGTAATTCTGACTGAACTCCTAAGCTAATAGAGTAAAATTGGGGCTGAGATGTGCTTTGCTGTATTCCGTGATGATCTGATTTATAACTGTAATGTTGGTTTTCTAACAGGTGACATTATTTTAGAGTGCAGTGTTGAAGCTGGATGGCTGCTTGTGCTTGTGTTGGAGGATGGGAGAGACAGCAGAAAGAGACAGTGATCGTGTTTTTTTGGTGCTTTTCTCTTCGAGGAGGCTGACTCTGCCTGCCTTGGCAGCGCTCCATAGCAGAGGAGCTTGCAGTGATGCTGCAGTTTTGTTGGTGCCACTGCAGGCACAAAGGCTAAAACAAATCAAACTGAGCTGAGAGGAGCAGATGGGGCAAGTGAGAAGTTGGGAAATCATTCAAAGTGTTAGACACCGAATGATTTCAATTTTCCCGAGACAAGTGGGTGCTGTGGCACAACATGGCTCGCTCTGACACTCAACACACGTGAGACAATTTTGGAATAAAAGCTGCATCAGGTGCTCTGTTTCCAAATTTCCCCGCCTCAGGGAGTGTGTTTGCGTTTGGCAAGGGTAACTGTAAGGGGGGCAGGGTGGTGGAAACAAGCTTATCATGAATCCTTTCAGGTGTTTTGGTGACCACCCTCAATATATAACACTCTCAGTGTATAGCAAATGAGTCAAGTTCCTCCTTCAGAGGAAAAAAAGGAATTTTTAAGGATATCACGAGGTTATAGGAGTTAAAGAAATCAGACAGAGATACTCCTTTCTTCTAAAAATGTTGTTTTGATTTTAGTGTTTTCCTTAAAGAATACAATTTCCCCCACAGGGTGGGAATAACCAAAAGATTAAACACCTCACCCTGATCAATATGAATGTTGAAAATTTAGGTATCTTCATGTGTGCAAACCCAAGTTTTTAATGAGCCTTGGAGATGGGAAAAAGCTCTCCCAGGTCTTTAGTCCTCAGTGATGGTTTTGCTTGTCCAAGGAGTGGGTTTTTTGGTGCTGCATTAATAGAACCACAGGTAAGGCTGTCACTGTGAGCTTAGTGTTTCCCATGCTTATATTGTTTATAAAACTGCAGTACTAAAAGGTGTAGAGTGTGGGGAAACTTGTAATTCTGAGGTCTGAACTTGCAGGAGGTGACAGGTTGGGCTAACCTGTACTCCATCAATACTGAATCCGCAGGAATTCCTTGGAATATGTGACCTGTATTCCCGTGTAACATCGTTCTTCTTTTAAGATTTCCCTCTAAGGGGTTTGGTTTCTTTTAGAAGTAGACAAAGAATTCTGCTCCCATTCAGTA
This sequence comes from Scytalopus superciliaris, assembly GCA_013400415.1. Lineage (NCBI taxonomy): Eukaryota > Metazoa > Chordata > Aves > Passeriformes > Rhinocryptidae > Scytalopus > Scytalopus superciliaris. The sequence continues at coordinate 1,925,938 of VXBX01001954.1, read as the reverse complement.
ATTGTGACCTAACTATGAATTTACTAACTTAGTAAAGCAGTATTTATTGTTGATAACTGCAAAAATAGCCTGTAGATAATTCCCGCTTTAAACGCTGTGGGGCACAAAGTTGGGTGTAGGAAAAAAAGTGTATGCTAAGACATAGTTTCAGCAGAAAGAAAAGGAACTTAAAAAGCAGTTGGATTCTTTCCATCCACCCTACAAAGAAGAAAATTGGTTTGCAGGAAATATAGGTCATGGCACTGCTCTGGCATCTTGATGTTGCTGTTTTGTAAGTACACTGTAGTGCTGGCAGCGCAATTTGGGACTCCCATTAGAGCTGCTCTTTGCTGTCAGACTTAAAGGCCATTTAATATCCCTTATCTGATCTAATGCACTGCTCCTCACACAAAGAAAATTTAAAAGGTGCTCTGAGTTTGGTGGGGTTTTTGTTTTTGATTTTTTTCCTTTTTTAAAATAAGTTACTGAAAGCCAGTTTGGAGACTCTTCCTGCTGTTGCATCCAAATTCAGTTACTTCAATAAGGACCCAAAGACCAGGGATGCTCCATAAATGGGGCAGGGAAGTGAAATTCTTCTCCTCTCTCTGTGATAAAACAGAAGGAAAGGAAACCTGGTGTTGCTGTTCCATGGGTTTTACAGATACAAGCTTATTATTGGAGAAGAGCCTTGGCTTTTTGAATGTGGACTTTGATTATGGGATTAATTCCTTTGTGTTAGAAAAGGTACTAAAGGCAGTTGTATTCTGTGATCTGGGCTGTCTGTATTTCCCTCTGTGCCAGCACCAGGACAGGCTCAGTGCGGTCTGTAGGAACTGCCCAATAAGGCCAGCAGTGTCTCTGTGGGGACAGGGGGTGACACTGCTCCCTCTGAGACATCATCCCACTGAAATGTAGGGAAAATGAATGATTTTTCTGCTTAGTTCTGTACAGCTGGCTCATGTGAACTGTAAGAGGCCAAGATGAAAATGGACTGGAAGACCAAGGTTAGATGCCTGAGTTTCTGACAATCACAGGTGGGGAATAAAGAGAACAGAGTTTTGTGGGAAAGGCACTCCACAGGATCCATAATCAAGGTGTGTTGAAGACATCTCAGTGATTGTTTTTAAGCAAGTGTCATTAAAATCCTGTGTTTTGATAAGTATCTCTTTTTATGAAAGTGTTTCAGCACTATGAGGATTGTAAGCATATTGTTTTTCAGATTTAAAAAAAGCCAAAAGTAATAGCTTTAAAAATCTGTTTATTATTTTTTTTATAAACATGCAAAACTGAGCAAACAGAAAGCCCTAGGAGTTGTGTGTATCTGATTGAAATGCATAGATTTTTATACATAAATTATTATTGCATGCAGTTGCATGAAAAAATGGAAGAGCTGGGTTTAGGACCCCTTGAAAATAATCTATTTCTGTTAGACATGCATATCATTTAGAGATATGCTTGTCTACGCAGTGTGTAATTTTTCAGTGGCTCTTTCAGAGGTAATTGTGGAAGGCAAAATGTGCTGTGTGAATATGGTACTTCAGATTGTAGAATGCTGCCATAAGAAAATGTATGATTAGTCTGCAAATAATCTCTTCAAAGGCCCCATTACAATTCTGAACTCTCAGATGGCTTGGGTAGTCTTTGCTATCGCTTTGGAGGGACAGAGAATGTTAAAACCATTTACATGTATTGTCACAAAATAATTTTATGGGGTTGATCCTGCCTGACACGGTGCTTCATGCCATGATGGAAAATTCATAAATGTTTGCTTCAGTGTGATGCTCAAGAAGCACTTAAAAGCTCTCATTTCTGTAAGAGTTATTTTCTCTCTTTATATCCAATTCATAGATTATGGTCAAGTGTTCATTTTTATGGTATTTACAAGAAATCAGTAGAGCCAGCTTGCTCATAACACCCTCCCTCTCCCCCCACCCCCTGCCCAGATTCATCCTTGCAGCATCAGGGAACAAAGGGAGCTGAGATTCCGAGCCATGCTCAGATCTGATTTAATGATGCATTTTCCTGTAGGAAATTTTTCAGAGACTGAATTGTTGGTGGTCAAAGAATGTAAGGTTATGTCCATTATGGTAAAGGCAAGAGTGGTGGTTAATAAGTTTTTGAGCTGTCTGAATATTTTAATTTGGGATGAAGTTCTCAGCCTTGCATTCACCAGCCATGTGTGTCTGTGCCCGTCTGCTCAGCCCACAGGACCCTAGGGGTGGTCCTCACCCTGACTTCTCATTCCCTTAGTGATAAAGCATCCCACCTTTCTCTTTGCATGGACTGGGAGTTTGTTGGTCTGCTCTGGGCATTGAACTCTTGAAAGAAGCTCAGATGTATGTGTAAATATTTATCAATTTATGAAACAGAGGGTTGAGTTGTCCCTTAGAGCATTGGCTGCAGAATCTTTAGCCTGCTTGTGGAAAAGGACACCATTGGATCCTGGATTGACTTCAGGGGAACTGGGTGGAATGAAACCTGTTCAGGGGCTGTGCTGGAAGTACCCAAGTGTAGATAAAACATAGAGCAACAATATGCCAGTATGTGTGTCCTATAAAACTGAAATGTGAGCTCATGTTTCCACACTGGAGATGGCTCCTAAACATCTCACAGCACTTGCGTTGCTTGAGAATTCATGTGAAATTGCTGGAATTGGATCAGGAGTGTACCAGGGTGAGTGGCTTGACCTTCATAATTGGTCATGTGCAATTATTCATTATATAACAGCATGTAAGGCTGGAGTGGTGGGAAAGTATTTGGAAAAGAGGTCGCTGTCTGAGACTGGCCCCAGCTCCTGATATGTGAGGTCAGCCTTGCTTTTCCTTAGAGAATTCCTTCATTATTGCATCTCCTCCCTCCAGAATGGAATTGGGGTTTACTGTGGCCCTTTAGGAAGGACATTCTCTCCTACAGTGTTCTACACTTTGTTGGCTATTTTGATCTACCATCACTAGCAAGACTTTTTAAAGTCTTGCAGGTAATTTGGGATTATGTGACAGATGAAATGAGAAAGAGAAGGGGTATGGGGTGTTTGCGGCCTAGTCCTGAATGCAAACCTGACAAATTACTGGTTCTGAACTGAGCTAATCAGGAACCCAAACCACCTGTTTGTCCACTTGCAGTTAGAAGAGTCATCCTTGTTTTGTTCCTACTTTTGTTGCCTTGGGTAAGGCAAGTGTGACTTGCTCTCATGTGGTGTGTTCTTTACAAGGGATATTTTAGTGACTTTGGAAGTGGGAGGGAGACCAGCTGGCTCTAAAAGAGGTGTGTAGGATTTGGTCTCATCCTGCTGTTACTTTAGGTATCAGTTTTACTTGCTCGGGTTTGTTTTATTCTGCTGTTTTAGGGGCTTGGCCTTTGTGTTCTCCATGAATGAGTGGTGCAGCTCGGGCAGCACAGGATTATATTTCTACTGCTCTGTGCTGGGGGAAGGTTGTAGGACAGGTTGTGGTGAGGGAGCTCTGAGGAGCAAAGCATGTCACACCTCATCAGGCTGCAGAGGTGTGGGGATGACACGTTGATTCTGTTACTCAGTCCCCTCTGGGTGCCTGTGACCAGGTGATGACACTGATTTTTCACAGAACTTCACTTGCCTTTCACAAGTTCACAATAATTTATCAGCCCGTGCACCTGCAGCGAGCAGTTCTTTTTGAACCTCAGTTTGTGTTCAATGGAATTAATCATTTAAAAGGTGTGTCCACAATACATTCAATAGCTAAAATAGTTTGGGAATTCAAATTCGATTCAGACTGTTTGGTTGCCATAGCAAGCATGACAGGAAATGCTTGCTGGTTATTGGACTTTTATTTGTTAAGATGCACCAGAAATGCTCATAATGTGAGTTATTCGACAATGGAATAATGTAGCCAGCAGAACAACCTTAACCAAAACTTTTCATGTAGTGGTCTTATTCTTTGAAATAATAAGTCTGCTTATTTCTGTTTGGAGCAATAGGTAATTTCCTTCGACAAACCCATAGAAGCAAATGGTGTGTTGGAGGGGACAGTGAGCAGGACTGACTCAGCTGAGGAGCCTGTTCTGTTCCTGGGGCAGCTTTCACCACTGGCTACAACAACCTTTTTCTGGATCTTGTCATGTTTTTCTAGTGATTTGTATGTGGAATTAAAAATCTGGTAGCAAGTGAAAAAAGACTAAATATTAAAGAAGTGGGGAGGATCCTGTATGAAGGAGAAAAAGGTTCCCTTTGTGTGCTGGGAGTCAGTGCCAGGACAAACTGAGTCAGGGATGCTCCAGTAAATGAAGCTGCTGGGCAGCCTGGGCAGGGCCATGCACCCTGTGTAGGTGTATCTATGCCACCTTCTTAGGTTGGTTGTTTTCCTGTGATGTTTTTTCAGCCTTTTCAGTCCGCAATTTTCACTCCACGTACAGAAACCAGTTTTGGTGAGCAGCCCCCTGTTCTTCCTTCCTTCTCATTTTAGCCAGGGCTTGTGCCCACTGCTGTTTGGCCACTGAGCTGTGCTTTGTGTGCCTCAGGCTGCCAGGAATCGCTGCTGAACACACACTCCGAGCTGCTCTGTGTCTGTCCCCACGCTGGGATGTGCTGACCTTTGCAGGCAGCCCCGGAGATGCCTCCCTGCCACCCGACATCAGCTCTGCGCCCGGTTCACGGCCGGTATTTTTGGCAAGGCTGTGTTTTAGTGCTTTCCAAACCTTCCCCAGGTCAGGCTGGCTTTTCTGAGATGAGGAATAGCTGCTGTGGCTGCAGCAAGTGCTGGTTTTGGTGTGTTTGTAACTCACAGAAAGGCGCCTGCAGCTCAGGGGAGGCACTCTTTAAAATGTGTGTTTATGAATTTAAAATTACAAACACTCTTTTGCTTGGGTGTTTTATTTTTTGGGGTTTTTTTCCCCCCACATAAGCCCTGTAACAAGTTGATCCTTTGACTCATCCACAGATAAGACACTTCCAGTGAGAGAGGCTGTTTTATGGGATTCATTTTGGAAGCTATTCAGGGAAATTACTGTAGGCTTTTTGAACAAATTAGTGAGAGCATGGAAGGACCACAAAAAGGCTTTTTCCCTTAAGATTTTAAGTAGGATGGTATGAAGGAAAGGAAAAAAAAAAAAGCCAACCCCTGGTAATTATAGAATTTTTGTTAATAATGAAATGAAATTATGTAAGCTCTGGTTTTGGATGTGGGTGAGTTCTTAGCTGTTTCTGCTAGTGAAAGTTTTATTGGGGCTTTTAGAGGGAAAGGGAAATTACTTAATCACTGCTTCAAATGTGTGTGTATCCCCTCTGCAAGATGAGTTTGGATTTAGGATGATGTTAAAAAACTAATGTACAACTTGTAGGTGTGAAATGATCAAGGCAACTCATCTGTTGGGCTGTGGGAACCTCAGGAGCTCATCTAGTGATGGATATATATATATATATATATATAATCAGCTGAGTTCACCTGAAGTGTTTATCCTGGGGGAAAAACCAGGGGATCAACAGGGACTTTTTGATTATTTGAATTGGAAAGGGACATTTCTTGAATTAGGTTAATGTTTTTTAGGTTTACTGCTGAGACAGGAATTATCCAGGGCATGGGGAACTGGGAAAATTTTCATGAGCTTCTGTTGAACAAAATTATGTCATTGATTGTTAATGACACAGATTATAAAAGGAAAGCATCAGATTGTTGGAATAACTTAATCTGATTCTTGTAAATGTCTGACACATGGATGGTGTGATGCTGAAATCTAGTGAGGGGGTAGGAGAAGAGCAGGTGTGGCTGTGGAGGATCCCAGCAGTAACCTGTGAAACTTTACACTGAAAAGGAAATAATTTGGAGATGTGCCTCAACTGTGCATGGGGCTAATTGACTTCTGTGCCACTTGGTCTGTAGGCTTGTTTGTAGTTAAGGTACTCCTTGGATTCCCTCTCTCCCTTCACTATTCCTTTGTGCATCACAGACCTTGAGACCAGAGACCAGCCACACTGAATCCCTTCAAGTCATTTTTGGGCACACCTTCACATCAAAGGGCAGATACTGTGCCTGTGCATCTTGCATATATTAAGCCTGAGACATATTGTGTAAATACTGTGTTTTATGTTGTCCTGGTTGGGTGTAAGGGGGGGTCTCGGGTGGGCTGGGCAAGCTCTGTGTGGCTTCCTCATCTCCATCAGCATTGATGTGTGGGGTGGGGTGTTAGTGCTGCTGTTAATTAGATGCTCAAGGTAGATTGAAAGAGAAGTCAAAGGAGTTGTGTGAGAACCCCCCCTGCTACTTTACATCCTTCCTCATGTGCCAACACCTGTGATGATTTCGGTTTCACAAACTCCCTGCTTGAATCCATCCCGTTTCTGGCTGACACAAACACCTGCATGGGAATGTGTGTTTCTCTCTCTCCTCCTTTTGTCTCTTATCCCCAGTGTTATTTTCTGGGTGGGAGTCACACATGAAAAATGTGGAAAAATAAAATAAAAAAAAAACAAACAAAAAATTCCCACCTGGAATGAGTGAATTTGTCACAATAATTAAGTATGGTAGCTACTGCTCTGGATGGGTTTCACCTGCTAAGAGCTACTGCAGTCAGCACCATATGGTGGCCTTTTTTTCCCCTTTTTAATAGACTTAGAGCAGCAATTTGTCTCACCCGTGAGGCAGCTCCACAGCATGCATTGCTTAACAGAAACAACGTCACACTGGTGAGCTTTTCATTTTAGGTTTTCAGGAGCATTTAGCTGAGCTTCAGAGCCTGGTTCCTGGCACTGTCTGTTTGCATTGTAACTTTGTGATGTGTAAAAGTGAGGGACCTGAAGGACAGAAGGGCTTGATTTTCTGACCAGGGACTCCTCAGTACTTCAGTCTTAATGTTTGCAAATAATATGCGGATATTTACCTGCCTCTTAGATTTATTACCAAGCTCCCATCAATGTCTTTATGTCACCCTGCGACTGTGGAAAGAAAATTATTGAAGATATGGAAAATATAATTTTATTTGATGGGTGGACATGGAGTGGAGGTGGAGTTATGGGTATGTGTGTGCTGTGACACAGGGCCTGGTGCAGGATCCCTGATCCTCTTCCAGGACACACAACAGTGTTACAGCATCATGATGCTGTCCTTGAGGGCCTCATCCCTATTAGTGGTCATGTGTTGGTATTACTTGAACCTTTTTTTTTCTTTTTTAAATTACCAGAAGCACTCAGATTTTCAACAACTTGCTGCGCTGTGCCCCATAAACTTACACTGGTACTGCAAAACCACAAATAGTTCAGGATCCTCTTATTTTAAACCTTTGCTTTTGTGATTGACAGACACAATGAATACAAACCCATGCGTTTTTGCATACTTAGGCATCCTTAAAACTTGGCCAGGGCTGCTACAGCCGTGCAGGACGTTGTTTGCCTGGAATGACAACTGCAGAGTGGAATCATGACCTGGTAGCACAGAATGTGCACGGGACTGTGTTTAATTCCCCTTCCATTACTGAGTCTGAGCAGCTCCAGGGCAGCTGTTTAGGTGAGGGAGGCAGCAGCATTCCCTCCCTGGCAGGGCCATGGGAACAGCCCTGCAGTCCCCCGTGCTGTGGGAGGCTGTGAAGAGCCCACCTCAGAGCCGGCACCTCCCCGGGCACAAACCCATCGGGGTCGTGCTGAGTCCTCCTTCCAATGCAAGAGCTGTGCTCCTGGGGTCTGGCATCCCCCCTCCCTGTGCCCTCACTGGTCCTGGGATCTTGTAGATTGTGATGGCCATCTAATTCTGGATCAGTGTCTGGGGTTACTCTTGTTATATGATGGTGTTGATAACCCCACTCTGCGCGTTGCTCACTTGGTGATAAGCAGGTCCTCTGCTTAATTAGGAATATCTGCTTGAAAATAAGATCTGTATCTGGGTGAAATGCAGGTTACAAATGGTTGCAATTAAACCTCATGTAGCAGATTTCCTACATCTGTCCTATTGTGTTTCTTTGTCCTTTCTTTAAAGGATAAGAATGCAACATTTCTAGAGAGTACAGGTGGTGGAATTCAAGATCATCTGAAGTGAGATGAGTTTGAACTGTTTCGCCCCCAGCCTTGCTCCTGCTTTGCATCCTTGTGTTCTTTAACTGGAATAAAATGTACTTTTAATTTGAAGAGCTTCAGGAACAAAAGGGAGCTTTGAGTGTTTTTTCTTTCGAAATTAACCAACTTATTTGGAAATCAGATGTGACTTTTTGTGTGGGCAGTGCCCCACCTATAGACCAGGCAGCTGCAGGAGGGAGCATCCTCCAAAATACAGGATTTTATAATCCCAAAGGCAAACTTCTCTTTCATTTTGCACATCTCTCTGCACAGGAGAGATTTTAATCTGAGTTTTGATAGGAGTGGGACAGAAAGAACTATGTCTTGGTGTTCTCACATGTGATGGGAGAAGGGGGAGCATAGGGAGGGTAGTGCAGTGCCCAAGAGCTTTTTGTTCTTCACAGTCCTTTAACTTCATGTATCTTTGCCACTTGCCAGTGCTCAAGTGCTGTTCAAATGGGTTTCATTTGCAAATTTAAATGAGCTTGCTAATGTCCTCATTTTAGCAATGCTGTATAGAAATACTGATTAAAAATGTCACCCAGTGGTTTTAATCTGTGAGGAATAGGCAGTTCTGGAAAAAGTACATCTACTTTTTTCTCAGTACACCTCCAGCACAGCAGAAATGGTCCTGGTAATGGTAGTTTGCCTGAAAATGTGTGTTTGGATGGTTTGGGAAAAAAATAGCAATTTGCACTCTGTTCCTGAAATACCAGTAAAATCCAGTCTTTTCAACCAGCACTGGGTTTGAAGTTGAAAGTTCTGGTTTGAGGAGAATCTGGCTCATCTCAGAACTCCTGTGGGATTGCCCTGGGCCAGCCTGCTCTGCAGCACCTGGAAGCCTTTGGTGACAGGGGTCTTTCATCCAAAACTGGTTTGGGACAGAAAGTTTCTGCTCAGCTGTAAGATCTGCTGATATTTGCAACACAAAGGATGTTTGTCGTGTGTTTCTTCTGCTTGCAAGTTCTAGTCATATTTTTTTAGCAAATGCTGATGTTCTAATTTGTTTTGCAATACAAAATCCTTCAGTAATCCAAAAGTTGTTTCCCAGACTACAAGTAAAGGACAGAATTTTATCTTGTGGGAGAACACTGTTGCCAAAGTGTCCTGTTTTTTGGTGGTCAGGAGGATTTGTCTTGCAGGAGGAGATACTTGAGAGAACAGGTGTATGTTTGGGGATATTACTGGCTTAATTTAAAATTGTTAAGGTTGGAAAAGACATTTTAAGCCCATCAAGTCCAATTTCTGCAAGTCAGAGGTTCCAGTCAGCCAAGAGAATGAGGGGCCCACAGTGCAGGTGGATTCTCCTCTTCTGTACTTAAATAAAGGAAGGACAAGATCAAAACATCACTTTTTAATTTACCAGAAAGATGAGTTGTGTAGTGACTTCAGAGCAGGATCATAAAATACTTTGTTATTCCTGAAATTCTTTGAGGGAAAAGAAACTGAAGAATACTAACACCCAGAGCATGGAACCCTTAGGAAAGAAAAAAAAAGTAGAAGAGGTGAAAACAGAATAAAACCCATTCAATTTCTCAGTGAATTTTTTAAAAAAAAGATGTGCCAACAGTAGTATTGGGTATGTTCTTACATATATGAAATTATCCCGTCATTGAGATAAATTTCTTGAAGCATTAAGAAATCCCAGAAATGCTGAGGTGGAAAAGACCTTGGGAGATTAGTCAGTACGTTGCCAGGCTCTGAGGCGAGATCAAGTGCACCTGTCTCACCTCCAGAAGCTGACAGTCTGTCTAACCTCTTCTTAAACCTTGGCTATTGATTTCTCATCTTCCCCAGACAGCCTGTTCTGGGTCTTCACCAGCCTCACTGTTAAAAAGACCTTCATTTTTCTAATACCTAAACCTTTCTACTGCTTGTCCTCCTGTCACTTGTACGAGAAGAACTGATGGATGTCCTTTCTGCCACTGCCCTGTTGGACACTTGTGGATGGTGCTCAGCAACTCCTTGAATTAATCTCAGCTTTGCTTTGCAGGAAAAGAAGAAAAAAAAGCAAATTTTCTTTTCTTGTTGGCCATGCTTGTGAAATCACTGAGTTGTTTGTGGTGGGGTTTTTTTTTTTTTTTTGGTGGTCTGGTTTCCTCCCTCCCCAAATGACCTTTTCCTGTACTTTAAGGAGTAGCACTCAAAATGGGATATCTACTGAGATAGTCAATGTCTTTATGGTGCAATAGGAAAAGAATAAACTCCTTGGTCTCAGCATCTCATGCCCCTCTCACACTTCTCTGCTATTTCTGGTTTTCCAGTAATACTGTATTTTTTACTTGCTTTCATTGTAAGTGGCTGAAGTACAGATGCTTGGCCTTTTATCACCTCACACTTTCACCACATGAATTTTAGAAGGAAGAATAAAATGAACAAATAGAAAGTGCTGCACTATGTCAGGTTTCAGCTCTTGGATATCGTATCTAGTCTCCAGCTTGCTGTTGATATATTCCTTTTCTGCTCATTCTGCCCACATTTCTTAGCTCAGTGTCATCCACAGCTGTTCAGATGTTGGTGCTGTTTAGTCCTGAAAGAGCAATGGCATCTCTGATATTGCTGCTGATGGTGCTATTTCAGAGATCATTTATCAGGAAAGAGTTGGTGACTTCAGGCCTTTTGAGCCACTTTCTCAGCAGAGCCTCGGAATGTCCAGCCCTCAGGTACTAAAGATGAGAAACAATTTCTAGATTTAGGGCTAGACATCATTAGTTTTGCAAAATTTGTGTATGTTGTTTTAAGTTTTAGAGTGTTTTAGAGCTGATCTCCTTCATGCTGTTGGTGATTTTACATATTATTTTTATAATATTCTATTAGAGCTGTTTCTTGTCTGCCTATTGATGTGAGCATCATATGGTCACTGCTTGCATCTTGTCATACCTTATAATCCTCCAGTGAAGAAGAACAAAAGCAATTGTTAAAAGACCTATTCCTGCTCTTTGAAAAAAGCTGCCAGAGTTGTCAGGTAGCTCAGGTGGTTTATTAAAATCCCATAAAGATGAATATCAAAGATCAAATCCTGCGAAGATGAATATATTTGCATTATGTAGTTATAAAGCACTGTGAGATTCTTGAGTCTTAAAATGCAGTTACTAAATGCTTCCAAATGCAAGGTGATGCCACTGCATTTCTCTTAAGCTATTGATATTTCAGAGTTAATTTTACACCCAAAGTGAAATAAGGAAAGCAATTTATGAAATGTTTAGAGGCATTGCTATGTTATTTTAAATTACTTGGGGAAACAAATAAAACTCCTCCCACATTCTGAAACATGAGTATATAAAAGGCCTCATTTTATTTGAGAGGAAAATGATCAGTAAAAAGATGCAGAGCATTTTTACAGGAAATATATTTATTGCACACCTTATGGGTGTTTACAATGATGTTTCCTCCATGCATTCTGATAATTATTCACTTTGAAAATATGTGCTTGGTACCAGTTAATGCAACTGCTCTTGGTTATCGCTATCTTTGTAAGATCTAAGGTTTTATAACACTCCCCTGGGTTTCTTGCCTGATGGTCCAATGTTCCTCCATAACTCCTGACTTTGAAGGCTTGTTCTGTCTGTCTTTTTCCCTCCTTCCTTTTTCCCCCTCTCATTGCATTTGGATGCTGTTTGGAAATCCCTTACCCTTTTGCTCTTTTTCTTCTGTGATGCTCCCAGTGATGCTTCCAGCATTCCCATTCTGCTCTGTGCTTTGCCTTTGCTCTCTTCAGCAACATTTCCTACCCCAGGAATCAAAATTCCTTCCCTTTTGTTCTTCAGGTTTCTTCTTCTCCTCCTTGTGCTGGGCTATTCTCTGACAACATCCCTTTGTTGCCCAGTGGCTCCTGTGCCCCTCAGCCTTGTCCCTGCCTCCCTGCACACCCTGTCAGGCCATTTCCACCAGTGTTTCCCACTGATACCCCTCCTTTCCCCCCTTCCCCCATGGTTTTCCTAACACTGCTCTGCTCTCCTGCTCTGTCTGATTAGCTGGCTCCAGGCTGCGAGTTAAATGTCAGTATAAATTTTTTCTTTCTTCTAGTCTTAAAGAAGTGCCATGAAATGGAATTTGAACACAAAAAAAAAATTCACTCTTGCTGGGAAGGGCTTAACCTGCAATGTTCAAGTAGGCACTAAATCCTCACGAGGCTTGCTTCCATTTCACATTTGAATCCATCCTCATCAACAGTTGCATAGTCTAAAAGACTGGGAATAAAAATGGTGTGGTCAGTGAAGTCATGCCAGTGAGTGTAGTATCTTTGTTCTCACATCTTGAGTTGATTTGCTGCTTGCAGTGTGCTAAGACACTTGCTAGTGGCTGCAGTTTCTCTGCTCTCAGGATCTGACACTGTCCTCGAGAACAGCGATAATGAGGGACTGGTTGTGAGTGCACTTCACATCTTCCCGAAGCAGCTACAGGTTTTATTTATTTCATACCATAGTTTTCAATAAGAAGACAAAAGATCATAATCAGTTTTTTATCTGAGCTTCATGGAGGTTATTAAAAGTGAAAACACAGACTTTCTGGCAGTGGGCAGCAGCCAGTAGGTGTGTTTGACCAACTGTGACCACGAAAATAGGACGAGCAAGAGAGTGAAAAAGGCTCTGTGCTACAAATCAATCCACTGATGACAGGCAGGACCAGGGTCAGGGTGCAGTGGTTTTGCTCTGAGCACTGGGAAAAGGTCAGGAAAGATGAACAGCTTGGCAGCAAGAGGGATTTTGGGGTTTCTTTTTGCCCCTTGCTGAACTTGCAGCAGTGAAGAGGTGGAGAACAGGGATGGGCTGCTCAGGGGCTGTGCAGAAGAACCCACTGGGCTACAGGTGGCCCTTTTCCCAGCAAGGGCTGGAATCCATGACCGTCTGTGCCACCCTGGAGTAGGGATGTGGCAGATGAGTGTTGGGCATGGAGGGCTTGACCCTTGACTCGTGCCTTTGGCATCCCCACAGCACTTGGGAATCTGGGTGAAGAGCTAATGGTGCCCTCGAGGGCTTTGGGGGGGACAGGAGAGCCTTCCATGGCCAGGCACCAAGAGCTTGTGCTTGTGATCAAAACTGAGTTCTGGTCTGCTTTATATATAGGGACAGAGTGCTCTTATTGCATCATTGACCTCTTTCTCTCTCTCAATTTAAAGCTCTTCTCTATTGCTCTCAACTGTTCACAGATACTTTATATTAAGATAAGGATCCTTGTTTGGTTTTTAGAGAGATTTAAAGTAGCCTGAGGGAAAGCAGTGCACTGGCGAGGGCAGTTACTGTACAAGGGAAAAGACATTGCTACAATAAATACAGCAAACAAACCCAGGGCAGGAGCAGAGAGATGACATTTCGAGAATTAAGTCCTGCCTTACTGGTCAGTATTTTCTGTCAAGTGCCACAGTCTGCGTGGTCCCTTTTCCCTGAAGGGAGAGGCTGTGCCAAGGTGCAAATGGAGATACCACAGATAACCACCCTGGAAGGATGTCACTGGCCTTTTGTGTGCTTGACATGCAGTAGCAGTTGAAATTAGAGTTGGCTGTTGATAAATATAGAGGTGATTATAACTGGAATTGGGCTGTGCAGGGTGTTCTTCCCTGCGGATTGTGCTAATGACATGATGGAGCGAAACGCAGAGAATTTGGATAATTAATGTGTGTTTGATTCCCAAAGATAAAAAAATGGAATAAGTTAATATTTTACAACCTCTTTCTTTTGCTTTCTTCATCAGTTGAACAGGGAGCAGTAAGCCCTTGATGAGTGGAAAGATCAGGAGAAAGAAGGAATGAGGGTTTTTTGTGCATGGCACATTTTGTTTGTTCTTTTCCCCATGCTTGTGGGAACTTTTTGATGAAAATCTAATAAGAAGTGGATTAGAAATCAATATAAAAATGAAAATTCACCTACTTCTTGCTTGAAAAGTAAACAAAGCCAAGAGGTTTCTTTTAAAAAACAGAAGTTAAATTGGAATGAAGTTGTGTAGGGTTTTAGCTGCATCTGTTAATGGCTTTTTCAGGCTGGTGCATGTGGAAGATCTTTAAAAAATCTCACTCGTAAGTGTTCTGCATGTTTCTTAACAGGCTCTGTGTGTTGTATCATGTTCTTGGCTGGTTTTGAGACCTAAAACACACTGAGGAGACACTGAATTGGGATCTCTAGATTTGTTTACATATGAGACCCTGAGAAAGACTCTCCAGCATAGATTTCACGTGTTGACACTTTAATCCTGTCCTATATGGAGCTCTGTGGGGAAATAATTTGAAAAGATAAATATGTTTCTATCAGACCAATTTACGCTTTCCTCCCTTTTCACAAAAACTCACCCTCCCGAAGATCTGTGATTATCCAAGCTTGGCTGGCTAATCCTGGCTCCTTCCTTTCCTCCAACCAGCAAGGGAGACTTGAATGGTTGACAGAAAACAAGCACATTTGCCTTCAGTAAGAAGCTTATGCCTGACAACAAAAGACAAATTTTTGCTTGTTTTGAAATGTCAGTGGGCAGAAGAGCTGCCCTGGGAGAAGAGATGCCTTTTCAGTGTTCTCCTTGTCACCTGAACACCCCTCAGATGAGCTGTCTGCTTTTGAAGGGCTTGGGGTCAGAAGTTTAGACACCTACATGGCATTAGGACTGTGGATTATAATGGTCTGTTAGAGACATTACTGTGATTAACAGCTTTTAACAACATAGTCACATTAAGGCAGGTTTTTCAGTAAGACTGGAGATCAACTGAGAAGTCAGTGTTGGAGAGGAACATGTTGGTGCTTGGACCAGCAGAAGAGAGCTGTGAGGGTCCAGCAATGCAGGAGAGAGACGTGCTGCTATTTTTGTTAATGTTGGGTCATAACCTTCACTTGGGAGTTCTTCCCTCCTCCTTTTTCTCCATTAAGCATTTTACAGCTGGACTGTGCCTTTTGACTTGTGATTTTTCTGAGCTGCTGATCCTGATGTGCAGCAGACATGCCTTTGTGCTGAGTAGTTCCATTTTGGCATCCTGCCATTCCAGGCTTTGTGCTGAGCTCCCCATGGGACAAACACGAGTCACTGTCAAGTTGGAGCTCTTGTTAGCACACTGGTGTTTGTACCCTCCAATCCTACAGCTTCTTGCTGTCATGCATAGGAACCTTCAGTGTGGAGCAGGGCTTTATTGTACTTGTAAATAAATATTGAAGGAAAAGACAGTATTTTCCCATTAAATCTGGGAACATGAGAGATATTTGGTGTGCTTCTATGGACATGTGAAAGAGTGAAAATGAATCCCTCCGAGAATGGGTGATCTCAGCATGGCCACTGCTCCCACATGCCCCTTCCTCAAAGCCTTTTGTAAGGCACTTCAGTGAAGGACTTAATAAAGATAAGGAGATTTTGTGGAAGTTGGTGGAAGCTCCTGTGAAGGGCCCAGGTCAGGTGCAGATAAAATCTGAAGGTTGCTGTTTGAAACTGTATAACCTGTGAGGAGTATTTATTGGACAAAGATTGGATCAGTTCTCGGTGTAGCAATTGAGAAATGAGAGGTAAGGTGGAAAAAAAAGATCTAGCGAAAGGTGTTTTTGCCTGAAGATAAGTCACATCGACAAGGCAGAGATTGAGGGCTTGTGTGGAGTTTTGGAGGTCTGTGTGTTTGCCACTCACCAATGCACAGCGCACTTTGCAGTGCTGACATTTCTCTCATTCAGGCTCCTCATTTGTCTGTTCATTTACCTTGGGCTTTGTGGATTAACATGCAAATCATAGCCCATGCTGATATTTATCTTTCTGTTGCGTGTTTGGCTTATCTCTGTATTTTCCAGAGCGCTCACTCCTTTCTGTGTTGTTAAGGTCAGTGGTTCTCAGCTGGGTCTATCCATCTCACCGTGTGCCTGGGCAGGCCGACGTGAAGCTATTTGTTTAACCATTTCAGCATCTCTGTCACCCCCTCGCTGGTGATTGAGTCTGCCGAAGAGACACACATCTCCACAGACACACTTGATTTGTCTCAGGTCATTTTTTCCCCCCCCCTCCACATTCAATTCTCCCTTGTCATCAGTCAACTGCTTCATCTTCCCTCAGCCTGTGTGTCGACCTCCGCCGGTGCCAGCCGTGCCAGATGGAAGCAAAGTCGTGTGCCCACCGTGCCACTCAACACACCCGGGCCCAGCACAGCACCTGCCAGCTGGCTTTGGGGGCACTGTTTTGTGTGTCCTCCAGTTGCCATTGGTCTGGAGGATGATTTGGCGTGTTGGGTTTGGTCAGGAGAGTTATCTGCCATCTGCTCAGTCAGCGGGGTGAGGAGTGGGGTGGTCGGTGCCCCTGCTGCCCTGCCATGGCTGGTGACTCCTGTCTGCTGCACATTGGCATTCGGGTCTGGCTGGCTGAGAGTGTCACTGACACGCTCTGCCCTAGTGTGGGTTTCAGGGCAAGTGTGCAGTTGCCTTTTCAATTACACCTACTCACCTTTGTTTTTGCAATCTCCTCGGAGACAGTGGCCCAGGAGTGTTGCCCACGGTTTCCCGTCACATGCAGTTAGTAGATGCAGATTTCTTTAGGGTGTTTTGGTTGTATAGAGCCTTGTATGCTCCTGTGGGTACATTCCTGTACCCCTGGGAGGAATTGGTGGCGCTGCTACCGGTGCTTTTCCTGCATATGCTGTCGGCAGTGGGCGAAGACAGACTGATGATGTGTTTGAAAATACATTCCTACACATTTCTACACATCCCTCTTGGCCCAGGCTGTGCTACTTCATTGGGAACAAAGCCAGAACATAGCCCTAATTTTGCAGTATGCAGCCATCAGCTTTAAAATGCTAAATCTATTACCTATGGGCTCATCCAAAGTTCCAGGACTGTCCATGTAGGTCTTGGTGTGTGCTGGGCCATAGGTTGGTGCACTTTTTTTCTCTCTGAAACAAGAGGGTGTCATTGTGAGTGACTGGATTTCTAGTCATGATGTTTGTGCCACTATTTGCTGACACATGGTAAATGCTGATTTCAGCTTCTCCTTACCTCACTAAATAAAATGAAGCTGGAAATAATTCAGTACTTTGTATTTGCTGCTGCATGGAAACGTAGTGGTACTTCCAAATGGGAGGTTCAGGCTTCTCAAATGTAAAATTTGGTGCTTGTGTCTCAGCAATTTCTTGCTCATCAACATGCTCAAGTCATTTTGCATTTGAATGGGTGAAGTAAGGTATAATTAATGTTCCTATTGTTTCCAGTTGTTAGGGAAAGCAGACTGAGCCAAAAATCACCTGACTCTATTCGTGACCAACAGGAGTGAGATGAAATATATTCCTAAACAATGAGACTAAATCATGTGTACTTTGGCAGACTCCAAATGAATGGCACTGAATCCTTAAAACTGTGACCGTTAAATCAAGCACCAGCTTTGATACTATTAATGAAGAAATAGTGTTTTGACGTTCATACCTTCATAAATTCTGACACTGCAATTGCCCTCAAGTACCAAAATACCATTGTCAGCTGCAATAACATGCTCTTCAAAAATTTTGCCTGAGCCGGACACTTCGAGTTGGGAAAGGGCAAGTTTGTGCTTTTATTTCCCTTTCTTTGGTGGCTGCAGGGCCTGCTGTTGGAGCCCTCAAGGTCTGTGCAGTGGCTGTTGGGTGGGTCAGTAAGGCTTGAGCTGAGCCTCCAGACCTAAGTGATGTGTTGGGCACTGACTTACACGTTGATGTACAGCTGCTTCCTTTTCTGTCCTCAGAAAGGGCTTTAACGCTGCTCTTTCTTTTGTTGGTATTGCTTTTTGTTCCCATTACATGGAGGACAATCCAGCCTGAGAGAGATAAATTTCACCATTTGTCTTGTCAGGCTCTGAGATGGAGTTTTGCGTTCCACTGGCCGGGCAGGGGAGCAGCGCGGCTTGTTCTGTGGTGGCTGTCACTTTGGGGGTCTGTGTGCTCGCCTCCCACACAGCAACCTGAAAATGTAGCTCAGGAGCTCCCACCTCCTGGGCTTGCTCCCTTCCCACCACTGACAGGACTCAGCAGTGCTGGGATGTAGAACCACTCAGCACCCTGCTCGGGGAGTCATCAATTATTAACTTGCAATACCCACTCTGTGCACTTGCACTGCTTAAGGATTCATTATGTTGCCTTTTGGTTGACCTGACAAAGCTGTTCCGTGCCTTTCCTCCCAGTGCCAAGCCCTGGATTCAACTTTGCTCCTGGGACCACATTCTCCAGCTCTGGCCGACCTTTCACAGGAAGGCAAGAGCAGAACACAACTGAGAAATTAATTTCTGGACAGAGCTGGAGAAAGGTGTAAAAAACTGTTTTGCTTGCTGAGAAGGGAAAACCAGCAGTGATCATGCTGGAGGTAGTGGGAATCTGGTTCACGTTCCTCCCTGCCCTTCACTGCAGCATTTAAATATGGTAGAGAAATCCTCTCGCTATATAGTCCTGTTATTGTTGACCCATTTTCCCAACAGCTAATGGCTGAGACTGAATACATATTACTACCATTATAATTGTTAAATTTTGCCTTGCTGCACCGGGAATTCTGTGAATATTGTGAGTCTGGCCCAGAGCTCTTGGCTAATCAAACACAAATTAAAACCAGCCCAACTGACTGCTGTAAAAATATTGGTACACTTCCCTGGTAGATTTACAGCCTCACGTACGGAGAGAGCTTGAGACCCCCTCTTAAAATACATGGCCACATCTGCATTTTCCAGAGGATGGAAATTAGATGCAGGAAGGTCTTTAACTTGTAGCCACACAGCAGATGAGAATTGGCTGCTCCCAGTTTGAGGCTGGGAACTCTACCTTTGGTAAAGAGGTAGACGTTAGCTAGATTTACTTCCAGTTTTCTATATGTAAGAAGTGATTTGTAGTCTTGGTATTGCATTTCTTGCTTCAATAAATAGCTGTTTTCTGAAGGCTGTATATTGGTGTGGAGCCAAAAAAGGCCCTTACAGGCTTTACTGCGATAAATTCCAGCAAAGAAATACATTAAAACCATTTTTTTCCCCCCCTAGTTTACCTTTAGGAACACCAGCCAAAACAGTGGAGTTCTGAGACAGGAATATAGGAAGATATCCTGCATTTTCCTGCAAATGCACATTGCGTGCTGTCGATTGCCATTTCCC
This sequence comes from Scytalopus superciliaris, assembly GCA_013400415.1. NCBI lineage: Eukaryota > Metazoa > Chordata > Aves > Passeriformes > Rhinocryptidae > Scytalopus > Scytalopus superciliaris. Next base: position 1,906,902 of record VXBX01001954.1, on the reverse strand, counting down.
TCGCGCTGTACTCAGCGTGGCATCCTATAGCACAATGTAAACAAAATTATAATCTTATCAAGCAGGCTGCTCCTACAGTGATGACAGCTACTTAGATTGCCAGAAGCAGGGCCAGAAAAACAGAGGCCATTTGAAAGCAGCTGACAAATTTTTTTAGCAGTGTGGCTTGAAAACAAATTATAATAAAGATTTTGTTACTTGCTGCTCTGAAGGGGTCAACGCTGTGAGTCTCCAGCAGACCTCAAGCCTGGGACACAGATGGGATCAGTGACCTGACACAGCAGTATCCTGGGTGGCAGGATGAGGTTGGGAAAACTCATGGGGTCTAATTCTTCTCGGGTTTTAAGTGCACTGGGGTTATTGCACCATCTGGTTGATGGGTTGCAGTTCACTCTCTACTTAGTCCAAAGCCAACTAGACTGCCTTGGGCTGACTCAGGACTCAAGAGGAAAGTGCTCAACTGTGTTGCTAAGTAGGGTATGTCCTTAACTCACCTATATATTGAACCGGTTCTCAAAATACTACTTTAGTGTGCATTTGTAGCTTCCTGGTTAGGGCTTCTGGTTTTGCTTGCTGCAGACAGATCTGCCTCACCAGGGGCCTGGTGAGGACCTGAGGTTTCAAATTTCACCCATTTTAAGGGTGTTTTTGGGAATAATGAGCCTGTCCTAAGACCTGGGCTCTTTAACATATCCCAAAACTTGTGATGTCCCAAGAAAAACTTACAACCCCATTCTATAGTCACTGTGTTGCTGGGCAGTACACCTTAGGAAAAACCTGGAGGGGTGAGATGGTGCTCCAGGGATGGGAATGGGAGCTTTAGCAGGAGCTCAGGAAAACTGCTCCATCACACACTGGCTTTTAAACGTTACAAGGAAGGTCGTGGCCCCAGTGCATTTTGTTTCCCTGACAGAAAGGAAGTACATTTGAAGTTGGCTACAGAACTGTCTTTCTTGCTTGGAAAATATTGTCTCTCCTATATATTTTCAGCTATTGCTGGAGAGTATTGCATATATAATTAAAACATTAATAAAAATAACAGCAGGAAGAGTTCATCAGCAATTCAAATACAAATATTTGTGAAAATCTGTCTTCTCCAACATGTTCCTTTCCCCTCTGACTGTTTTTTTTTAATTTTGGGTAAAAATATCATAAGCAACATTGCTTAACTATTTTCACAGCTCCAGTATCTCTGTAGGATAGTAAATTTATTTAGCTATTGAATTAATTTACCATAGATTGTGCAAACTTGTTATTGTCAAGCACTTCAGGAGACATCCCATGCATATTCAGGGCGGGGAAGGCTCCTGTGTGTCCATTCCCACTCCAGCACTGGGAATTTACACATGGATTTGGGGGCAAACCTGACCCTCCCTCCTGCAGATTGGCACTCCCAGAGAGTGCCATGCTCTTCTTTCTGAAAAGTGCCTTTGTCTGCTGTTTGAAGTACGAGACTGAACCAGAGCTGGGTAGAGCAGGAGAGCTGGGTTGGGTTTGGGGAGGCAGCCAGGAGATCCCACCATCATTTCCCATGATTTTGGTGGGACTTTCACAGTCGCCATCAGAATTGTCAGTATGTGGATTCATCTTTGTAAGAGTCTTAAACACTTTGCAGCATGTGTCCACTTCCTGGGCTCATAATGTCTCTGTTTCCAGAAGTGTTGTCAAAGGAGTTAGACTTTTCTAATTCTGGGTTATTAAATTTCCTCAGGATAGAATGTAAATTGTACCATGCCCCTTATTGCTGTGATCTGTTTTGTGTCTGTGGCACGTGCTGTATTCCTAAGGAAAACATTTGGACACTGTACAGGGGGGGTATGTTGTTTTGAGGAAGGATCACAGAATCCAGCCAATAAATATGCCCAATGCAGTGGTTGGAAATAGGTTCCCTTTCCAACAGATGGATTGAAAAAACAAGGAAAAATTATATGGAAAGCACCGTTCACTCCCTTAGTTAAAAGTCCCCTTTGTTTAAGGTGTTTTTTTTCTGTTTTTGTAGTTTGCATTTAATTTTTTTGATAGTGGACGAGTCCATGGCCATGGAGAGAAAGGAATCACTTCCATGGCCTTGCAGCAGTTTCCCTGCTTTTCTTCACTGAATTTAGCATTTCACTGAGTTGTGTCTTTGGAGTACTCAGCTGTGAGGAGGATCTTTGTTTCAAGAATAGAAAGGGAGGATTTAAACCCGTGGCTGCTGCAGGATGCTGAGCTCTAATGCTGGCAATCCCTCTTTTGGGTTATCCCTTTTGGAAGGAGCACTGGATACAGCTGGACTCTCACCTCCTTGAATTTCACTCCCAAGCCACTCAGGTCATATTAAAAACCTTTGCAATGAGTCCCATGCCTTAATTGTTTAAAAAGCCACTGTTTACTTCCAGTACAGGAAAGCTGGGCTGTCCTGCAGGGCAGCCAGCCTGGCTCTGTGGAACTGATTCAGTCCCTCCATAGGGAAAGCAGTTACTGCTCTCTGTTACTCTGTGTCGATTGACGTTAATCCCATAATTGAAGCATCCAGTTTTAGGATTAAGCTGATATTTATCAGCAAAACCCTGCTAAAAAAGCACAGATTTGTGGTAAATGGTGATTTAGACCAACCCTTCCTGCTCCTCCAACACACATCAAACTTTTCTGTATTTCTTGCTTCTCTTCCCTGGGAACTCCCCGAGCTTGGCTGCTTCATGTGCTGCTGGGAAACTGCTCCAGTCAGCTCCATGGAATGGGAATGTGTCAGCTTGAGCAGGCGTAGACTCAGAGCATGAAAGGGAACAGCTTCTGAAATTTATAATCAAAGAAATGCCACCAAGCAGAAATCCAATTTGTAGTAGCAACACGGTCCCGTTTAGGAACACACAGGAAGCTTTTACCTTTGGAACATGGGAATGTTATGTCAAGTCAAAATTCCCTGAGCCTTGTCTGAGGAGGATGATGGTCCCAGGGCCAGGCGAGCAGCACCTTTGCTGTTGGGTCTGTGAGTGAATTCAGCTCGTTCATAAGACCAGCTGGAATGTCAGAGGGTGCAGCAGAGCCTGGTAGGGAGGCAGCCACCCCTTTCATTGCACTGACATGGCTTTATCAGAAGCTACCTGGATTTATATCCTTAACTCTCTTCCGTGTTGTGACAGGGAATGTCAAACTGCTTATCTCTGACAGAGTGTTTTCTTCCATTCCTTACAAATATCTTTAATTTGGTGTGTGATGCTTCAGTACTTTTCAAACACATTGTCTCTGTATTTTCCTATTTTCCCTTTGTTTCCATTTAATTTGTGTTACTTTCTGATGCTCACAGTATTTCCTTTCTAGCTTCAAAAGGGAGCTAACTGTTTATAGTGAATTATATCAGAAAATGGAAAAGAAATGTTACCCAAGAGATATATTGCTTTTTTTCCCCCCCTTCTGAATATAAGTCATTATCTTGTAGCACTGCAAGAATTTGAATGCTTCAAAAACCTATTGAGTGAGTGAAGCTCTATGAAATTCCTTTAAAAAAGAAGTCACAAACATGCTTTGCATAAGACTTGAATATTGTTATGTGTCTCTTGGATACGGGTAATGTTTTCTGGAGATTTGTTGCTCTAGAACCCCTGTAACAGACAGCAGGATTTGTGCTGAGAAAGGAGTGTCATCTGTTCTAAACTGCCTCAAGTTGGTGTCTTTTTTGGGTGTTTTTTGTTGTTGTCTGTATTGTTTTATCTGTTTCTTGCAGGCAAAGCTGGGACTGCTGTAGGTTAAAAAAACTGGAAAGGAAGGGAAAGTAAATAAACCTTTGGGTTTTGATTTATTATGTTCATTTCACAGCTGTTTTGGTACATTCTGTTTTGCTGTCTTTTAGGTAGTCAGTTGGAAAAACAAATCTGGAAATTAGGCAAATGTGATTATAAAATGACACACAACAGAGAAACTAAAGCCCGAGGAGCAGGTGAACTGCCTGAAACAACTTACTCTGGAGTATTTTTGGCTAATTTCTTAGTCTGACTCACTGAGACAATGTCATGTCCTGTGATTGAGTTTTAACTGAGGATCTCTCTCTCTCTCTCTCTCTCTCTCTCTTTTAAGTGTATTTAATGTTTCTGAATGTGCTCCAAGGCTTCCCAAACCTGAATCAGGTGGAGTCTTGACCTCAGAGACAATGCTGCAGAGATAAAAGCAGCATAAAAAGATAAAAGTCTCAATATGAAGCAAATATTGACTGATTTATGAGGGATCCTTGTGTCTTTCAATCATCCTTTCAAAACATGTTATGTCAGCATGAAATTTCATGGTAGGAATAGTCAGTTTTAACCCCTTTTAGCTTTTCAAAGCTCCAATAAATCACTTTTGAATTCTATGTGACTGGTGAAATACAAGTGTCAGACAAGTTACACTCAAATACTGTTAATGTTGTGGTTTTTGGTGATTCTCATTGCTTATGCCCTGAAATAAGTGAATAAATGAAATATAGCAGCCCCCAGTTATAGCAGAGGCCATCTGGGGTGAGGAACAGGTGATTCCAATAATTCCCATCTTGGATTTATGTTTTTAAATGAGCGATATTTCATGTAGTTTTGGGAGGGGGAGGAGAAAAAAAGGCCAAGGTGAACAGAAATCCCAATAGATACACTGAATAAACAAGAAAATATAGTATGTCAAGTAGAATATCCATGCTCTCCTAGACAAAAACTGTTCTTGGAAGGGAAAAAAAGGGATTTTTCATCTGTTGCTATGTTATTGATGTCATTGTCTTGCCTTTTTCCCATATCAGAAACAAATGTGACTTAGGGGTGCAGCAATATGTGGTTTCCAGGCTTTCAGGAATGAGTAAAGGGTGGTGGAGGTGGAGCAAACATGACCTGATGGGAGATGGTCACTGGAAAGGATCTTTCCTGGTGATTGGGAGTGTTCTGAAGAGGAGCACGCTCCATGCCCAGGCAGAATGTGTCTACAGTCCCTGTGCAGACAGAATGAGACTTGTAATATCATGTTGCCTGTTGCTCTGGAGCACATTGTAAGTCTTAAGTCTCCAATTCCTTGGCAAGAAGCACAGAGAGCATCAATGTCCCCATCCTGCCTGCATGATGTCCCTCCTTGTGCCCAGTCCTGGTGGTAGCTGGCTCCTCACTTGGACACAGCCAGCAGGGATAATGAGGCAGAGAGTGGCTGAGCTGAGCTAAAACCCTCCTTTCCCTGGGTCAGGTACACCCAGAGCCTGTTGTTGCTGCTCACAGTTAGGAAGGGGCTGTGAAAAACTGGGCGTGGATCAAAGCTCTTGGTAGGAGCCCACAGAACAGCAGTGCTGCCAGAGCAGTGAATTCCCAAGTAACATCGGGATTAGGGAATCAGGAGAGATGGGGCAGCCTCACTGGGCAGTTGCCAGAAGTGCTGACTAGACATCAGTCACCTTACTGGGCTGTATTTTTTTCCTTTGCAATAATTTTTCTATCACAGCCAGTGTTGTATTTCATTAAGATTTACTGTGCAATAGCAATTCTTGAGAAGCTGTGAAATTGAAGTCACCTATTCTGATACACAGCTGATAGACTCATCACTGGGGATATGTCTCATATTAGAGAAATGAAATGCCAGTGTTGCAAAAGGCTAAATAAAAAAGCACTGAGATATATTAAACTCCAGTATTTAATTGTTGTTAATGAGTGGTGTGGGGTTTTGTTTTTTGTTTGTCTTAAATTAACTGTCCTCAAAACCCAAATGTTCCTGAAGAGGTATTGCATGTTTCTGGACTCTATAAGATTCCCTGCTGCCAGCCTCTTGTCTCTGCATGGAGACACTGGATGTCTGAGGGGATGTAGAGTACAAGCTGCTTATTCTATTTCATGGCATCTCTCAAAGATATAAAACATGCTTTCATCCCAGAATTGAATAAACCAAAATCATTTTAGCCCAAATTGAATTGTTACCGCGTCTGTTGCTGGATCAATGTGAAACGGGCACGGCTGGCAGAGGCACTGCTGGATTTCCAGTGGAATTCTTCATCCTGCATCCCGGTGACTGATGCTGAGCCATCTCCCAGACCTGAGCCCCAGCCACCAGCCTACAGCTCGTGTTAGAAAACATCTGCTCCATTCCCCTGCACCGAAACACATCTCCAAAGCTGTTAGAACGTTTTGGCTGTGGGGCAGCAGGACCTTGGACAGAAATCCCTGGAATTGAACGTGCTCCTGTCAGCGGTTTGGGGGGTTCTCTGTGATCTGTGAGGAAAAGACCTCAGTGAAAACTGAAAGTGGAGGAAAAAAAATGCAATAAGCTGTTTGTTTTTTCCAACCTGGATGAAAAAGCACGGAAGGAAAAAAATCCATGGACTTCTCCAAATTAAGAAAGCAAGCTTTGTCCAAAGTATTTTCATTTAAACATTTTTACTTGCCTTACTGTGGTGCGATAACTGTGGTTCAGTGTTAGTAAATTCTACCTAATCATCCCTAAGGGCCCAAGGGCTGTCGAATTGAACTGGAATTTGTTTCATGGGGAGCAGAGCTCGAGAGCTGGGCCAGTCCTACATTCCTGCTCTTACAGATTTCAGGAGCATGCTAATAGGATTAGGTACTACAAAGCTGTCTTGCATTCAGAATTAATATCAGAGGGGAGGGTGCCGTGGAACAGAATTGCCTGCGAAGAGCGCTGATAGCAGGAGCACAAACTCACCGTGAGATTCAACTACCACATTACCACTTACTGCTCCGAGCTCCCTCTTCCATCCCTTTGGATTACTGCTATTCCAAACCCTCCTCCTTCTCCCGTGGCTCCTTGGCTTCTCCCAGAAGATGCCCTTCACATGGGCACTCCTGGCCACACACAGATGTTGTACCTGTGGCTGTGTCAAGGGTTGTGATGCCTGGGGAGGAAGGACTGGAGGGGTTGTGTAAACAGCACGTGCTCGTTTCTGACAGCGCCCTTAGCTGGTGTTTTTGCAAAAGTCTTGGAGAGCTTTGTCTCAGGCCAGTATGTTTCTTGAAATGAGCAGTAACTTTACCCTGTTGCTCCCCTCCCCGTCCTTTCTTTTTGTTCATTTTGCGAATTTCTACAGCACTTGCACCAGAAAAGTGAAGTTATTAATTCAACACATGTTGGGTTAAAAATAGAAGAAAAATCAAGTTCCTTGTAAGGATACAAAGCTGACCTTCAGATAATTGTGCTAATTCCTATGTACAGGGTCCAGCCCAGCATCCCATCTCCAGCAGTGTCCATGGGCTCGGGAATACAAGCAGGGCAGGCACATGTGATGCTTCTCCTCTGATGCTTCCCAGGCTCCAGCTGTTTTCAGCTCAGGGACTTTGTGCCAGGAGTGATTTCTGTGTAGATAGTAAGCATGAATAGATTTTTCTTCTGTGAACTTAATCTCCTCTAGCCTTAAGCCAGTGTAGGCTTGTGACATCCACAGCTTCTCCTGTTAGGTACAAAAATCACCTCTGTTTGTTTGTGTTGGACACGGCTCCGCTTTGGTTTAAGGGGTCTTTGTGTCAGCACTGGAAAATTCCACCAACAAGCTGTCCCCATCCATGCTGTCCATGCTCAATGTTTCCTTTCCCCCTAATGATTGTTAGCATTTGATCTGCTGTCTTTTTTCCTTTACCTTTTGGTAGCTCTGGGCTGACATTTCCGTGGGGCTGTCCGTTGTAAACCCAGGATTTCACTCCCGTGCAGTCGTGGTTGGCTCAGAGTCCATCATTTCATATGTGAGGCTAGGATTGTTTTTCCCACATGCATATTTGACATTTATCTCTATTGAATTTCATCTGCCATCTCATATGTCATATCATTTCATAAGGTCCTTCTGCAGTTCCTCACAGTCAGCCTTTGTCCTCATTACCCTGAATAAATTGATCCCAGCAAACCTCCTCCCCCTGCTTTCCAGGACTGTGTTGGAGAGTGTAGATCCCTAATTTGACCAGTGCAGGTGACAGGCTTTCAGTCCTGCTGCTGGGCTGTGCATTTCCCTTGGTTGATTTTACTCAGTTTTGTGTTGATAAATTCAGCATGCTGGGAAATGAATCTGTGTGTGTCCTGCTTGCTCCAGTAGGTCTTGTTTACAGGAACAAACTGTGGGAAAGTGACTGCTAACATTTCAGCTCACAGGGTGTTGGGTGAATCTTCTGTTTGCAGGTGTTGGATGCTGCAGAAATCCAAATTAATCAGGACATTTTATTACTCTTGTTTCTCTTGAGGAGGAAGCTGGTAGCTGATGAGAATCCTCTTAACTACAAAATCTCTTCTTGAGAGTGTTTTTGAGCACCTGCTCTAATGAGCTTGAATATTTCTGCTGACCGAGTAACAGGTTGTAGGTTACTATTTAGAAAGGCAGAAAAGTGTGTTGACTGAGTCGGAGGAACCTCCTCGAAGAGCTTGCTGGTCAGTCATAGAATAATTGCAGTCATAAAATCATTGAAGTTGAAAAGCCCTCTAAGGTCATCGAGCCCAACCATTCCCTCAGCACTGCCAAGCCCACCACTAACTCTGTGTCCCTCAGTGCCACTTCCACACTAAATCCCTCCAGGGATGGTGACCCCATGATTTCCCTGAGCAGCCTGTGCCAGGGGTTGACAACCCTTTCCATGAAGAATTTTTTCCTGATATCCAATCTAAACCTCTGCTGCACACGTGGAAGTTGTTTCCTCTTGTCCTGTCAATGAAAAGCAGAGATCTGACTTTGGAGATCTGTGGTGTTTGTGACGTTTTGAACTTTGAGATCTCTTCCCTGCCCAAATCCTATGTCTGTTCCACTAAAGGCAGGACATTCTCTGTGAAAGATTCTTTGTTGAGTCCAAAGGTGAAATTGTTTCTGGTGACATTCACTGAGGGGTGGGGTGTGTGTGGATCTGAGTCCCTCAGTTGGTGGAGTAGGAGAGAAGAGGCAGAAAAAGAGGGATCAGGTAACAATTTCCCTGGCCTGTTCACAGCTTAATTTCTGTGGATAACAAGAAAGGCACCAATAAAGCCTAGAAAAGAAGTGGGATGCCTCCTCTGATGCTTGTGATGCAGATGATGTGGAAGGAATCTGCCACTGATATGACACTGCTGTGCAAAATGGGCACAGCTGAAGTTGTAGCAGAAAGGCAGAGACCAAAGAGGATTTGATCAGGTACATGAACACACAGACAGGAGTGGGAGCACAGTCCTGTGAGGCTCCTTTGCATTTCTCTCTTCTGCAACTGTAGCTTTTATTTCAGCTAACACAAAGCTTTAGTGGTTTTTGGCAGTTTTTCAGGCAAATCTTCAGATAGGGATGAACTATTCTTGAACCAAATCTCCAAAGGGTTTGACACAAGCGTGCTCTCCCGCAATATGAAATGCAGATTTTTGTTCAGTATTTATATTTGAATAGACATTAATGAATGCCTAAAGAAAATCGCTATCTCTACTTTCCCTCTTGCTATTTGATTTCCCTTTGTCTACTTAATGCTTATGCAGATTGTACATATTGTACTGGGAAATCCTACCTGGTGTCGTCCTCCCTGTTGGGGCTGGGAGGGGTGAGGAAGATTTGATTCTGATGTGACTGTGACAAAACATTTGCTGATCAGGAGTATCAGTTTCAGGACTGTCTGGTGATGATGCCAAACTGGAGGAAAATCCCTCCCTTAATTTGTTGTTTTCACTCATAATCTTTTCTGTGAATCTGGTACCAAATACCACAATGTGTGAAGTTGTTGTACAGGGGGAGGAGATAAGTGTCACAGAATGGTTTGGGTGGGAAGGGACCCCTTCCGCTAGCCCAGGTTGCTCCAAACCCTGTCCAACCTGGCCTTGGACACTTCCAGGGATGGGGCATCAACAACTTGTAGAATCCTGTCATCAAAGCAGGTGAACTAAATAACTGTGACCCTTCTTGGCTTTGCTGAGTCATGAGATTTGTTGCGCCTGTATATTCTGTAAGGGTGGTTTTTGTGCCCCACCTGCCAAATTGTACATCCTTGGAACGGATTAGCCCCGCAGAAGGGATGCCCCAATTTTCCTCTGGAATTTCCACATCGCTCTGAGTAACGATTCTCTATTAATGAAAAATTGAGTTTGTTTCATTCCCCGTCACGTTGGAAGCACAGGGATATTTTTGATTCCCTATGACCGGTTACATTTTAATGCATGTATTCAAAATTGAAGTCCAATCTGAAATGACCTGTATCAGCTATGATGTAGTCAGGGGAAAGCATCAAAAGATGATGCATTGGACATACTTTACATTCCCAGGCTAACAGCATCCTCGAGTTGATTTTATGCAATACATATACCCAATATTTGATTTTGATGAGAGGGTCTGTACATGCAGATGTACTTCTCTGTGAATATGTTTTGGCAGTGATAACACATACATTGCTTTAATTTGGGATGCAGAAATCACATTGATGATTTTTTAAGCTGTGATGAGGAAAACACAGCTGAAAGGGTCAGGGAAACTGTCAATAACTACTTTTCAGAGTTTAATGGAGACGAAAAAATATTATTGTAAAGGAGGCATGGCATGGTAGGTTTCAAAGTATTTCACTGAGTCTGGTGGGTTCTCAGGTTGTTTATTAATGGACAAGTAAATATTTTATTAATCCCTTTATGCACTTAGACTGTAAAAATATAAATATGTAATTTTTTTTTTTTTTACAATTAACTGTATCTGAGTTTTGTGTCTCAGAAGGTGGTGCAAATATCCTCATAGGCTGCTGTTTAGGCCTGAAGTGAAAAACAAAATAACATCCCAAAAGTGGGTAATTAGGAGCTGCCTGTTTGCTTCCAAATTTGTAATCAGATTCACAACTCCTGCTTCAAATGAATGGAAAAGCTTCTTTTTGTGCAAAAGTAAAAAATAAATATTTATCATATCAAAACCATCCCAATATTTCCCTGAGCACACCAGGATTAGAAGACAGAGCTTTGTAGCTAAAATGAGTCCCTCAATGGCTTCCTGAGCAGAAAAGAGATACAAAATGATCTCAAAGCCAAAGTTATAAAGGAAATTTCATACCTCGCACCTTGTTAATGTGCTGACTTCCAAAGGGATGTTTGAGGATGACTTGAGACATCTCTAAACTCTGGGGCACAGTGTGAACCCTTGACAACCTTGCAATGAGATTATTTGAGTGCAAACCACATTTTGTGGCACTAACGGAGACTTGATGGAGACTTCTAAAACTTTCCAAACCCAAGAAGAATGTCAACTGGAGAATAACTCAGCTTGCTAAGCCCTGGGGACGAGGTGTCAGCAGCTCCTGGTCCCCTGACCCGTTCAGGAGAAATCGACTGCCCAGGAGCCGGGAATTGGCTGGGGACAGTCCCTGGCTCATTCTTTATCTGCTCCTGAATGGCAGAACCTCTTCCATTGGAAATCCAATTACAGCTAAACAAAGATTCGCCTCAGTGCCTCGTGGAAAGCTTTGAAAAATGTTTTCCTTAAAGACAGCTCTGCCCACATCTGTCTGGGTAGGGAGCCGAGACGTCCTGAAGGTTGTAATGCTGTGTCTCACCCTCTCCTGGAGTGGGATATGGCCTAATCCCAACATTAGTGTTCATCTAGACCAGTCCCTTTATAGCTCCAGGGGCCATGTAGGTCACACTCTTAATGCCTGTTTCCTTATGAGATTGGCTTAGAAAGTTGACTTCATTAAAATGAAATGTTTTCTCTCTTTCTCCTTAGTTTTTTAGTCTAGTTTTCTCATTGTGTCATTTCAGCCCCTCTGTATTCAGTATTTTCTCTTCTTTCCTTGCACCCCTCTTTTAAAACCCAGAAGGTAAAAAATCAGTTTGACTAAAGCTGAGATTGTCCAGCTTTTCTAAAGTATGTGATTATATAAAGTATCAAATACTGTGAGAATTGGATTAAAAAACCACGAGGGCCGATATGGAGACAAATGATAATGAGCAGTGGGAGAAGACAGTGCGTACAAACACAGTAATGGATAGCAAATGTCAAGAGTTCAGCATTCAATTTTATTTCCCTGTTTTTATGAGCTGGGTTTTTTTATTATATATGTCACGGGGATTGTGTGTGTGTGGTTAAGGGAATAGTTTAAAAAGTATATAGAGGAAAGAGGTTAAGGGTCAGGATAGTCAGAGACATTTGGGCTTAGGACGGGGATGAAGCCAGGGCAGTGAGCACCAACAACACACAGGGGTCAGATTGTCAGGCTCTTTGGGATGCCACAGCATTTCTCCAAATTCCTGTTTGGCAGCTCCCTCAGTAATTGCAGAAAGTCGGTGCTTTGTCACCTGGAATGTTGCTTTGGTGTATAATAGAGGTGGATCCAAAACTCTCTTCCTTGCATGGATGCAGTTTCTCAGCACATTCCTTCAAAACCAGAAGAAATCCATATCTTTGTGGCCATGCATGTCCTCCCTCCCTCCTTGGGGAGCTGGCTGGGAATTTTAGGGGTGAGAGCTGATTGTGAAGTCTGGGGCTCAAACACAGTAAAGATTTTCAGCATATTGCAGCAAAGAGAAGTGTTTTCCCAATTGAGAAGAGTGTCAGGAAAGCAAAGATGTTCCCCAGCATCCCGCTAAATTGTAGACTCCACAAGTGAATAGAATTCCAAAATTTCACATGGGCCATTTCCTGATGCTGGTTCCTGAGCTGTGTTTGCAGCCTGTGCATCCCAGGGCCATGGGAGCTCCTTCCAGCTGGGTGTGGACACTGTGGAGTGCTCCAGTCGTACTGAGGGCAACTGCAGTCAGGTACGCTGTGTTCTCTCCTGACCTGGGGATTCAGGTTTGCCTTTTCTTGTGTTTTTCAAGTCCATTCTGCCTCTTCCTTAGTTCTTCTCACCTTGGTTTTCACTAATGACTGCCAGTGTGCCTGTGTGTTGCTGTGCGGCGTGTCCTTGCCTGAAGAAGATGAGTCATGAACGGCAGAGCTCCTGCAACACGGATTGACCCATAAATCTTGGGCTAGTTTTAGGATTAAAAACAGCTTCTGACAAGAATGTGCTTCTGCAGCTCCTCTTGGCCACCTCTCCTTAGCCTTTGTTGGGCAACTTCTGAAGTGCTGCTGCCTTCTGCCTGATTTAGGATTAAAAATGTGTCATTTCTGGCCTTTCCTTATCCTCTGTCCTGGCTTATATGGCATGGAAATGATCTAAGGCTTGTTTGAAACTAGGCTTTGAGGGGGGATGGCAGTGACATGCCCTGCTGAAGAGATTGCAGGTGTTTAGCAGGGAGTATTTAGTCTGGAGTTCCTAACACAGAGAGACCAACAGGGACAGCTCCTTCCTCAGGCTCGAGCTTGGGCTGCTTCCACACTGTGGGTTCGCTGACCCCTGGGCAGTTGCTGTGAGAGAATTCTCAAGCACATCCATAGCAGGGCTGTGCAGAGGGTGTTTGTGCTGGGAAGTGGGAGACTCTCCTCTCTTACATCTCGGTGCCTCACGTCCGTTCCTGCCCCTTCGGTGACCTCCTCGTCAAATGCCATCCATTTAAAGATTCACGACGAGATCTGGCTTAGCTGCCAGCTTTGCCACACAACCTGCTCTCCAGGAAATCAAGCTGTGTGCTGTCTGCTTCATCAATCACTCCAGCCTGTGCTGACAGGGACGATTGAGGACGGAGACTTGGCTGGAGATCAGGCGGCTCAAACGCGGGAGCGGGCACTGCCCTGCCCTGTGCCAGCCCAGCCGTGTGGGCTCTGCCCTGCAAATCATGACAGAGAGGAGTTTTGCCTGTTTATTAAGAAGGTCAACCCGTGTCTTTGTACAGGGATTAATTTTCCCCATTTTTGCACTGTCCTATTTTTAAAATTATCATTTGATAGCAGCAACATTTGGTTGTTGTTTGGTTTGGGCTTTTTTGATTTTTGGAAGGGCAAAGTTTTGGAATTGACAGCTTTGGCATCCCTTCCCAGCTCTGCTGTTGGGGCAGCATTGTGTCTTCATCAACAGCCTCATGGACAACTTTTACAGAACAGCACATGTCATCGTGTCTGCTTTCCCCTCTGCTGTGTGGGCTGCGTTTACCACGTGCATTCCGTGTCGCAGCATTACACAGCAGATACGAGGCTTTCAGCAGTTTGGAGCCATCCTATATGGCCAGCAGCTCAGTGAATGAAAGGCTTGTCCAAACTCTCCCTGCTTGCTTTGAAAAGTCAGAGTGTGACACGGTGTCACACGTTGTCGCTGCCGAGACGTGCCGTGTGTGCCACACGCAACACGTGCACAAAAGAGCTGCTGTCCCCTTGCACATTCTGTTTGCTTTCACACATGACTTGCTGCAAGAAGAAAGGGTGAAAATGCATCATCATCAACTGATCTTCATAGTGAGAAACATTTCTTCAGTCATAGGTTTTACAGACTTCATAAGAGCTCCTTATTTTGGAATCGCGATCGATGACAACATTTGGGAGTGGAGAAGTCAGAGCAACCTTTCAGGGTGGAGAACGAGAACCACCACCCAGCAGCAGTAGCTGATGCATTAATGTCTGTCATGGGAGGCAGGGCTTGGATCAGGTAGACCTGAGACTCTGTAGGGAAAAGCTATCAAAGCAGACAGTTATTCCCATTTTTGCAGGCCTGTGTACAACAGCATAACCTCTGGTGGTGAGAGCTGCAGTCATTCTGCAGAATTGTTTCCCTTTCCAAAGCGAAAAAGAATTAAGTCATACTGTGAGCAGTGTCGTGGTCAGTGCCTCATAATGGAAAATCAGCAAATCAAAATTACTCCTCCAGCAATGATGTGTTAATGTCTTTTTAGTACCAAATAAAATTTCGATAGTTATCACTGAAGTATTTTTTAAATAATTGACTGGGAGGCTTAATAATGCTATGTATAATTTAGGAATCCAATTTATTGACAAAACCAGAAGAAACCTCCATACTAAATAGACACAAAAATCAGTTTAATACAATTCATGGGGAGGCATTGTAACTTCACAGCAGGCAAAATACAATAAGCACTAATGTAACCTTTTAAAATAAGGATTAAGCACAAAACCTCCCAGCCTGTCCAGAGTGGAGCATGAGGTGGTGTGGAGGCTTGGATGCCTTGGTTCACAGCTGGGGTCTCTCTGTCCACCCAGAAGAGCTTTGGTTTGTTGACCCCTGTTTCACTTTCCACTTGAGCTGCCCTCAGTTCCCTTCTTAGAATGCATTTCCTTCTGTATGCTCTTCACAGTATTTTTAAAAAACTCTTCCATAGTGGCAGGGCTTGTTTCAATCCCGTTCCTCTTCAGCAGCCGAGTTTGTTTAGTGAGTTTATTAATTACCACGTTGGGCTCATTGAAGTGAACACCTCATTTGGAGAAACCTCCTGGGGAGTCCCGCAAACACACACGTACTCATTAGACTGAATGCTTTCCACTTGTAGATCAGCATTTTGATAATAAACACTTCATAATCTTACGGAAAATTGTGCAAGTTGAAAGTTAGAATTTAGTCTAGGATAGGTTTTTGAAGGTTTTTTTTTTTCCCCTCTGGGCATCAATATGGTTATTAGCTCTACAGCTATGGGTCATCAAACAACCAGGAAAATAATTTCTCACATGATTTCTGCACTGTGCTTAGAGAAATTCACCTCTTCTGTCTTGCTGGTTCATGCAGCTCATTATATGACACTTGGCTTGGCTGTTGGCAAGTCAAAATATAAAGGGCCATGCAATTAAATGTAGTTCTGAATTTCCTCACCTTACAGCAAGGGCACAACAACAGTGTCTGATGTGGTTTAGCACCAGAGCTGGGCAGTTTAACCCAGCACATGTGGAAGATTCAAAGTCAAATAAAACTGAATTGGGTGACCTGTGGCTGGCTTTAAGGTTGGGATTAATGAGATGACAGTAATGTATGGAGGTGTGTTGGCCGTGCTGTATTCAGGGAGGGTTGAATGTGGAAAGGTTTTGCAGATCCTTCTGATGCAGTGACAGGTCAGATGAAAACCTGGAAACATTTTAACTGGGTCAGTTGAAATGCCTCTGTCCTGGGCCGTGCCCATTGTACGGACTGCAGCAGGCACAGGCAGGTTGGCTCACTGGCAGCAGGGCTGCAGTGGGGCTGGGGCTCCAACATCCACCCTCCCTGCTGCCTCTGCGTGAGCTGTCACAGTCCTGGACTGCTGAGGTGCTGTAGCACTTTGGTTAATCCCTAGCAGAGAAATCCATTGCTGGAGAAAACACTCCCAGATGTTTTTGTCTGGGATGAGAGTGTTTTTTCGGACTGTTGGAGCAGTAATTTCTCTTCCCATGGATGAGCAGAGCTGGAGGACTGAACCCCAGGTCACACCATGGATCAGCCTCCAAACTCCCACTCCAGATTTTAAAAGCCAGAGAAGAGGCCTAAACACCAGCCAGGTGACTGGAGACTGGGAAACCTCCTCTCCTCTTGTAAGAGAAGTGACACCTCTACTGAGTTTCTCTGGGGGCACTTAAGGCAGACTTTATTTACTGTGTAACATGGTAGTTTAGTGTGATTCCTGCTTGCTGCCTAATTAGTTCCACTAATTTATTTGGAACAACACTTCCTCCCTTTCTGTTGAATAACTGGATGTGGGTTCTGGGAGCACCTCTATTCCCTCATTTAGCTGCTTCACACTTGCAGGATGCTGTGCTTGCTCTCCCAGGCCCATCTTGGAATAACTATTACCTTTAGAAGTACTTTACCTTAGCAATACCCAAAGGCCCTTTTGGAACAATTGCTGCAGGCTTTGTGTAGACAGAAGATGTTGCCCTGGTCCTGTTGGAAGCTGTGTATTCCTAAGGAGCTCCAGTGTAAGGCAGTTACAGGAGCACTGGGGTTTCTGGGAGTCTGACCCTCAGGGGGTGGACAGGAGATGGTGACGAGGGGTAAAGGGAATAGCCTGACCCTTGGTCAGTTGACAGCAGAATGGTGGAAATGCCCAACTTCTGATGTCAACAAGTACACTGGCAGGTCCTGGGACAAGAGGATGCCTGGAACTCATCTTGTTCCTCTGTGTTTTTATTGGCTGCATCAACCACCATAGCTTGGTCACTGTTTTTCTGCTGACCATTAACTGCTCTGGACAAACATATACATTCACATACCCCAGCTGGCTCCAGGTTTCTGCTGGGAGCATCCTGGGATTCAGGCAGACCAAATTCCCTTTGTGCCTGTGCTGTCTTCAGCGTCCATGCCTGTGCTGCATGAAGCAATACAGATGAGTCTGTAGATAATCCCAGCAATTGTATTTATTCATTTTATTTCTCATACTTCGCTAATGAAATTGTGCCTGGTATAATTTAATCTATTTATTGGCCTTAATTCAATAAGACTATTCAGTAAGATAAATCAGAGAAGTTTTGTATACTTCTACTTTCTTCTGCTCCATATCCTGCTGCCTGTTGACCTGTTCTCTCTTCCCTGCCCCTTCCCAACCTTGCTTACTGTCTGCTTATTTATTACCTTTAAAAATGATGTAATTATTTCTATAACATATGCACACTTGTAACAAAAGCTCTTTGGCCTGAGAGCAGCTTGTACAGAAGCAGACTTGGTGCTGAGTATTCCTGTGCAAGTGCTGCTTGTCTGGTGTTTTCCATGGGCAGCTGGCTGTAACCTTTGGGATTTGGTGGGTGGAGTGCAAGAGGAGGGATCACACAGGTACAGGTACTGCATTTGCCTCAGGTTAGGACTCTGCACCAAGTGCTCAGGGAGCAAAACTGCCAGAACTGGCCACATGAATTGATTAAATCCTTTGTCATAATCTCTTCCTTCACTTTACCATCTCCACGGGCACCCTCAGAGCAAAGAGAGCCCATGGACACTTCACCATTCCATACACACTCCAGCAGCCACCTGCACTGTACCACCACGAGGTGTCTTTGGCTCAGACATCCTCATGCTTTAACCTGTTTCAACTTCTCAAAGGTTCACAATAGGGTATCATATATTATGGAACAGTTCTCTAGCGAAAATGGTATTTTTATTTGGTCTTTTTCCTTTTGGCCAAGGAGACTTCCCCCCCTTGCCCAGGCTGTGGAGCTGGAGGGCACTGCAGGCTCCCCTGCCGGAGGTGGTGCCTGTGTGAAAGCAGACATGAGGTAATCAGGCTGGCACAACAGTGGGCTGTTATTTATGAAGCCAGTCCTTTTCTAACTTCTCCTTTGTTTATGCAGTGTGATTTCAATGTCATAAATACTAAAAGGTTTACCACTGAGAGATGAGAACTTCCCTCATTCATCTCTGCAATTAAACTTGTGCCCACGGTGGCTTTTCCTTTTAACTGCCTTTTAGGATGGAGTCCAGGATTTTAAGAGGTTTCACTGACTGAATTTTTTTAATGAGGTCAAAGAGTTTTTGAGGGAATTTTGAGTAGTATTTCATTTTCTATTTTCTTTGCAGGTTTAGGCTTTATTTTTCAGCACAGCCCTTGAGTTCTGAGTGACTTGAAACAAATTCTTTTTCTGTGTCAGATTTTCACCTCAGCTGTATCAGGATAAGCCTTGTTATTGCCTTTAACTGTCTTTAAAGTGTCCAGTGCTGTATGTGAGCTACCCTAGAGCTGGATACTCTCCCTGTAACTGCTCAGCTGCTCCCTTTCTTTTTGGCACAGTCTCTGCAGCCTCTGGGCTTGTCCTGGAAATGTGTCACACAGTGACAAATATTTTAAGGAAAGGAATCCCAATTGAGTTTTTCTGCAAAGAACAGGGGAAGTTGCTTCATGCTGATCCCAAGGGATGCTGTATGGTGCTTCTGTCAGCTGCAGGACAGGAGGTGCTTTAATTCCATTGACAGAGCTCTGTTATTTGGGTTGCTTCAGACCTGAACCAGCGTATGCTGGGGAGAAGGGTGTACAGCACTGGATTTCAGACTTCCCTAGAAGTAGCAGGGTTTTCTGCTGAAGGGCTGGCACTTGCAGTCCTTTGGAAAAGACCTTAAAGATGATCCAGTCCCACCCCCTGCCATGGGCAGGGACACCTTCCACTATCCCACGTTGCTTGAGGCTTTATCCAACCTGGCCTTGGACACTTTCAGGGATGGGGCAGCCACAGCCTTTCTGGGGAACCTGTGCCAGGGCCTCACCACTCTGAGAGGGAAGAATTTGGATTCTAAAGATTTGGGATGGAAAAAAACCCAAGTAATCTGTCTTTGGACTCTCAGTTAACTGAATTGTTCCTTTCAATAGCAGTCACAGATTTTGTGAGTAAATTTTATCATGAAGAGGAACATAAAGAAAATCTGTGGTCACTGTAGAGCTTTAATTGTTTTAAGCTGTAAGTATGGTGTTGCAATAGCAAGAGGAGCTGGCATGAATCAACCTACTCTCATTTCAAACAGCTGTTTAATGAGAGCTTCTTGTAAGATCCCCTGTTAAGAATAGGCCATAATGAGTATGATGAAACCACCTCATCCTTGAAAACAAATTCCTTTTCATGGCTTAATTAAAAGTGCTCCTAGTACTTCTGTGAGCATACATGATAGCGTAGGAAAGCCTGTTTTAATTTATATAAAGAAGTCTCAATTAAGAAGCAAAATAGATAATACGTTGCTTTAATATTATATGGTACAAACTGTTCTTACTTGTGAACTTCTGATATCTTTCAGTCAAATCCTATTTGTGTAACAGCTTTCCCCAGGAGAGCACAGGACAGCCATATCCTTGTGTGCTTTTAGTTGTGCCTGGGATGGAAATCAGAGTTGTGCCTGGGTGAAATCAGAGCAACTGACCTGGGCATGATTTATTGGTGAATTTTTGGGGGGAGCAATTTACAGAAGACTGAGCCTTGTCACCTGTTTAGGCCCAGATTTTCTAGGAACAGGCAGCACTAGTTAAAGCTGAACAACAGTGCAATTTGCCCAAAATACAACAGCAGTGAAATGAGCTGAGGGATGGGTTTTGTTACTGAACAATAGGCTGGACCACCAGCAGCTGCTGTGGACAGAACAGGTACCTCAGACCTGCAGCTGGGCTGCTTTGGGGAGCTGCCCCTGCTGCTCCAGGGCAGGGCAATCCAGCTGTAGGAGAACAGCCCTGCTCCAACCCACTGGCAGCTCCTGTGCCTGTTCTTCCTGCTCCACGTTTGTCACACTGAAATATCATTGTCTGTAGTTTCCGTGAAATATGCTAATTAAAGAAAGGAATGCTGGTTTGAGAGAAAACTGCCAAAATGAGTATTGTAAAAAAGCAACTGTTCCTTTGCATTTGGCTGGTATTGCTGTCCCCTTGGGAGAAGCATAAAGACATGAGTCCCTTGTACAGGGACTTCCTGGCTGTCATACCTGAGGAGGAGGGGACAGGAAAGCAGATTGTTTCCTGAAAAAAATCACTGCAAAATCAGGGAATAAATAGCACTGAAATGTGTTAGAACTACCCTTAAAAAGGGAGCTTTCTAAAATGAGTGAAGCCTTGAGGGAGGGATGCTGGCTTGGGTGAAGAAGTCTATTGCTCTTTGGGAGTTGCCCTGTGTCTCTGACCTTGGGTTTGGACTGTCTTTTGAAGGTTCAGGGGCAGCACTGGGGAGGAATTCAGGGATGTCACCCCTCTCCAAGTAGCCAGTGGAGCTATGGGGTGAACTGGTGAGGAACAACCTGAAGCTCCCAGTGTAGGTATAGTCCTGCCACAAAGGGATCATCCTGGTCCTCCTTCCCTTCTGTGTCTACAGTGGCAGCATTTGGGATTTGCCAGCAGAAGGCACGCTGTGGTTTGGACAGTGTGCTCTGCTGTGTTACTGGGGTTGTTTTCACTCAGTAAAGACGTGCTGTGTGGTGGTTCCTCACATAAAGGTTTGGGAGACTCAAACCTGGAATTCAGTGGTCCCTGTAGCAAAACCCTGCCCTGCTGCATTGAGACACCACAACAGGTATTGAGGCAAATTGAGCAATGAGACACCAAAATAATAATTTTTGTTAGCCAAAGGATTGCTAAACAAATTAACAACTAAGGACTCTGTTTTCGTGTTGATTTCTGGTTTGCCTTCCAAATGGTCACCACCTTCATGGTGCTCTTCACACAGTTTAGGACCCTGGTCCAACCTGATCTTCTCCTCTCAGTTCATATTCTCGGTCAATGCTGCAGACTGCAATTTTTGCTGATTTTTGGTTTTCCTTGCAATTCTGCCAACCACACTAAACAATTTAGGTGTGATTTGTCTTTCTCAAGCTCTCCTTCCCACACAGCTGCCTCTCTGTCTTTTCGTGGTGGGCTGTTGCAGATGGATTTGCTTTCATGCTGGATGGGAGATCAAATCTTTTAGCAGAAACTGCCCCTGGTAGCATTATTTGCAAGTTTTATTAATTACTCATTGGTGGTGCCTTGATTTGCTGTTAGGCTGTCATTTCCTCTAAAAACAGGTATATTTGCTGTATCGAGTGATGTTCATAATTGCCCCCCTACTTTGCCAAAATGCTACTTGTGAGAGGCTAAGAGATTGTAAATGTCAAGCGTGGGACCCAGGAGGACAATCTACCAGTCAATGCTGAAATGATTTGAACTAGTGAACTCTTGTTAAAACTGTTAATTGCTTTTTTAAAAACACTTAATGGAAATTGCCACATTTAAGTAGTCCATAAAACTGTGATGACACCAGCCTTAATCAGGTGTCACAAAAGCACCTACATTATGAGCTACCTGGCCTGATTACTTTGACAATGGAAATCAGTCCTGACAGCCTCGTGTTTACAGTCCTGGATCTCTCTGTAAGAGAAGAATAATTTATTTGTTTTACTTATGAAGAGACTCTTCCCTGAACTGCACCTTTATGTGCAATAAAGCTTATTGGAGAGGATGACCCTAGGAAACTCAGAAGTCTGTGGGGTGAAGTCATGCTGCCTGATATTGAATATTTCATACTGGAATATGCTGATTTCTATGGTGACCTTGCTGCAGACTCAAAATAATCATGGAAAGCTGAAGGGAAACTGCTGGGCTGTGTTTCTCCTTGTGTGTTCAGTTGATTCCAAAAGGCAAAATGCTGCAGGGAGTGAATTGTGGTGCTCGGCACTGAAGTATTTGAAGTAATAAAGTTACCTGGGACCAGGTTTTACAGAATAACAGATGTTCGTGGGACATATACTTTTTAAAATGTCAAATGAGTTAACTGTAAATCCCACTGGAAGCTTAGATGGGCACTTTGTTTACAGGGATACTGGGAGATGTGTATTTGCCTCTTCAAGCTGACTGCAGAGCCTGATAGAGAGGGGTGTAGTGGGAATAGCCATACTTCTGACCTGGATTGTGTATACCCACCAGAAAACATCTTTGGAAAGAAGGAAAGATAGGAGCAAGCCTTAGGTGGAGGTGTTCATGTGGGAGAGGAACATTCATGTTCCATGAATCCAGGTCAAACTCTGGCTCTGGGCTGCGGCTGCTCACACAGTGCCGGCCCCGCTCCCCGTCCCCGTGCAAGGGTGTCCCTCTCCTCAAACCTTCCAGAAAAGGTGCCATTAATTGCTGTGCTCACCAGCAGTCTCAGAAGAGGCCTAAAAACAGAAGTGGCCCAATGAAGTGACACACTTTCTGGTCCTTGCAATGGGTCGTTTTAGGTCACAGCAGCTTAGTGGGACACTGCACTAAACTCAGGAACCCGCTCTGGTGTTCAGGCTGTTGTTTGCTGTCCGTCCCCTTGAGCCTTTCCTTCACACATCATACTCACAGATGTTGTTATACATTCAAAACAATAAATATCTGTAGCTACTATCAACTTGTTTTCTCTCTTGACACTAAGAGGGTGATTCAGCAGAGCTGTGGTAGCAGAATGGGCTATTTTAAGTAGGGTGTTGGTGACAAACACTGGTATAAAAATGCTACAAATCACCCATCCCAGTGTTTCCACCTTCGTGTCATGATGATTTTCTCTAGTACTGTGATGATGTTTCCTTTTTTCATACTTCTTAAAGTTTTATGCTGGCTCTTGCCACAAGTTTTTTGAGGTAACTTAAGGATATAACCTTGAATTTCAGTGTTCTCCCTGAAAGATTTCACAGAAACTCTTGCACTTCTTTCAGGGTAAAAAGTTCACTTTATTAAACCAATTTAATTTACTGCCAGTGCTGATTCTGAGCAGAGCTTTGGAGGCAGAAGGAGGTGCAGGTGGCCCAGCTTTCTAATGATGGGATGTTTTCAAGAAACAAAGTCTTACTGAACTTCCTGGAGGTGATGTCTACATTAATGGGATCTCAGGAGGTTTATTTCATAGGGAAGATTTCTTTGACAGCCAGGGCTGTTTCAATATGAAATTATCTCTGGTCAGAATGCTGCTTTTGGATTAATGATGTCTCCAGCTTCACAAAGAGAAAGGGGACTCTGTTCACTCTGAGCTGGCAAAATGTGTGAATAAAACTGTAGAAACTTGGGATTGGAAAAAATTTCAGTTCAAAACTGTGTTTTGGAAAGCCTATACATTTTCAGAGGAAGAAATTTTTCACCTGTGAGAGTGAGGAGCTCCTGGCACAGGTTGCCCAGAGAAGCTGCCCCATCCCTGGAAGTGTCCAAGGCCAGGTTGGACAGGGCTTGGAGCAACCTGGGAGAGTGGGAGGTGTCCCTGCCCAGGGCAGGGGGTGGGACTTGATTATCTTTGGTCCCTTCCAACCCAAACACTTTTGGGATTCTATGACTGAGCAGTCACTCTCTGAAAGTCTGAGTTTGTTCATCTCCATGAGAAACTTCTTTTTCACTGCTTATGATTTGGGGGTTTTTTTGTCTTTTATTGAGGGGCTGAAAAAGGGCTTATGGTGTAGATGCAGCAAAATATTTCAGAGGCTGCCAGAGAGGGGTGGGCACTGAAGTGCCTTGTGCTGGAGCAGGTTTGGGGATGATCTGAGTTACCACCTTCTCTTGGTTTGGACCTTTGCTGCCCATATCCTGAACTTTCCCAGAGCTGCTGTGCAGCAATTCCTTGCCTTTTGAAAGCACATAAATAGAAGTAAATATGAAATAAGAAGTAATAGGTCTTTATTACGCTTATGTGATACTTTGTAAAACCTTATTTACCCATGATCCTGTTATTTTCTACTATTATTACTTTATAAAATATAGACTTCAAATAGTGCAGAGAGATTACCAGCACTTCTAAAGGTAATTTAAGGCAGAAAATTTACAGTGGAACTTGAAAGTTCCCTTTTTTTTTTTTAGGCAGCTGTTCTAAATGATATGTTCTTATTCTTCATTCTCCAAAGGGAAATTTTGTCTCTTCCAGTCAGGGCAATAAATAAAGGTGAAAGAACCACCATGAAAACATCCCTGAATTATTAATTTGCCAGAAACACTCTCTCAGAAGAAAAAGCCTCTCCAGGATAGTACAGGAATGTAAAACACTCATTGTTCACCAAACACATAAGGACCTGCACAGATTAGTGATACAGCTTGGCCCACAGACCTGAGATCAGTGACAGACTCGAACCAGGCTTTGAAGGCTGCACTAGTGATTTTTAAAAATAAAATATAGCTAGCTCAAGGTGCCCCTTCATTGTAAGTCAAATGGGGAATGCCTGTGTTATGAAAGCAAGCCCCTGTAAGGTGCAATGATGTATATGCTTTCCTTTTGATGTGAACAGGGAAAAGTTCCTATTGCAATTCTTGGCCCAAAGATTAAAGGCTGCAATCAGGAATGTAACACAAGCCTTATGAGTCCCTGTGTCTGCTCCTGCAACCACATATCCTTTAACTGTGGGTATCTTTAAAAATTAAAGGTACAGAAGAGAGGTGAAATATTAACAGTGGATCGTTTACTATATCCCAGCAGTTCAATCATCAGTGCTGGAAAGTCAATATTATATTAACTTCAAAGTAGTCTCTACTGAAGTTCTCCAAAATGATGGAAATTCAGAGGTCCTAGTTTCCTAGCTATGCATTTGGCTGCTTATGAAATGTCATATAAAAATGATGTTTTGGTAAGAAATCATTCCCACTATTCTCCAAAAGGCAGCCGTTCTATGTTACAGCAGGGTTGCTTTCAGAATAGACTTTACTACAAAGTAAAGTAT
This sequence comes from Scytalopus superciliaris, assembly GCA_013400415.1. NCBI lineage: Eukaryota > Metazoa > Chordata > Aves > Passeriformes > Rhinocryptidae > Scytalopus > Scytalopus superciliaris. The sequence continues at coordinate 1,882,078 of VXBX01001954.1, read as the reverse complement.
AAATTAAAATACTATTGACATAGGGTGGTCAGGTAGGAAACAGGGCTCGATGGTTCCTATTAGAAATTCTTTGAATATTTCTCAAATTGAATGCCAGCAATAACTTCTGAATGCCTGTCAACAGATGACTTCCCAGAAGGTGTTTGTTTTCTGTCCTGACCGCAGTGGAAGATCATTACCTGCAATATGGATTGTTTCATTTGTATTCTTCCTGCTGCTGCCTAATTGGCAGCTATAGAGTATTTTAACACCTGGATTAACCAAGGCCTTTGTCTTCCATCTACAGAAGATAAAAAAGGATTTGAGCTTTTGTAAACTAAATGTATTTTACAGGATGGTAATAGATGAAACTGTTTCCTGTTATATACATCAATTTTCACTAAGAGCTTCAGGGGCTTCCCTCCAGCCCTCGTTGCCTCCTGTTAATCAGCCTGGGAGTTTGCCAAGGGAGCTGGAAGGTCTGTAAGAGTTTGATCCCCAAACTGCTGAACCCCAAACCAATGGAATAGTTTTGTAGTGTGCGTTCCTGTGTGTGCCCACGTGGCAGGGGGGTACATGGTGGCTGCATTTAAATGCTGTGGGGTTTAGCTGGTGTATGTGTATTGTGTGTGATTCCCCATCTGCATTTCTGAGGGCTGGTGTCTTGCTGATGTCTGATTCCAGTGTTTGTGCAGTTCACAGGAATCCTTCAAGGGTTTATTTGCTCTGTGTTCATCTGGGATGGAGTGAGTGTACCATGTAAAATAATATGTCAGCTCATAAACTGCATGTACAGCGATGAGATGTGAGCTCGTTTCACTTTTATCACAGGACCTTGAATCAGGCTTGTTCTGCTGCCAAGTCCCCGAACGCCTCCTTGCAATGTGCCTGGAATTCACTCCTCTGGAATTGTTGGTTTTCTGGTGTATACTTTTGTGTGTTCTTCCAAACTCTTGTGCAGGGGACTGATGTTGCTTTTGGGAGGGATGCAGCCGGTGCAGCTGGGATGCTCTTGCATTTTGAAGCCTTCCTGAGGAGCTCAGGGTGGGACACAAGGTCCTCCAACACGAGCTGTTCTCCTCTGGGCTGTGTGGGACACACTGGGCTGTTTGGGCTCCCTGTGCCCCCTGTCATGGGTGTTGGCACGTGGCACATGGTGTTCTGTGCATTTTCTTGTCAGCATGGAGGCTCCATCCCACTCTGTGCCACAAGAAGTGCCACGACTGGCAGGACCCCAAGCAGCAGCAGGCTTGGTGGGACACGGTACCTCAGAGTGGAGAGGAGCAGAAATGCCAGCAGGGTTCCTGCTCTTCCTGCTCAGCTGCCGAGCTTTCTAGGCAGAAGAACAGCTTCTTCCAGCCTCTTTTTCAGGGAACTGCCTTTAATGAGCACTGTGCCCCTTTGTGCAGGGAATGGGGATGTCTTGGGAGTGTGTGCTCAAGTTTAGGGAATTTATGAACTCGACTCACCCACAGTGGACCTGGTGTGGAATGTAATTCCTTTTACTGTTACTGTTCACAGAACAATTGCTTAAATCCCAGCATTTTCTTAAACCTCTAAGCACTGTCTGTTACTGCCCTTGTCTTGCTGGTGGCAGCTGCAGTGTTGGACAGCACTGTTGATGCAAACTGGTTTTTTTTTTTTTTCATCTTCTCTCACCATCTCTCCAATAACTGATGTGCTGCGACTATGAAGATTTTTGGACTCTCCCATGCCTCTTGTTTCCTTGGCAGAGTGATACTTGTCTACTCATAGGTTGCTCCTTTGCAAGACTGTTTGAATCATGCTTTGAAACGAGCTGTCGTGTTGTCTCGTGCTCTAGAGGAGGTACTTGTTATTTGTGCTCTTCATATCCTTGTGACAGCTTGTCAGAGAAGAGAAGTTTTCCTTTATTTTGTTTTCCTTTCATCGTTGTTGACTAATTGGTAGCCAAACAGACAGCATTTGTTTCTGTTATCAAACTGCTGGTAATTTAAGAGTTGGATGTGACCCAAAGCTCTGGAACCAAAGAATGAACTTTGGGTGTGGTCAGATGTGACTCAGAGTGCAAAGTGCACCCGAGTGGGAAATTTCCATCCATGGAAAAGGTTTCAATATTCTGGACTCAAAACAATCATGATTAGTTCTGAAGTGTCATTTTAACAGTTCAGGGTCAGCAGCTCAAGCTGTCATGTTTGAGAATCAGGGGGCTTGGACTAAGGAGAAGTTTTGGACCTGTTTCTGGTTTCCTTTGTTTGTTTCAATGAGAAGTAAAGGAGACTTCAATGAGAAGTGAAGGAGGCCGTTCATCCAGGATCCTCTGTGAAAGCGGATCACAGCTGAAGCCCCTCGGTTGTCTCCTGAACAGTGTCAACAGTGCATTTAAGCTCTGTGTGACTTTCTGGGTGACAGACTACCTGTGTACGTTGTGTGTTTATTTTTTCTGGCTACAAATGGGAAGGCCATTCCCAACCAGGGGACTTGTTTGTCTGAAAGAGTTAAACAGCTGCGTGTTTGTGTCCTTTGGAGAGCAACCAGCACCCCATCTTTTCCAGCCAGGTGATTAATTGCACAGAACAGCAGGTGACACACAGCCATTTTTCATACCTAACGCATTCTGGAAGGGGAGACACGTGGAACTCTCCATCCTGCACCTCCCAGAGCTGGGATGCAGAGCAGACCTTGCTGGCAGCTTTCCTGATCCACCTCGCCTCACGTGAGGAGACTCTATCACCTTCCCACAGTGGGACCAGATGTCCCAACACACAGTGTAATATTGCAGAGAGGGGAAGAAAATGAGGTAAAAAGCTCTGAGAACTAATGTCTGTTTTGTTGAACAGTTGGAGAGCTCCTGGCCATGGCATCTCAAAGCTGACAAAATTACCCCAAAGTCACTGATTTTACATTCCACTTGGCAGTAGAAAAATCTTTCAAAGCATTGAAATTCTGCTTTCCTTCATCAGCTCCACTGGGAGGTGAAATAATTCAGAGTAAGGGATTCCTGTTTCACTCAAGCCTGGGAATGATTAGCCATTTTTCTACAAAATTCCTTTCTAAAGATTTTCTTGTCTTGCTTCCTCCTGGCTGTGTTTGCACAGCAGTGGCACGTGTCTGTTCTAGCTTGATGAAGACTAACCATCTTCACCGAGGCTGGTTTAGAGCCAGACCTTTGTTCTGAAATTCTCATTAATGTTAAGAGAAAAGTAGTTGGGAATCTCATCTCCTTGGGCTGATTATCCATCCCAGGCTGCTCCTTGGTGACAGGCTCAAACCCCACAGCCTCAAATACAGCTCTCCCACAGGGCAGCAAGCAAAGTGCATGTTCCCTATGCATTATTTATGGCATTGAAAATGCATTCTCTTAAAAATTGTTGTGGACTCTGCGCTTCTTCTCATTGCAGCTGGAAACATGGGGATTCCTGATGTTGGGAAGGACCTGGGACAGGCACTTGTGCCTTGCACAGCTTGTTGTAATGCATAGGGAGGGCCCATGAAGCCCTTTGAGGTGCTTAAGATAAACAATTGATAGTTTGTTTCTTGCAGTTTAAGTTTCAGTAAGGGAAGATTAAAAATAGCTGGGCAAAAAAATGTGTGTGGCATAGCAATTCTGGAAAGGTGTTTTGCTTTCAGAGAAATAAATTAATATGTATTTTTAAAAATATTTTTTGTCATGAGAGTTCTTGCATATGTGATGGTTTGCCAGGCAGGGTGTATTTACTGTGGTCACTAGACTTTGTTCAGAGGTGCAAATTTGCCCTGAGAGCTACGTTGTCCCTGCAGGGTAATTGCTGTGCAAGCAGGGTATTTCCCTGCTCCTAACACCCTTTTCCCTATATATCATGTGTATACATTGAAAAGCCTGAATCAGGTGGACTTTTCTTTAAATTTTGATGAAGTTTTGGCTCATCCAAGCAGGCTGTTGTTTCCCGTATGGATGGGCAGTCATCAGTATCCCCCTCACCGCTCTCACCTGTGCAGAGTCAGGTGAGTTATGATGCCTTATGGCATCTCTGCCGTGAGGAACTATTAGTGCTTGGACTCTCCTGTCTTCTTGATTAGCCTGAAAATGTTGCCTGAGAGCCAAGCTTTAGGCTGTGTGTGTGATTAAGCTCAACCAAAGACAGATTTATATTGGCACTAGCAAATTTAGGGCCTGTTCCAGGCCCTTTGCAGCCATCAGGAGGAGTTTTGGGTGTTGGTCTGCAGGCAAATATATCTGCTCATTAATGATATGCATCATCCATAAGGCAGGGGAATGAGTTATAGAAATTGCTGGCAATCTCCAGCCAGCATTTCCATGTGGATTTAAAAGTCTTATTTTACCTTGGGTATTTTATCCCTGCCTACCAACAGGCATGCCTGGAGTGTGCCAGGGATAGCCTACATGCAGATAATGTACACAACAGCTTTATTATTCCCAGGTAATAAAGAGGAATGCATCAGCACATTGCAGGCATTAAAATGTATGGTTTCTCTGTGGCCTTTAATGAGGGTTTGCAGGGGTTCCAATGCTCCACAAAAAATACTGGATTTTTCTCCTACTTCCTTGCATGGTCCTAAGGAAAGGGAGGAATTTGCTGTGTGTGTGTTTTGAGGAGACCATATTTAGGATAATCACGTTTATTCATTAGTTTCTCTCACACCTGCCCAAACCTGGAGCTGGTTAAGCTGTTTAGCTATGCATCATTCCTGTGCTGGTGCCTGAAAGAGGTTAAAGTCCCTGTGTCCATGTTTAGCAGCTGGAATTAGTCATAGGTGTGCTTTCCAAAGGCAGCCACTCTGCCTGGCTTTGGTTTGGTTCCCAGGACTGTGTAAGCTTGCGCAAATGTTCTTTTAGATATGACAGTAAATCTGCTTTACTTGTTTATTTTCCCTCTATATTTATTATCTATAAATGTATTAGCTAGTGGGTTTTCTGGCTGCAGTGAGCACTGAGGTAGGAGGATTGAAAAATGTTTCCAGAAGGAACATTTGGGATGGGTAATTGTGGCTGCTCACCCTGGAAATCTGACTTTGAGCTTGTCTTTTGCAGTCAAGGAATAGATAGACTGTGTGACTTATGTCTGACCAGCTCCACTTTGGTGTCTTACATGGGCAAATACTTGGACACTTGTCACAGAGCAGGGAGTATTCATAGGAGGTGTTTAATGGCTGGTCTCAGGTAATACTGTCTGCTGGGATGAGGTCAAGACACTCATGAATCGTTCACAATTTGCAGAAAGAAAAGAAGCTGATGTACTTTAGATATTCCTCCCCCACTACTCGTCTCGAGCTACATCTGCAGGCAAGTCTGGGACAGTGTCACAGAATCACAGGATGGGTCAAGTTGGAAAGGACCACAGTGGGTCATCTGGTCCCCCTCTCTGCTCAGGCAGGGTCATCCCAGAGCACATGGCACAGGATTGTGTCCAGATGGTTCTGGAATATCTCCAGTGAGGGAGACTCCACACCCTCTCTGGGCAACCTGTTCAGCACGTGGTCATTGCACAGTGAAGAAGTTCTTCCTCATGTCCAGGTGGAACTCCCTGTGCATGAGTTTCTGCCTGTTGTTCTTGTGCTGTTGTTTGGCATCCCCAAGAAGATGGACTTCTCAGTGTATTTCCCTTTGTTCTCACATCCACAAGGTCTCAAGGACTGTGGTGTGCACAGCTTTACAGTTCCTCTGTCTCCTTGGGAATGGTACCTCTCTACCTTCCAAAAGTGCTGCTTGGTCAGGCTTTAGTGCCCTGAGAAATGCCACCTCTGAGCTGCTCACCTGACTGTCATGATCCCCCTTGTTTTGGGACATCTGCTCCCCATGGGAAGGTGGTAGTGGGTGACAACCCGAGATCAGTCAGGGACTCTGAGTACATTCAGGCAATCTGCCAATCTGAGCACTCAGCCCTTGTCCTTTTTTCTAACCTGCCAGAAACTCAGAGTAAAAGTATCGCAGGGAAGAGGCTCATCTAGAAAAGCAGCATGTTAATTATGGGAGGCAGTTTCTTGGCTATCCGTTGCTGTCCTGCACAGAATAGCTTGGAGGTGGTTTTTGTTACTGTGGGAAGGCATTTTAGTCTGGAGCTGCTGGCCTTGGTTCTTCTGGTTTGTCACCACACTGGACTCAGTGAAGTCCCTGACAAATATATTTTTGGAGGCTCTGGAGTAGAACGCCAATTTTCTCCACATTCTTTGTCCATATAGACTAAACCCACAGTTTTCTCCATGCTCTTTGTCCATTTCTCCAATTCTTTGTACATTAGAGGAAGTTTCACTCCATCAGGTTAAATTTTCAAATGTTATCAGAGCATTTTTGTGTCCAAGTATCTGGTAGGTTTTATAAGTAGCTACAAGTGCCAGAGGCTGGAAGCAAGGCATCCCTGTCATGGGATTGATGGTTTATAGTACAGAGCAGGAGAGCTGACAGCGTTTCAAAAATAAACATTTATAGGTTATATGCCAAGATGTGTTAAAAATACGCAAATCTGTAGAAAAAGAGAATTCAGGAGGTTTAAAAATCGAGTCCTTTGTATAAATTATTGTGGTAGTGTTGGATCTGCATTTGCTGAGGAAAAGACTTTGTGTGACCCAGAGTTCCGTACACAGCAGGTATCTCAGCCCTCAGGCAAGTTTTGGTGCCCTGAAATTAAGGTAGAAGCAGAAACCACAGTGGGGGGAGCGAGGCAAAGGGGCTGATGTTTTTTAGTCTTCAGTGTTACTTTGCTCATTTTGCTGCATCTTTTTAAGCCTTGAACTCAGTTCAATCAGCAAAATAACAAACCCTCCTTCACTCCAACACTTTCCCAAATGCTACAAGTTTTCAGGGTTTTACCCTGAAAGAGGGAGAGAGGAGACCCTGCAACGACCCCAAAAATAGAAGTATCTGCTCTCAATGATACTTGAAAAGAGCTTGGGGATTCCAGTGATGGATGACAGTATACAAATCTCAAGTAGCTTTGCTTAGTGTGTTTTGTGATATGATATAGGAGAGATAATTCTTACCCAGTGTCTTTTAAAGGAAATCCTGAGGGTGAATCAATTACCTTCCTTTTCTGAATCAATAGAGATGGGATGTATTGCAGCTACTTTATGCTTTCCCGAGTGCTCAGGCACAAAGGATGGCTGGTGTTGATAACCATTGCAAAGAATGCTGTGCCATTTTTTTCTCTTTCTTCTTTTAAGGACACTACAATCCCCTCAGTTCACACACTTCATCATTCCTAGTCACAATCTTTTCTCAACAAAGATTTAAGAGCAGGAGGAGGAAGTAAGCTCTCAGAAAGTACGAAGTACACACTGAAACATGGCTTGTAGTCCCAATGACAGCACTTCCCATTCCCAAGACTCTCCAAACCCTCGACACTTGTGAATTTTGCCTCAAAGAACATTCAGATTTAGGAGATGGAGTAAGGGGAAATGGGATATAAGCTGACACTGTCATGCTAGCAGAGGTTAAATCAAGTAGTTGAGGCTCAGCCAAGGATAAAAAGACAGATTTCTTGTATCTCTGAAAGCAAATACCTTTATGTTTTTTGCAAGATGCTTCTCTGTATCCCCCCAGGTACACTTTTGTTTGAAAAATAAAATACTGCTGTAGTCAGACCTCATATTTTAAATTTATATCCGATAACTTACTGCCTTTATAAATGTCACCGTCTTAAAAGAGTATTAATATGTGTGTGCAATATGATTTAGCAGGAGTCTGTTGTAAGAGCTTCCTGAGTGCAACCCATAAGGTAACCTGAGAGTAGTTAAATGGTAGTGACACAGAGAATGCCACATGGTCTGTGGCTCAAGTTCTCATAAAAGGTATCCTGAGACAAGGGAGACCACACTTCCTTTTTTTCCCCCATTTGGATCTCTCCAAAGATCCACATACACCTGAGAGGTCTGTGTAGGTCACTCTAGTTATGTGCATTGTCAGACTGCTGTCTGAAGAATATGGGGAGGCAGGAAAATGCTAACTACATGAAAAAGAAAGGCTCTTAAGCTCCTCCCTTTCCAAGGCACAACTGCAGCAGGTTTCTCTCTCTGGCTCCCTCGATCAGGAACCCCTTTCCTCTTGAGAAGCTGAGAAGAAACTAAAGACACTACAAAGACAGAGTATGAGGTGTGACCACACACTGTCTGCTGGTTCCCAAAAGGAGGAAGGCTGTCTTCATGCAGACAGAGATTAACTGGTAAGAGAGGGCTCTGTTCTTGTGCAGGCATTTTGTGGCTTGCATAGCAAAGAATTGAAAAGGAAAAGGAAGCAAGTTAAAAAAGAAGGCAATTTAAAAATGCATTTCTCAATGAAGAAGAAGGCAAGTGTGGGCAGGAGACTTTGATGTGGCTTCACCTCTGTTCCTCTGGGAGATGTGGTTGGCATCACACCACCTGAGAGCTTGGCAGAAGCGAGACGTGGTGAGCAGGAGGAACACAAAGAACACCCCAGAAAAGTGATCTCCAAATCGTGGAAGTGCTGACTGGGAGGGAGGTCTGGAGGTTTTCAGTCAAATCGGCTTGGAGTGGGAAGATGACAAACACTAACCAGGCCAGCTGTGACCTGGTCAAGCTGCGTCTTCAAATCCTCAGAGGGCAGAGATTTCACAGCCTCTCTGGCAATGTGTGCCTGTGCTGCTTTGTCAGATGGCCAGTCTGGACATTCCTGCAGATCTTTAATGAGTGGGGCATTATGATGCCAGCGACATTTTGTCTGGAATCCTGAGAGGTGCAAAAAAGAGGTGCTAAAAGCCTTTTCCTGCTTTGGAATATAGCATTTATCTACAGGTAGTTCAATAATAGAAACAGGTTAAAAAATTAGGTGGAATTCAGGAAAGAAAGATGATTGTGTCTGAAAGGGAATTTTCTGGGGGAATAACAAAATAGTTTTGATATATTTCATTTTGATGGAAGACCAATCAGCTTAAAAGGAGCAACTACCAAAAGAAATGTTTCAAGGGTATTTAAGGCACAGGAAGGGCTTTCTAGAAAAGTTATGTATGTGTAAAATACCGCCAGGGCAATAAATGAACCCTGTCTGGAAAAGCTGGACCCTGAAAACGCTGTGAGCACTGAGGGAAGTAGCCACAGGTCCACCTGCACCATGGGGGTGTCTGTGAGTTCGAGCCAAACCACATTAGAGTGCCAGAGCCTCCTCTAAAATCTTGAATAGCACCTTAATCACACAAGGTAAAAAATAGATCTTGTACTGTGACTCCCTGCACTTCCAGAGGAGCGGGACATGCATTTCTCCCAAGGCATTTCTCTCCTTTGCTCGGAGGATCCTTCAGAGAGGAGATCCTGCCAGCTCCCTTTTATGTTGCTTTCCACCGAGTTACTCCCCTTGGGTTCTCCTTGCGTTCTTGGAGGAGAAAGAAGCTGCTTTTGTACCTCCAGGGTGTAAAATCTGGCTCTGCTGGGGTGAATGGAAATTTCTCTTTGAGTTAAAGGCAATCAGAGTTTCCTCCTTGGAGTCTGCTTAGCAAAACCAGACAATTTAATCTGAAGCATCGCACGTTAAGATGATCATACATAAAAGAACAGCATTAACCTCAGTGCCACATACAGAATTATTTTTGAGTGGAAATGAGCAAAATTTTATAGAGTAATATTATTTGCAAGGCCTCCTCAGCAAGAGAAAATATTACAGATGATGAAGAGAACTAAGAATTACAGTTTGAACTACCAAAAACCTCTTTTTGACACTGTCTCTTTAATTAGAAAAAATGAGCCTAACCAAGATGTATATCTTCATTGATTTTTATAATAAGCTTTTAAAGCAAACATACGTGGTGTCACCGTGCTGTTTTATAACATACACTGCTAACCATTTATTCTGTCGTATAACAGTTCACCAGCAGACGTATTTTATTATTTTTTCTGTGTAATAAAAAAAGATAAAATCAATACCTATTATATGGCATACCTTCAAGGTTAAAAAGTACTAAATCTTGATGCTAACATCTTTCCTTGTATGCATTAATTTAGGAGCAATATAAATTCAATACAAATACATTTTCTAGCTTTATGATTAAATCTGGGTCTTAAGTATAACAAAGGATTTGGACACTGGGAAACATCAAGATACTATTGCTGGACAGGGTATTCATGTAGATTGTTAAACTTTGCAGGAAATTCAACCATGGAAATCTGAGAAAGCTTGGGCCAGATGTGATTGGAAGGAAAGGTGCTGTGATTTCACATATTGAGATGTAGTTTTTGATCCAACAGAAGCTCGTCTGGCCTGGCCATTGCGTGCCAATTAAATAGCTTTATAAGGCACATACAAAACTGGAGTGCTTTTCCCTGCTCTGTGGCTGGCAGTCATTTTACAACAATTACAGAGCACACTTAATTTAATGATGAGAAGCTTCAAAACTGAGAAAGTGAAAATGGAAGTGTCAAAGCCATCAGCAGGCTTGTCTTTGCTGGGTTATAGCTGTTACTGGAGTGCCAAAGTGGGAAGCAATAGGATAATGTTGCAGCCCATTACTGTGCACTTTGCCACTGCTCCAAGGCAACATCAAAAAAGAGGCTCCAACACTTATCTGTGCTTATTATGAGTTAGTTCAAGATCTAATGTGATTGTGTTAGTAGTAAATGAAAAAGGACACACTAGCTTTGCTTTTTATTAAGCAACTAAAGCTTTTTGATTTCTGATGCAACGGTGAGCGTGTGGCAGGTGTGAAGCCAAGGACACTCATGGGTGATGTAACACACACCTTGTGAGTTTTATATGGATTTTGTTCTGTGTTAAAGTAGAAATCTTTTCTATTCATTACTGCTTTTTCACCACTCAGCAATTAATTGAGATACTTATGAATATGCAATGACTGCTCCATGCCTATGAGCAGTCTTCTCTTGTCTGTCTGCCTGGGAAACACTTGCATAGAGTTAACTAAGCAATAGCTGAGACTCCCTGTTCATAATAACATCCTTAACATGTGAAATGCAGAGGATGCTGGAAATGCTAATGAATGGATTCATATTTATGGCACAAAATTCTGCCCTGGGGTTGTAACTGCTGGCAGGGAGAAGGTTTACCTGGGTGAAGAACATCACCCCTTGTGTTGTGATGCTCAGGGTGAATGAAATAAACCTCCGGTGCTGAAAACAAAAAGAAACAGCTGACACCGAAGTCTTGTGTTCCTCTTTACATCTGGCTAATAAGCAGCACAAAATTATTAACTGTGGGTTTTTTCCCCCCCATTTGGCTTTAGAGCTGCTCTCAGCAACTTCAGGTAACAGCTTACACCTGGAAACATCCTTTCCTTTGCCTTCAGTAACAGCCTGAAAAGTTCTTTAATGGGCTTCCTTGCATGACCTGGTGTTAAAACCAGTTATCAAATCATCACCCATCTCTGGATTTCCTTGAAATACACACTCAACATTATCTGCATCTCTTTCTACTGAGAGAATTTGAAGGAAAAATCCCATGGGCTACTTAATATTTGTACTGGCTTCCCTTTTTCTAGTTTAATGAAACAAATAATATGTCACAGGCACCATCTTTGTACATTATACATTTACTGGCCTTTATTTTTAGACAAGTGTTTTCCAGATAAAATAAACCAGCTCTTTTTGGTCTTGGTTTCGAACATCTTGAGATAATTCAGTTTGCTTCTTGCAAAAACTGCAGCCCATGTTAATAATAAAATACAATTTCTGAAGACATACACGGGCTTGTGGTTTCTTAAAAATAATTTGGTGAGGAAATAAAGGGCTTAGCTTAATGTCTTACACGCTAAGTGTAAGTTGGAGAGACGTTTCACTGGCAAGCCGTAAGCTTCTGGCTGCAGAGGATTATAGGGAGATGCTCACACAACCTCAGCAGCATTACAAACAGCAATGCCACAACGAACAGAGGAGCCTCATTGCAGCGATCTAAAGCCACTGCTGTTTTCTTTAAGGCAAACATTGTTTTTATGCCCTACAGATAAATCCCATTTTAAGCTTTGATCAAAGCAAATACACTCACTTTGAGGCTTTGGGCAGATGTAAATTGCTTTGTTATACACATGCATTTGCATACATTTGCAAGGAGACAGGGTCTACATATGATGGTGCCTTTTATTTTTGACTGAGTGCTGAAATTCAAATAACCAGTGGGTTTTTTTGCCACTGAGAAGGCAAAAGTTTCTCTGCAAAGGAAATAAATAAGTGAAACTGTGCTGAGGTGTGCATGGAGCTCTGTCATTGCCAGATAAAGGGCCATGCAGGGCCCTGGACATCAAGGATTGTTTTATTTTGTGTATTTTGATGCTCTGTGCAGTGAACAGGTGTAAATGAGATGGTTCCTAAAGAGGGACATTTCTCTTGTTTGGCCACTTCTGGAATGACTGTGCCAGCAGGGTATGATATGTGCTTGTTTCCAAAATGTTGGGTGTCTATCTTTGTTACAGACTTCCATTTGTTTTCTTGTATTTCTCTACTTAGTCTCCTGAATTAAATTGGATTAACTTCCTCTCTCTCCCAATTAATGCTGTTAACAGTAATAACAACCATAATGTGTGAACATCTGGCATTTTAGTACACAGTAAGCTTTTAGAAATACCAGATATGAATCTATTGAAATCTGTCTCTGTAGTGATTTTTCCCAGTGTTTTGTGGCTTAGATGACGATTTTTTCTTTCCTCAAACCTTTCATTATCAAGGTTTGTTAATTCTTTAGATGCCAGGGTTAGATAATTAAATACCCCTTTGTAATTACCGTGGTGCCTGTGGGTTTGAGACCTCCAGCTCATTAGGCAGTGTGCTCTCCTTCTAAGATATTGGAGGGAAACACTTTCATACTCATCAAAGATCTCTGTGGCAAATTAAGGTCAGGGCTGGCTCTGACAGGATGAAGGCGAGGGTTTTATTTTTATTTCATTAGTTACCACCAGGGCAGTTCATATCAGAAACAGCTTTCTGAATCCAAATATTGGGCAGCCAGTTCTTCACATCTTCTGTGGTCTCAGTAGCAAACATGTTGCCCTTATAAATTACCAGTGATGATTTTGTTACAGTGAACAGAGAGATTTTGCAGGGCTGTTGCACTTTTGTACATACAAAGGTGAGGATTGGCCTTACAACATCTTTTATTTCTACCCTGTCACAGCTCTTGACTGTTTTCCAAAGCTCTTTTGTTATGGCTGAAGAAAGAATTGGAGCAAACTTCCAAATATTCTCCCTTGTAATTTTGATAAATTGTGGGTGTCAGCCTCAGGTAAGGGTCAAACTGACATTGGGGTTGGTCTTCACTCTGTTCGGTGTCCCAGAGATTTGTGTTGAATTTTTGTTGTCCTGTTTTGATGTCTTTCCATACCCACCTTCACTCTGTTCAGGTGGGTCTGGTGAATGTGAGGAGTCTGGGCTTGCTGATGAGGGTTTGGGTCACAATGTGTGAGTCCGTCATTGCACTTTTGTTCAGCAAAGCCTTGTAGGATTTGGTGTCTCTTCACTCAAAGAGGAAGGAAAATATTTCACTGTTATGGAAGGATCATAAAGAGCCTGAATACTAAAATAGTGAGTGATGCAGCACTGCTTGCTTAATGGAAAACAAGCAAATGGAGCCAATGAACTCTAACATGAAAACCCTGGAGAGACACTAAGAAGGAAAAACGGGAGATGGATATGGCTTATTTAGGAAGTAAACTGATTTTTAGGCTGGGGAACAGTTGGAAAGGAGAAAAAATTCCTTTCCAAACAGTGGGAAATAAACCCAGAAGGCTGGGGTGCTAGGGGTGCAGGTGTAGCAGGTTGATTGCATGTCCCCATCCCCACCCATGGCAGATTCTCCCCTGCAATCCCTGGATAGAACAAGGAATGCAGGCTGGGACGTGAGCAGACCCGAGGTTGCAGCTTGTTTAAAAAGCCTTACAGAGGAGGCACAGTGAATTTCCGCGTGAGGCAGGAGCCAGCTCACGAGCAGCAGAATGCGCTCCGAAGGGAGCCCCAAGATGTTTTTCCCTACTGGAAAATTAATAAGGAATAGCAGTCTGCTCTTGTGCTGGCTCGAGGCGAGCCATGGGAGGAAGGGCGTCCCGAAGCCGGCCGTCACAAGCCTACCAGCACGGAGGGGGGGAAGGGTGTCACCACCAATCTGCCAGATGGAGCATGTTAAAGGGCAGCCCGCCGAGCAGCGAAGGCAACAAGCCTGAAAAGCCAAGCACGTTGCCGAGTGCACCATCTCCCCTAGGAAAAAACATTGCTGCAGCCAGTGCTCGCAGTTGCATCACACTGATTCGGAGAGGCAGAGCTGGGGGTGCAGGTACAACTGGGGTTTAGTGGGGTCTATTAGCGAGCAAGTGCACCTGGCTGTGGCTGGAACCGGAGCGTGGCACGGATTGGTGCTCAGAGCCTGGTTGGCACAGCTGGCGCTGAAATGCCCATCCACTGAGGTGGAGCTGACACTGCAGGGGTTGCGTTGCAGCACAGGGATCCCATCCCACAGGAAGGAAGGCTGCAGAGGTTGAGCAGCACCTGAAGAGTAAAGCAAATGCCACTGGGCAAAGCTAAATCCAACTATAAATCTCCAGGATTTCATTACAGTCTTTCAGAATTTTGTGGCTCCATGATTGTTTTTACCACCCGTGACTCCAGTAACAGGCACCAGATTAAAAACCCAACTCAATGTCAGCTCTGCTACAAGTGTGTTGTGTCTCACGTGGTCATTTCTGATGCTGGCCATGATCTATCAGCTTTTGTTTCCAAGAATTTTGACTCCACAGGTATGATGGCTTTTGCTGACATGGACGTTGAAGGCCATAAATGACACTCTAATTTGCAAAGTTTTCAGTTGATGGTTCTCTAGTGCATGGAGCTATGAAGCAGGTTTTCATAAATCTTCTCTTTTTAGCTCATCTGATGGTTTCTTTTTAGATCTTCTCCTGCCAGCAATTTTCCACTTTGCTGGACAACTAAATGCACAGGGGCAGAATATCCCTGGCAGTTGAAAGGTTAATGGAAGGAAAATGTGGTGACATCAAAGTAAGTTTTATTAAGTGGAGCTTTGATTTTCTCTATTATGGGCTTCTTTGTATGAATAAACTTTAATTCTGTGTAAAGCACACAAGCACAGACTACTCAGGAGCAGAAAGCAGGAGAGTACAACAAAGAATGTTAATTTGTTGTTTTTCTGTAGTTCCTTGCAGCTGAAGGTCACAATGATGCATTACATCTCAAGCCTCTCTACTCTTACTTGGTGTTAAATATTACCAGTTTCTTATTATAAATAAATAAGATACTGAAGCAGAGACTTGCATATTTAAAGAGGAGAATAAATGTCTAAGGCAGCCCTAGGAGGGAATGTTGGATATTTTGATTCCCAGTTTTTGGCCCTGCACTAAGTGAGATTTTCCTCCTTTTTGAGGCTGTTGCTGTGCAGATTCTGGGCACAGGCTCTGTCAGCACTAAACAGATAAATAATAATCATCCAACAGATTCGCAGTTGCACCTGACATACCAAATTTATTTGAGAAAACTTCTACTGCTGGCAATTCCTTCATGCCTGCATGCCAATTATGGGATAAGTACCTTTTGTAAAGTAGAGAAAAGCCTATTGTTTTAAGGGGTTTTCAGAAAATTATACACCTGAAAGAGGTCACTTCCCATTACGCTGGAACAATTTCAGTTCTCTTAGAAAAACCTGCACATACAAAAGAAAGAAAGATCCTGTAATTTTATAAATTGCCAGAGGATTTCTTCTCTTTCTGGTGTTCTTCTCCCCCAGGTTGGCTGCTGTGCTATTAGTGCTGCAGGGGCAGGTTTCAGTGCAGGTGGAGATGTGCAGAACTCACGTGTGACATGTGGGGTTTGCCTTGGACACCTGTGGTGGTCAAGGTTTGGTGGGGAAGTGAAGATGAGGAGCAGAGAAAGGATAAAGGAAAAACAGGAAAGATTTCTAAATGTTGAGAGGGCGACCCCCTTTTTCAAGGGTTGAAGGTTGGTGAGAGCTTTGAAGGAATGTTTAAGGAGGAGAAAGCAAGAGCTCTGTCAGTGTTACAGAGACAGAGGTTTTTTTGTGTTTTTAAAGAAATCCACTTTATCCTTCTGTCAATAGCTTTCTTGAGGGGTTTAATCTTTTTGGCATAGAATAATATCAAATTAGAAAATCATGGTTGGCACACACAGTATTTAACAAAAAATTCATGCCATGTTTTCCATAAACTTTTCCAGTTAACACTAGATTATATATCCATTTCCAACCCTGATGTAGCAGTATTCTGGGAGGAAATATTTTTCTCCTATATCCAGTGACAGCATGTCGTGCTTCAGTGATGAGATTTCCTGTAAATGCAGATTTTGTGATGATGGTCCTTTTATGGGTCACATTCCTTTCACCCCCTTGTGTTATGGCAGCTTCTACTGCACATCAGATCCAACTTGGCCCATATGGGATTTGTACTCACAGCCTTTACCTTGTCCTCTGTGAAAATCCATAGTGTCAATATAAGTGTATGTATAGCTGAGCCCATACAATGTTATTCCACTGTAACTAAATCAGCAGCATTAGAAAATCGTGATGTAGAGAGGAAAAAAAAGGGGACACCAAAAAAATGAAAGGAGACAAAGCCACAAGGATCCGAAATCCCATTGAAAGCCAATAAAGCTTTAGCACAGGAGTTATTTATATCCTTTTGTAAATGTTATCCACCTTTTCTGGGTGCAAAGTGCAGATTCCCAGTGGAAGCTGAGTGCAGCGAGGTTTGAGGAGGATGGGAAGAAGATAACAAGGCCACTGGGGAAGGACACAAGGCAATGGAAACTGTCTCAGGCATATCAGAGTGGTGGGTAAAGAGGCATGAAAGAGGAGGTGTGAGAAGGGTAGGCACAGAGAGGGGGGAGAAGGAGTTAGAGGGCTTAGGGGAAGGTAGGAGCTGTCAAGCACTTGGGAATGCTGGCTGAGGAGGAGAAGCCTGGCTGTCCTTTGCTGCCAGCAGGGTCTCAGGAATAACCCGGGTAGTTCTGCTCATGCTGTTGTATTTCACAGCCTTTTAAACAGCAAGGCTTTAAGGTGGCTGGTACCTGCAGTTTCTAAGCTGTCTTGTCCACCAGGTGACTCCATGGCAGAGTTTTTCTTACAAATGAAAGCCAGCCTAGTTAAAATCCTGCTGGGAAGGGCTGTTGTGGTGCACAGTGCAAGTCATGGCATGTGCTGGGTTGGATTGTCCCTGAACTGGAGTGTGTGCAAGGCCAGCTCTGCTGGGCTTTCTCCCACCTACATTCAGGTAGTATTTTCACGTGGAGGAAGGTGGAATGGGGGAGAAGACCTTGTCCATGTCTGTAAGCATGTGAAGGGAGCGTGTCAGAGGATGGGCCAGGCTCTGCTTGGGGGTGCCCAGCAATAGGACAAGAGGCAGCAGGCAGAAACTGATGCACAGGAAATTCCACCTGAACATGAAGAAGAACTTCTTTCCTGTGCAGGTGACCACACAGTGGAACAGATTGCCCAGAGAGGGTGTGGAGTCTCCTCACTGGAAATACTCAAGAACCATCTGGACTCAGTCCTGTGCCTTGAGCAGGGAGGTTGGACCATTTGACCCAGTGTGGTTTCTTCCAACCTGACCCATTCTGTGATTCTGCAAAGATTTATATAAATCGGCAAAAAAAGTCTCCTAGTCTGTTACTCTATAAAAAGTACTTTTTATATATACTTTTATAATTCTCCAGAGCAGAGAATTCAGCCAGATATTTTATTCTTGCATTAAACCCCCCACCATCATTGAATTTCATTTTGCTGTAACTGATGTCTTGTTTTAAGGCTGCACAGTTTCATGGTCAAAATGGAAATGAGTTGAAGAAAGCACAGTATAATTGAGAATTTGGCAATTTTACGTATCAGTTCCCCTCTGATAATTGGCCTGCAAGATGAAATATTTAAAAACACAATCAAACTCTGCCTTGTGTACATGGGGCTGTGTTTGTGTATCTGTATGTTAGCACTGCTCCATGTATTAGTTGCTTGGAACTAATTAGTTGCTTACTACTCACAGCATCTGTATTTCAGATCCCGTGGGACTATAAGGAATGTGACCTTATTTTAATGCTTTTTCGTGCTTTGAGAATCCCTCCTTTGTATCTGCTCCTAGGACGTGTTTTGTTGCTTTAATAACAGTAATGCTCAGCACTCCTGTTAGATTTAGATCCCAAGGACATCTACAAAAGTAGACAAACATTATCCCTGTGATAAAATCGCATTCTTACTTTAGAGCTGGCCTCTTAAAACCACAGCAGGCTGATTAATGATGGGGTGTTGCTGGTGGAGGGATTGCAATAACCGGTTCTGGAAGAGCCGAAGATGGGAGTGTTCCCTGGGTCCCAACTGTGCAGCTCCAGGGCCTTCCCTGGACTCCTTTTGCTCCTCCAGGAGCTTCTCTGCACACACCCATGGGGGTGTCTGCCCCAAAGTAATGGGCTGCTCGAACAAGGGAGCACTGTGCTCCATCAGAAAGCACAGGGGAAAAGGAGCTACTTGGAGAACATCCCTGTACACACAGTGGTGACTTGCAGTAAGGATGGTAATACCTGTCCACACAAGGAGAGAGAAGAGAACTCTCTACTTCTAAACAAGTGACATGTATTTCTAGGGGTGTCTTTGTGCATAAAAGTAATATGAGATACTGGGTTCTGCTCTGCTTTCCCTGTTGCACTTCTGCCTGCAAGGCTGGAGGGGTGTTTGAACCCACTGGAATAGATTTATTTCCACAATAAAGAGTAATGTTGATATTCTTGAGGCCCAGGGAAGTTTGATTAAAGAGGTTCATTAGACTTAGTCTAGAATTTGGTGTAATGCTTGGTGTGTAGTGCTTAGACACAATGAAGTTTGCCAAGTCAGTACTTAGCTTGTATTTTTATGAGAATCTTGTTTGTGTTTAGTGGATGATGCAACATTTTTCTATTTTTATTCAGCATTAGAGCCACATTAAAATTGGAGCTTGTTCAATGGCTATTTTCTCTCTAGAAAGGCCATATTTTACAGGATGCACCACTCTGGGATCTTGCCACTTGTGTTCATGGCACTTCTGGTAGGAACTAGGTGGCTGGACCTCATGTCCTGGCTTGTGCTCCAGTTTGCACTGGCCAAAATCCAGTGTGAGTAATTATGTTCTGCATGCCTTAATTCCCCCAGTAATTTCAATTAGAGTTAGTATGAGTTAGTATTGTTCTTCGTGCCTGATCCTCAAATGTTGCGTGGTGTTGCTGTGTGATTAAACTGTTGTGACATTCCATCCCAGAGGTAGGTAAAATGATCTTGGCTTCACAATTCATAAAGCATTTCCTTGGAATAAATGGGCAAAATAAGCGTAAAAGGTTATTATTCTTTATCTGAGAAATATTGATGAGAAGGTTTTCTGCTTGTTTGTTAGTCTTTTTCTTTTTACACTGAGGCAAGGAGCATTTGAAACTTAAGTCATGATGAAGAAAGTATAATTAGGCTGGTTGCTCAAGGTGTTTTAAAGGTTTTAAACCAAATGAAGATAATGTACCTTAATTGCATTTGCATAATGGACAGAGTTGAAATCAGGTCGCTTTTTTTAACGTCTGTGACTTCCTCAGCAATGTACAAGACAGACAACATTCTACCTGTGGTAAAAAGGCAAATTGAAGCTAAATCTGGATAGGGATTAGCATGTGAGCAGAGTTCAGCTGGAGCTGTGGCTGTGCTCGGGGTGCAAGGAGGCAGCCAGCCTTATTCAGAGCGGTCACATTCGCATTTGGGATTCACCAAGTCCTTGACCTTTGAGATACGGAACGAGCTCATTCCATCCCACTGCACACTCAAATCAAGCCTGAGCTGCAGAAGATAAGACCTGCTGCAGGGTGCATGCATGGTTGGGTTTTTTTCCACCCCACTATTCACCTGGCCCCAAGATCTCACACCTAAGCTGGATTAAAAAAAGCTTTGATGACTAAGAAGCATTAATAATATTACAACAGTGTCCTGGAGTCAGAGGAGTCACTGAGCAAGGACAGATCACACGTGTGTTAGTCCCTGAGCAGGGAGGGAACCCTGGGGAGCTGAGGGTGCGTACAAGGCACCCTCATGTGCTGTCCCACACCGAAAGAGTTGGCATGCTGCCTTTCCAGCCTGCAAAGCCAACTCTTTCCTGGAAGTAATGTAGGTCCTCAGGGGGAAAAAACAATCTTCCTTGCTCCAGAAATTGTCCTTGGTATCAGATGTCAGTAGCTCCCAGCAATCCCAGCAAGGCTGAGACAATTGACAGCCATGCATGAGCACATTACAATATCACAGAAAACACTGTTACTGTAAGGAAATTTGTGGGTGCTGGGTGATATTTTAGTGGAAAAGTTTGCCTTCCTTGGCAAAATGGTTCCTTTGGCTTTGGGGGTTTGTAACAACCTTTAGTAGCAGTGATTTGGGCAAGGTGTTTCACCTACCACTTTTATGTTTTCCAAAGCTTTGTAAACCCCTTCTGAGCTGTGGTTTCTCAGCTTTAAATAATTCAGGACTGAAACCAATGGTCCTTACCATGGCCAAGCTTTTAATTGAAGTAAGTTTTTTTTTGCCTCAGTGGGTCAGACTTGACTCTGAAATAAAACCTAGGACACTAAGTAAGCTCTTTTAAAACACCCAGCAGTTAGGGTACTAGTAATAACTATTCTTTAAATAACAAACAAATGTTGTTTTAAGAAGGGCAAAATCTCAGTAGCCCATTTAGCACTGAGATGTGTCTGTCCCTTCAAATGTCCAGTGTGTTTTGAGAGTGAGCAGAAGGCACAAATGCCGTGCTGGGGGTTTGCAGACCACGCTTGATCACCAAAAGCAGGTTCCTGGTGCAAAGGGATTGAAGGGTTTCATGGGGTGGGGCAGAATCCAATCAGCAGTTCTGGGGATCTCCCACAGTGCTTACAATAAACAGATTATCTGAAGAATGGAGAGCTTTCGTGTTTGGGGAGTATCTCTCAGAAGCTGACGGTATTTTTGTTGTCAGGAGTGCCAATGTGCTGATCATGGCTGGTGGAACTCCTTCAGCCAGTGCCACCTGCTGTGCCCTGACTGTGCCGGGGTTTGCTTGGGTGACTCACTCAGAGACCTCTATTCTCATCTGAGGACTGTGACTCACTGTTTGCTCTCATGTTTGGGATCTTCCCTTCAGGCATTTCACTGCTCACTCGGTGCTCATCGAGGGTCAGCAGTTCCCCAGTCCCGTGATACTCCTTGTACATCAAGCCTTAAGGGATGAAAGCAGGGAGCTCTCTGTTGGAAGTGAGTCTTTGGAAACCATATGAATTACTTAACATGTCAAAATAAGGACTTACACGAAGAATTCCCCTTTGACAAAATCTCAGCTGCGCTCTCAAAATGCAGATGCAGATTGAATGATAACATGGAGAAAGTAAAGAGTAGTTAATTATCAGAGTGATGTTTCTCACAGCTGATCTTAGTTAACAGAAGCAACACTTCAAAATATGTGGTGCCAAAATGTTGTGTATTCCTGCAGAAGAGAACTGTACATGGATCAGTGGCATTTTTGTTGAATATTTATGTATGAGATTTAAATTTCATGTTACCAAAACTTTAGATCCTGTGTTTGTTTGTTTAAAGAGGGGCAGCACATTTTGGATAGAGGAGATTTTGGTTTTGTGCCTCCTCCTGATTTTTGGTGCCCTCTCCAGAGCCCTTTTTGAGGGTGGTCTTTGGCAGCTGGCGTTGTTTGAGCTCTGCAGTTGCGGGTGGTCAAAGGATGTTACCCCAGGAAAGATTAACGTGGAGCATTGTCTGTTCTAATGGACAGTTGTGACAACTTTATTTGCAGAAGTGACTTATGCAGAGGGCACGCTGTGATTTGCTGCTGGGTAAGTAATCTGCAGTATTGATTCTTAAAATGTCTGTATGTTTCTTAAAGAAAATAATCATTACTGTAGTGGAGAGTACAGCTGTAAAATGCAGGATTTCTTCTTGGGTAATTCAGTAGATGCTGAACGTGCTCAGTCTCGAGCTCTTAAGTAGGAAGTAATATATGACAGTGAATCTATTTCAGAAAGCATCTTGAAAAACCCAACACTGCATTATTCTTTCAGCTGATAACTATTTCTGGTACATATTTCATTTGCCTGGTTTATGCCATCTGCTTTCTTTCCAAGTTTAGTGTAATTATATTAGTTATCCATCAGACTTGGAAAGTTTAAACACTGCCTAGGAAGTGCGTGAAGAAAGTTGAATTGTTGTCTTTTGGCTTTGAATTCCACAGTTTCCCAGTATTGTGTGTGTCAAAATAGCTGCTCTAAGAAAAAAACCCCAACTACCACCTTAGAAAGTAAATGGAGTTAATAATGGTGTAGATAATAATCTGACTTCTGTATGCTGCAGATGTGAATTGTCAGAGGAGAAAGAAGATAAAGCAGTGTATCATCAATAGGACTAGATCTTAGACGATATTTTTTGAATAATTTGCATAGTAATGAAAGACAATTATACTCTTAGACTTCATTGTAAGCTCATGTGAATCACCTTCAAAATAATTTATAGTACATGTATGGAAAGAAAACCTGTATGGTTTTACTGCTGCTTCATCTTGGCCGTGTCAGCCTGACCTTCAGTCACTGTCAATTGTTCCATTCAGAGCAATCAATGGGAACGTCGTTAGTACCAGTCAGTGATCGCTTATGACAAATCAGTGCGACGTGATTGAATTGTCAGTGCGGGCACACGGGACTGCAGCCCCATGGCAGGGATGCTGACACCTGTCCTGTGCACTCAGGCCTGCAAGGATTGCCAGGAAAAAAAATGTGTGGGAAGGGTAGTAAAGGAACACCAGAGATGGGAGATGGTTTGTTGGAAAAGCTGCATCTGAAACTTGAATGGCAAAGAGAGCAGCAACAGCTCAATCACAGTGGTGGCTTTAATTTCTCCTCCTGATGTGCTTCATGTCATTAACTGCATGTTCCTCGGTGCCAGTGCAGTTATTTTCATGGAATAGCTTGTTCTTCTAAAATCTGCACCCAAGCTTTGAGCAACCAACTGAGAGAAACCTCTCCATGCCCTCATCTGTCCCAGGGGAGGGACAGCCTTTGCCTGAGCTGTGAGGAGGACGTGCTGCTGTGCAATGTGAGCTCTTGCTGAAAGGTTTGGGCAGGGCCTGTGTTTCCCAGGTAGATTCTCTGAGTAGTCACCAGCCTGAATGCAGCTGGAAAATGGGTCTGGAGGTGATCCAGCATGACAGGTGCATCTGTGATGGCCAGTGCCCAATGCAATCTTGGTGCTTTTTTCTGGCTGCTAGAAAGTGACAGCAACCCCTAATTACTACTGTCTTTCCCCAAATTCTTTCTTTTCAGGACCAAATGTCTACTGCCCTTCCAGGCTGCAGATGTCATGCTAGTTTTTCTGGGCCACATACACCTTGTCCACAGTTTTCAGTGTCAAATTCAGTTTTCCTTTAGGACCTTTCATCTTTTCTCTTCAGCTGCTACCAGGAGACCTTCTTGTCTCTTCTCCCTCTTGGTCAGTTAGGTCTTCTGCTTTCCATGAGAAGCCCGGAAGACTCAAAGGGTAACAAAGTACTCCAAGAAACCTTCAGAAAAAGTTACTTTTTCATCTGCTGACAAAGTAAAACCACTTTTAGCAAGTGCTGTGTTCTGCTTACGTTCTCCTTGGCTGGAAAAGGGTTGCTGAGAAGAGAAGCCAGTGGATCCAGAGGAAAGGTCAAAGGAGAGGAAAGAGAAAGGAGAGTACCTGGTGTCGCTTTAGTGCCCATGTATGGTAGAGTGGAAAATGTGGAAAACAACTATGTGGGGAGGGAAAAACTATGAAAATAGCTAGAAGTTTCAGTTAAAATTGTTTTGTTTTTGATTGAGCTGTCGTAGGCAGGTCTGGATCCAACTGAGGATCTATTTTGGTTCCTCCTTGTGAACAAATACTATTTCTGGAGTTTGTCTTGCTCAGGATGCGTGCCAGCCCTCCTGCTGCTCAGCTTCTCACACTGTTGGGCTGTGGAGCATTGCTCATCCCTGGGAAGGGCCATGGGTGATACTGAACCCTCCTACACTAGTAAGACAAGGTGCTGACCCCCTTCGTTGCCATTTTGTTAATTAAGAGCTGAAATAGCTGTAGGCCCCTTCTCAAAACTTAGAAGTGCATGGCCCAGCACTAGCAGAAACATGCTGTGTTAAGGGGGGGTTTCCAAGGGGTTGAGGCACCATATTAAAGAATTGCAGCACTGATGAGCTGGGACTGTGTTTTGGGGCCAGCCAGAAAAAACAGCAGCACTAAAACCCAGGGGGCTGTGGTGAGAAGAGAGCCAAGAGAAAATACTTAGTTTACCTACTGGCTGGCAGAAGGGCAATAGGGTGGTGTCTTGAGTTTCATTACTTCTATGCTATGGAAATAGGAGTTGAAAATGAATAGGGTGTGTTAAGGGCACTTTGAGTTCCTTGTGAGATTGTATTTCTTGCTGGAATTCATCCTGAGATGATTTGATTCAAAAGGGACAACATTACTCTTTGGCACTAGCAAGTGACAAGTGCAAGGTGCTCATCTGTCCCAGCAGCACCTCATTTCTCCTTCCCAGGGTCTGAGATATTTCCAGGAATGTGCTTTACCATAATGCCATAGATCCATCCCTAATTCCTAGGACCTGGATAAAATCTGCCTGTGCTTTTCCAGCATTAGACAAGAGACCCCCAGTTACACTGCCAGCTCCCTTTCTTCCAGTGGTATAGGCATCTGACAGAAATGCAGCTGTCCATCTTTGGGCAGTATCAGCTTTATTTTCATG
Source organism: Scytalopus superciliaris (assembly GCA_013400415.1). Taxonomy (NCBI): domain Eukaryota; kingdom Metazoa; phylum Chordata; class Aves; order Passeriformes; family Rhinocryptidae; genus Scytalopus; species Scytalopus superciliaris. The sequence goes on along the minus strand of VXBX01001954.1, from coordinate 1,857,443 downwards.
ATAAACTCAACACTAAACTCCATCTCACTCTGCCTAGCTGTAAATTTGATAAAAGCCATTCTCACTCCCACACTTCCTTTGTACTCACACGGTGCTTTTCAAGTTGTACAAGGATTCAGTATCATTTACCTTTATTTCTGAGGCCTGTGGAAAAGCAAAGTCAACACAAGCATCCAGCTGTGTTACAAACTGCAGCTCATATCAGAGAGATGACCATTATATAGGTTACATATGTTCAAGCTGAAACGTCGCAGTAAATCTTGCAAAATTGAGTGAGACAAACCACCAGGTTAGAGATGGCATTGCACATCAGATTAGATCAAGCCAAGAATTAATATACTAAGATGTGATATTGCTTTATAGGTAAAGCACTGGCTGCTTTATTAAATATATTCAAACAGGTTCAAATCAGCCTCAAGGTCCCAGATATCCTGCACAAATAGGGAAAAATGAGTTACTCACAGGCCCTTCTTCCCTGCAAGCAGCAAGGCTCCTGGTAGCTGTGATACCACCGAGATCGCCAAGCTGAAAAATCAGTTTAAGAGAGAAGCCCCTTTTTCTTATAAACTTATTTCAAGTCCTGCTGTATCCCACCAAATGCAGAATATATGAATTAGTAAAACTGGATTTTCATCTTCCTTTCCCTTTCCCTCCTCTGCATCTGATTCCCATCCCCATCATCCGTGTGCAGCTGAGAGGGGTTTGCCTGCAGGGTTCAGAGGTCCTCTCCAGATTTTGATCCCACGTTTAATGCACTGATCGGGCTCCCCTCTGCTTTTGTACAAATGTTCCCTGCCATTATGTTCTCTTTTACTACTTGAAACAAACCAAACCAACCTGCCCTCCCCACAGCCCCAGGCCTCTCCAGCAGGTATCCATCCTTCTCTGTTCCCTTCTCCTTGCCATTGCACAGCGAGTGTGCCTTCCCTTTGAAGTTTCCTTGCTGCTGCCTCTGTATTGACTGCCCCCCATCCTTGTGTAGCATCAGCACACCTGACAAGTTCACAGCTGGTTTCTCCCCTGTAGTCATTGCTGATTAGAAACTAGAAGGGTATTTATTGAACCTTCCCCCTCCTCTCACACACCTACCTGCTCCTACAACCCGTGTTCTCAGCAGTTCTTTTGCAGGGGGTCTCATCCATGATTTGTCTTTTAATGGGTTTGGGTTATTTCACACCCAAAAATGAGTGGGGGAAGAGACATCTTTGGGATTACAGCCATTTCTGGTAGGACAGAGAGCCCCCCTCCATCCTTCAGGGTGCTGGGAGCTACAGACCTGGAGGTCCTGAAAAAAATGGGGGATGCTGCTGTGTGGTAGAGAGCTGGGATCTTGAAGTTAGGGGAATATGCTCCTTTTTTGCTTTGGAAATAACCAGGGTAATTGCAGCTCTGTAGGATCTTTGAGGAAGGTGCTGTGTCCCTGCTGGCATCACCCTCTCCTTGGCAGATGACATTTAGCACAGGCAACAGAAACGCCTTAATCTCTAAACAGCTCAGGGTGAGAGGATTTATTCATTTTTGGTATTGTTTGGGTTTTAGTTCCTTTGCTGAAAGTGTCCACAAGGGGCCAGTCTACTGATTATTTGGGGATGCAGACAGTTATCCATGGGGAGCTGGAATGAGCCCCTCCAAACTCTGGGCATCCAGACAGGACGGCCTCACAGGTGGTACCCAAAAAGCATCAGCTCCTTGCCTGAGACACACCGAGTGAAAGGCTCTCTAAATTATATTTTAAAGCCACCAGTCCCCCATACCATCTAGTCATTTCCTTATTGTGTAGCTACTTCATGGTTTTAATTAATATTATGATTATACAGCAGACGTGCTTCTATAGCGTCTGTTGCTGTGGCAGCTAGACACTTTAATTACGGAGATTAAAACACAAACCAAGCACAATACAGAATCGTTGCAATGGTAATTACCAGATTTGAGTATTTGTGGAGAACTGGCCACTTGAGCCACTGAGGTTAATGTGTGAACACGTGGCACTTGTGGCTTCTGGGGACCTGTGTGCGGGTGGCTGGTTGGGACAGGACAATTAGAGCGTGGAGGACATTGTCTCACTGTCACCATCCTGAAGTGTTCCAGCTGTTGGAAGACTCAGGAAAGAAACCTCTTTTTACCTGGTGGGTGACAAATTTGCTCACCCAGGGTCAATACCCCAATTTAGGGCTTCAGAAGCTCTATTCTGCTATTTATTTGTATTTAATCCTAAAGGGAAACATTTTATCTTTTTTTTTTTTTTTTTACCAAAATGGAAGTGCTGGAGGAAGGATTTTTAGTGTTTACTTCAAGGAACCTTGGAAATTATTTTCATGTTTAAAAAATTGAAGTATTAAACTAAGAAGTTTTGCTTTTTTTAGATTGTGAGCTGTTTAGTGGGTTGAAACAGTTCCCTATCTTTAACACAAATTTGTGAATATTCTGGTCCATCTCTGGCTGCATTTCCTATTTTGGGGGTGGGGGGAAGATTGCTTGAAATAATTAATCTGGCTTTAAAATCACCGTGTAATTTAGGCTTGCAGATCCAGCCCAGAAAGCTTTCATGAGGCATAGGAATACTTGCCAACCTCAAAATATGGTTAAATTATTTGTCTTAAGTTTTTTTATTTTATGAAAAGAAATCTGTAGTTTAAGAATCTTCATGAGCTTGTAAATACCTTCTTTCTTGATACATGAGTGCGTGTGTTCTTTCCACTTAATTTTCTGCTTGCTTGCTTGTGTGTTCACTTACTTTTTAAATAGAAAGAACAGAATACATCTCCCCTTAATTCTTGGCCCAGAGGTCTGTAACAAATCTGTTGTTATCTGGCAGTTTGTAGCTGTCAGATGCTCGTGCAGTGGTCACTGGGAAATGTAAATGCTGCTCCTTTGGATGCAAAGGACCTTGATACTGTGGTCCAACGCTCCCTGATTTCGCCACCCTGCATCCTCCAGCGTCATTGCCAAATCCCACTTGCCTCATGCTGTCACTCTGGCAGGGAACCGAGAGACTTAATCATATTAGGAACATGGCAGGTTAAACTCAGAGAGGAAAACTCTAAAGGGTCTCTCCAGAAGGATTTCTGGCTGTTGAAAAGTCTCCAAGTCATCTACTGCCAGCATTGGGAGACACCTGGGGTTGTCACCCGCGGTGCAGGAAAGGAAAACATTTCTTTTTCAAAAGAATGCACTGCTGAATTCTTCCTTAACTAGGCAGAAATCAGGGGCTACCAGCAGGAGCTGACTGCAAACCTACAGAGTGACAAATAAACCTGACCCAGGCCGTGGAGTGTGTGCAGTCATGCGTGGCTCGTCCCCCCAGAGAGCTGTAGGGATGCCGTGTGCCACCGTGGAACCAGCAGCGTGTGCTCTGCCTTCCCTTTCCTGGCACCCTCTCCTCATCTACAGCAGCACTCCCTCCTAAAGGCACTCCTGATTCCAGGCAAAGCTCACATGGAGCACAGAAAGTGCTTCCCAGCCACATTCCCTTCCACATGTGGAAGGAAGTCAGATCTCTAATTGTTGCTCTGTCCCCATGGATCCTCTTAGGGAAACAAGCTGTTTCCCATGGGGATTTTCCCTGTCTATTTTCAGGAGTGGGTTTTTCCTTACAAGTTAAGGAAGACTTTAAGGGAGTCAACTAAATGTTTGTGCTGTGGTCTCTCCAAGGGAGTGGGTACTTGGCTGCTTAGGGCAGGTGAAACCAGAGCTCTTCAGGCCATGCAATGCAGCTTTATTTCATATGGGTGATTTCATTTGCAGGCATCTCCAGCCACACTGTAGAATTACACAGCTGAAAGCACGTGGTGTAAATGAAGGACTTACATACAGAGTTTTCCAAAATAATGTCCCAGAAAGAACTTTCTTACATGAGTTTTCTACAATATACCAACTTCTGTATTGGCTGCATGGAGCTGTTGGCATGCCAGCATCCTCAGCTCTGGGACCTTTGACATACACCAGTTTTTTCCATATGCTGTGAGGATATACAGGAGCTGATAATAAACAGCTCCTGAGGGACTGCTCCTTAGATTGTCCATGCAGTGCCTTAGTTTCTAAATGTGATGGATCACTAATCATACTGGTGGCATTAAAGCAATTAAGAACAGAAAAGCCAATGAAATGTTGCATTCCCCTGAACTTAATGGAGGCTTTGTCAAATACGTTAGTAGTGCAGGGGTTTCATCCTGATTATTTAAACATTTAGAACATCTGAATTGCAGTTTAAAATTGTGTTAGTTAAATGCTTAACTAGATCTTTAAGATAGCAGGTGTATGTGTGCATACGCATACACATCCTGTGGATGCACACTGTAGACGCCTGTAGTTCCATGGCATGGATGTATGTCCTTCCTCCTGGCAGGGGGTAGACTCCTCACACTCCTCCTCTGCTCCAGCTTGGGGTCCCATCCGTGACAGACGGTCTTCCACAAACTTCTCCAGTGTGGGTCCTTCCCCTGGGCTGCAGTTCTTCCTGAACAGCTCCAGTGTAGGTCTTCCACAGGGTCGCAGGTCCTACCAGGATGGGCTCCCCTCTCCATGGGTCCTGCCAGGACCCTGCTCCAGTGTGGGCTCCCCAGCAGGTCACAGGCTCCTTGGGGCATCCCCCTGCTCCAGGATGGAGTTCTTCATGGACTTCAGGTGGATATCTGGTGCCCCATGGACCTCCACAGGCTGCAGATGGATCTCTGCTCCCCCTTGGACCTACATCATGGATCTCCATGGGCTTCAGGGTCACCTCCTGCCTCACCATGGTCATCCTCATGGGCTGTGGGGGAATGTGTGCTCCGGTGCCTGGAGCATCTCCTCTCCTTCCTTCTGCACTGACTTTGGGGTCTGCAGGGCTGTTCCTCTCAGGTGTTCTCACTCCTCTTCTCTGCCTGCAGTTGCTCCTGCACAACAACCCTTCTTAAATATGTTGTCCCACAGGTACCACCACCATCACTGATGGGCTCAGCCATGGCCAGTGACAGGCCACTCTTGGAACTGCTGGTGTTGGCTCCATCAAACACAAGGGAAACTTGCAGCAGCTTCTCACAGAACCCACCCCCATGCCCCGCCCTGCTGCCAAACCCTTGCCAAGCAAACCCAAAGTGCTTTGTTGCCATTCAAGACTCACGTGCCAGATCCCATTGGACAGGTTAATTCCGAGCATTAGCAGTAGCTTCTCTTCATTAACAGACCTGTTAATCTGGGAGGCAGTAGTCATTAGAGTACAGTGTGAAAACAACAGCATCATTTCTCAAGTGTTAGAGAAGTTCTGGATGTTTTGAGATGCCCAACTCAGCCATAACCTATTGGTACTCCTGTGCCATGGGGCACTGCATGGCCACATCTGGATCTCTCCCTTCCTTCAAAGACAGTGTTAAGAGGGAACCCACCTGCCATCCCCAGGAGCTGCCAGAATGCTTCTCCATGCTGCCTTTCTGTTGTATCATGGCATACATAAAGCCAACTCATTCTGAACCTTACCTGCCTGCAAGATTCTTTGTTTCAAGAATGCCCAGACTGACATTTAGTGCTGATGTTTGACTCCAGGAAATCAGTTCTGCCACTAGTGCAGTGCCCACATTCCCTGCATGTGTATAGGGAGAGGAAGGTAAATCTTGCAGTCCAGATGTACATCCTGCTTTAGCTGACATCTGTGATCCAACAGACACGGCATATGCCTCTGTTTCATTCAGCTCCCCTCAGCCCTTTAACAGTGTGAGTCCTAATTTCACTAAAAGTATGTCATTTCTTTAGTGTTTTGGGGGTTTGAATCTAGGACAAGAGTATCAGCAGAGAGCAGCAGGTACAGATATTCAGCCTGTATATCTTATCAGATATTCAAGAATGCAGTAAGAAATGTCAGAGAGAGCTTTCTATGAAATATTTAATTAACAGCAACAGCTACAGAAATGAAAAACAACATCCAGGCAATTACAGTGTTCAATAAAGCAGCTCTCAGAGGATGGAGCAGCAACGGATTAGTGACTGACTGGCATTTAAATATGTTATCAACCAGTTAGGGAGACCGGAGTAAATTTGCTCCCCTGGGGATCAAGCCAGTAGAAGTATTATAACTATATTATTGTTTCTCAGGGCAATCAATTGAATTATATGGTGCAGTAGTCTGGGCTGCTTGGCTGTTACTCCAGCAGCTGGTTACGTGATTTGTTTCACAGAATCATGGAATGGGTAGGATTTGGAAGGAACCCACAGTGGGTCATCTGCTCCAAAATGAACATTCATTCCACTGGTCATCAATCCAGTGCACTGGGTGAGACACCCCTGTCAGTTTGCAAACAGTATTTTCTTGTTTAAAATCAACAATTTATACATTCCACTTTCCAATTTTAAATGCAGAGTGTGTTGGGAACTCTGTAATTTATAAAAGGGGTGGAATATGTTAATCTTTGGATGTTAAATTGGAGCACAATGAAGAATTTATGTTTTCCTTACCTCCAGGGCCAAATATATGCCAAGAAGGCATAACTAGTCTGCCCCTTATAATGCCTTCTTATGATCATGTAAAAGTGGGGATGGTTTCCCTGATTGGGGGTTTTTGCTGTTATAGATTTTGCATTAAAAAAAAAAAAAAAAAGGAAGCCCTGGAATAAATAACTGTGCTTTTAATATGATGGATGAGATAAAATTCCATAAACTGCAGCCATACTTCATTGTGGGCTAATGCATTCCCTTTACATACACATGCAGACTTGCTAATGCAAATCCCCATTTCGTGATGAAGCTGAGCAGGAGAGGCACAGTGTCGACACCAGAGCACACAGGTACATCTGCAGGTGAAGTTCTAGTTGCTTCTGGTAGTTGAGTTCAGTTCTGGCTCTTGGTAGAACACAGTTTGCAAAGTTGGACCTAATAAATAGGGTTTGTATTGATTTGTGTTTGCTGCTGACCAATTTGGCAAGAGAATAAAACTGAAACAGAGTCCCTTCAATAAATAAGTGGTCCAAACCCCACAGTGTATGAGCCAAAGGACAGCCAGACAAAGTGTTTTGGTAAGGATCCACATTTCTTTGATGTTGTTCATTTGTTCTTTAGAGCAGCGAGGTTCCTGGGGTGCCTGTGCAGCCAGTGTTGTAACAGGCTCTTTTTCATAAGGAGACATGGAATAGCAGAGTTATTGCTAATTTTTTTTTCCCTTCCACTGCATTCTTATATATTAATTTCACCCCAGAGCTCCTTTCTTCTCTGTTTCTCTTCCAAAGTTAAGAGCAACCTTTGCTCTGAGGACACTGGGAGCCAATATAATGGTCCAAGACAGAGCAGTTACCAAAAGGGACACCACTGTGACTGATTCCCTTCGCTGTAAGGGCATGTTATTGATGGTGGGAAGTGAGGAAGAGCCCTGGGTAAGCCAAGCTGTTGAAACCCCAGATGTCTAGGAGTCCCATGGAATAGCTAAACCATTTTCCATTAATGGCAGGCTTCTTCATGGTAGAAGAAAAGACTGCTGTTAAAACACACAGGGGGCTAAGTACATTCAATACAGTTAAAAATATTAATTTAAAGATTGTGGACCTCAGAACAATATAGTCAAGAAAATAGTGCATCAATATGAACACATTTATGTTCATGAGCAGACAGGAGGACAGTCACACACAAGCACCCCATGCTACTAAAGCCCACCCTGATGCAGTGGTTACATCCAGGGCAGGTCACTTGGATGGCATGGTCTGGTCCACCTGGCAGGAGAGGAGCTAAAACTCATCCTGTTGCTCACTGCTGACCAGCTTGTGAAGAAGAGAGGGTTATCATGTGTTGCCTTATCTTGCAGATGCCAAGATATAAAATACATCACTGAGTAAGAAACCCTTCACTAAAAATGGACTATGTGCCACATTTTGTACCTGAGAAAATGCCAGTGAAGGAAAAAATGGGATCAGCTGCCCTGAGATGTTTCTGCTGGAATGACATTTGAGATAAGATAAAGTGCAGACTGAGGAAAATGCATTTTTCCTCTCTGTTCCCACTGCAGTAAGTGCTGAGATGATTTGAGGTTTCCCAAGCACCCCTCAGCAGTCTCTGGTAATTCCATGTCACAGCAAGGAGAAAGGGACAGAAACTCATGGAAAAGCTGTTTCCACCCCACTTAGTCTGCACAGTCCCCATTGAAAGGGGCAGTGTGGGTCCATTCCAGTGTCTTGCAAAGACACCTTGGAGAAAACTTGTCAACATGGAATGAATTCTTGCCATCAAAATCATGAAGTGACCCTTTGAAGTTAAATATTAAGGATCAAGTTCCTTGAAGCTCATGTGGCTTTCCCTCTTACCCCTGTAATGCAGGGAAGGGAGGGAAGCAGAACAAGTAAGATGTTCTGAATAACAGAAGTCTGAAGTTAATTAGTGCTCAGAAAGTGGTTTGAAGATGAAAAGCACTGCTGCTAAGTGTTATTAATAGTGGAGTAACCCCGCTGTTAATTATAAACAATCGTAATGCTATAGAGCAGGCTACATACAAAGATCTCAAAATGCTTTTGAAATATGAATCACTGATTTATTTTGATACTTGAAATGGGAAGAATGAGGCGTTGAGGCATGTAACAACTTGTTCCATTAAAGTGTTAAATACAGAAATAGAGGAGTCCAAGGCTGCAATCCAGGTCTCAGACTTTTCCAGGTATAACTCTTGCAGGCTGTCCCTGGGCTGTGCAGTGCTGGGCAGCACAGTCCAACCTCTGACTTCCCTTCAGTTCCACAGGCATGTCTGTTTCTGCAGAGTATTACCCATGAGCTGTAAAGATCTGTACATCTAATTTATCTTCTCTGCTGTTAGGAAGTACAGGGAATCCTGGCAAGTATAGATTGGATAGAATGATCCAGCTCCAGTGCTGTAATTCCCCTGGAAGCATCCCTGGGATTCCAGTCTTGTACACGTCAAGACATTGAGTATTGCTCCTCCCTGCTACTGCTTTGTTTCAGCATGGAGTGATGCTGGATGATCTCTCACACAGAGGTTTCCCAACTCATGCATTAAAACTTATTCCTGGAATTCTGAAAAATGAAGTCTGAAGGTGAAGTGATTCAATCAAGGCTGAGCAAACAGTGACTGAATTTCAATCAGAGATGCCAAGCACACCCAAGGACCCTCTTTGTTTTGGGGAATGACAGTGTGAAAGTCAAAATGCAAAGAACCAGCTCCTGGCATGAAAAGAGCATCCCTTGTGGGCCTGGCACTCCCTCTCATTTCTCATGGTTAATAGACACTGGCTGTTGGATTGGCTTGGCTCTCGTGAGCCCCTTTTGAAATGGGGTTTTTTAGTTCTCCAGGTAATCTTTTCCCTCGAAGGAGGGTTCATTTGTTTGCTGTTACTGTCATTAACAGTGTAATCTTCAGTCCTAATGCCGGTGTGTCTATTTTGTGCTTCCTTAGGGTAGCTGTGAAGTAGTTCTCCACTAACCCATGAGTGCCTGTGTTTTCACATCTGCAGACTGCAGACTATTGTGTATTGTGATCATCCACTATTAGAGAAGATTAGCTGAATCACAGCAGTCTCCCAACAAGAATATGACACTTTTTTTTTGCTTTTTCCTCTTCAGTTGATGTTATACCTTGTCTTTTTATACTGGCAATAATCACTTCGTGTTGTTCTTTTATTATTGCCATTTCTGTTCGAAGACCTTGAACTTCAGAGTCCTAAAGCGCTTCCTTGTTTCATCTTCATGGCCATTCAGAGTGTTTAATGGACTTACAAGCAATCAAGGCTTCCATCTTCCTTGAATGGAGCTTTTGTTGGAGTCAATCTGCTTACACAACTGGGATCACAGGTGTATGCAACCTTTCAAGCAGTGGTTCTTGTACTTCAGACCAAACTTACCCAGATGTTATTTTGAGAGCAATCAGAATTATTAACGTATAGTTCAGCAAAATGTTGACGGAACACAAAGCATAAAACACCTTGCGCTGAAATTCCAGACCCAATTAAGCGGGCTAATTCACCTACTGCTTAATTGGCAGGAAGCCATATGAGTAATTACGCCACTGACATCTTCCAAAATTATATTCTTAATTGTTACATTTATTTGCATCACAATGAAATACCCCCATCTCAGCTCAGCAGACTCGGCTCCTCTTGCAGCTTTGCATTTCACAGGGTTGCCTTCGCGCAAACGTCGATTGGCAGAGCAGCAAAGCAGGGCCTCTGGGAACTGGGGCAGGAAAATGCAAACTTGGTCTGTTTATTCCTGAACATATGTAGCTTGTTATTGTAGTACGTGGTGGCTTTTATTGTAGCACGCTGCGGAGACGCCTCTCCTTTCTGTTTCCCCCTCTCTGTTATTGTTCACTGGAACGCACGAACGTGGCGGGGCGATGCGATATTGGCTGTGCTTGCAAACTGCAATATAATAGCACACTCCAGAGATGCGGCGTTTCTATTTGCTATCATAAATTTATTTCCTATTTTCTTTCCTTCATAAAATATCCCCCTCCTTCTTTATACAAATAATGTCATTCCAAGGAAAATGTATGCAGAACCACTTTACAGAAACCCTCTATAAGCACTGTTTGGTCTTGCTGTGTAGATCTACTCTCTAATTGCTTTGAATTTACTTTATTGCAAGGCTGGGGATTGCTTTGAAGTGATTATGAAAGAATAAGCAGGCTTCTGCAAAGGGAATTTCAGGAAGAAAAAGCTTTTAAGAAATCCTATTTTGAAGTTCCAGTTCCAGTGGGTCCCTGGTTACTAAAATGTAATGCCAATACATTCCCTTCCCTTCGCTCTCTTTAATGGCAAACCCTTCGTCATTAATGAGACTTACACTGGCATGAAAATTGTTTCTTGAGATCATTTTCCAGCCATGTCATTTTGTTGTAGGGGCCCACAATATTACTGTGTTTATGGCTTTTTGCAAGTCCTTTATATGCATTCAGGAATATTTTCATCCCTCTCACATGAGCTTTACCCAGTTCTAACCCTCTTCCAACACACAATAGGCACATGATGGGTTTGCTGGATGCGTGATATCTTCTTTCTGAAGTACATGGCTTAGATACAGAGTTCATCCCAGTGTCGGACCAAAAGAAATGGAATGCTGAAAATAAGGACTTAGATGGAGCGGGTTAATGTTATTTAAAAAATAAAATAGAATAATAAAAAAAGGAAGTGAAGATTCGGGATAGAATTTTTTATATTTATGAGCAGTCCGGAGACCCAGGTAAATGCTGCAAAGTCTGATGACTTTCTGGGAAAGAAAAAGGGAGGAGTGTTGTATTTTTCAGTGTATAATTGGTTAGAGATTTATATAAAAACCCCAAACCAGATCCACCAGTCTTTCTGTGTATCCCAGCATGAACATTAGGGGATGAGAAGGAAGGAAGGACAATCAACCCATGTTGTTTTCTTCAGGCCTTAGGAACAGCGTGATTCCCAGCCAGCATTCCCTGCTAGGAGCTCTCTGCTGCAGTCATTTATTCATCACCAAAATCAGAATTTCCACCCATGCATAGAAGACATGTGGCTTTTCTGATGCAAAACTAATAACATCTGCTCTTAATTAAACATTAATAGTAACAAATGGCCGTCTATCAGGTTTTTATCCCTCGTCAATCCGAACATCTTCTGGAAGGTGGATTTCTTACCCTGCCTCACTTAGGGCCCCCTGACCCCCAGTGATCACAGAAGCATCACCATAACAGGCCTGCCCAGGGCTGTCTGGCTCAGATATGAGTGCTGGACACTCGGAAAATGAGTCACCCACATATTTTGCAGGAAGGAGGCAAAACAGATAAACCCACTGGCTCATGGTGCCTCACACGGGACTCACACCGAGGAAGGTGTGCTCAGGGATGTTCTTCGATATAACTGATGCTGATTGGGGTATCCTGTGTTGAAGTTTAAATTAATAATTCTCAGCTTTAGATTTTCTTTTGTGAAATGGGTTTTTGGGAAACATGTATCAGGGAAAAACTGTCTCTGTTAGTGAGAAAAGGAGCAGGCATGGCTGACAGTCCCACAGCAGACAAATAAAGCGAATAAAGCTGCAGGCGCAGAAGGAAGTGAAGAATTTTTGTAGTACATAAGCATTAAATTTGTGATAAGTCATAGTTTCTCTGGGAAAAATGTGTTCCTATTCAGGCAGCCCATGGAATAGTTGAAATGTGTTGTAAGTGGTTTATAAGCTGCACAGCAGCTCCTGCCAGGGCGGGGGGAATTGGGCTGCTCCTGTGCCCTTCAGGCTATCGCCTCCCAGCTGAACTCTCTGGGACTGGCTCTCCGTCAATTTGTTCCCTGCACAAAGACCAGGCACCTTTTCTCCTTTTCATTTCCAGTTCGTTTCGACAGAAGCCAATCAAGTGGTCTCACCTGTAACTCACTTCAAACACCAACTTCAAAACCACCAGTTCAAAGAATTTGGGTGTATTTGCTGGTTTTGCAGCGGTTACAGCCTAAATAATTAGCTAATACCTTTTAAATATGTGTTTGAAAGATTATGGTTTAAATCCCCAAACTGTGTCATCATTTGGAAACAAAGTCTCCTTAAAAATTGCAGAGCCAGCAGAAAGCAAGGGAAAGCTCCAGATGGTCCAGTAGTTTGTGGTTTATTTACAGTAAATGGGATCCTTCCCCTCAGCCTTTTATCTCCCAGAATACAGGCGGTTAGCGAAAGGACAGGGGCTGTCTGTGAGCTCTGTGAGTGTCTCAGTTCTTTTATCAACCCCCAAGTGAAAAATCCAGTCCTGGTGCCCTAAAACCAGCTGGGAAAGTCCAAGGAGCACTGAGCTGTCTCCAACACAAATGCCCCAGGCAGTGTCACCGCCCGACCCAGCTCACCACATCTGTGTCACATCTGCCAAGGGCAGAGCTGCTGGGGGGGGGGGTGTTGGTGAGATGCCTCTGAATTTTTAATTCTTATCTTTTTTTTTGCCCTTGAGTGTTTGTTTTGAGGATCTTGACAACAGCACGTTATTATTTTACGATCTGTGACTTTGAAGGTAGAACTACAAAAGAGATTTGACTGAAATATTTGGGGTATTTGCAACACTCACATCTCTGCCGTGGCTCGGCTCTGCTTTTTCATCTCTCCCAAACAGTCTCAGTCTTCCCCCATCAGATGTTGCCCTAAATCAGGAGAAAGCCCTGTTGTCCATCTATGCCGAGATCTCTGGAGAACATCTTTTTGGGTCTCCCAGTACATTTTTTGTCAACTGTGTTTTCCTTGTATGCTTGTTTGTGCTCCAGCTGGGCCTTCTGTGCCTTGTACAGAGAAGCAAACCCTGCCAGCACATTACATTATTTATAAGGCTGAGATGCTATCAGATCTCACTCAGGTTGGAAGAGACTCTGCTTTCAAATAATTACAGAATTTACATTTATGTGTTGCCTCTCAGGGAGACTTTGAAGGGCAGTGTGGAGCTGGGGTTTTTAGTTCACTGCTGAATAGAAATAAAACTGGTCAGAGTGGGATAGGAGAGTGAATCCCCCAGTGGTGTCCGACTGCCAGAGGGTGTGAGGAGAGTTTGGGTGGAAAATACAGCTGTAAGAGACCTGGAAAGAGCATTGGACTCGTATGGGACCAGTGTGGACACAGGCCCAGTTTTATTTGTCATCTCAAAGGGTTAGTTACTGTGTAGGTCCTTATGCAAAGCAAACTGGGACTAAAGTCCAGTCTACAAGGCATTGATGTGGTTTGGACAGAGAGGAGGGCCTGGTGTGGCATGGGGTGAACTCAGGGCTGCACCCACGAGTTGATCACAACCTCTCACAGCCAGGCTGCTTCACATCCCGTCTATTAATGGAGTTTTCCCGTTTTAGCCATGACTTGGCATGTTTCTGGCTTCTCAGCAGGGACAGGCACAAGCTGCAGTTTCCTCCAAAGTTCATTTTATTGGAATGTTTGTAACATATGCCTGTCTCTAGGAGAGTGTTTGTTGGAAGGAGGGTGTTCTGGAAGGATGCAAAAGATCCATATTTTAAGCACAAAGCCTAGTGAAGAACTTAATTTTAGTGCATTTGCAAGTGGAAGAAGAGCTCTCCTCATTCTTGCCTTGGCACAATGCGACACATCAGTTAAACAGTTTGGAAAAGTAGATTAACTTAGTGGAGAGGTCCCAAGTCACACCCTTTGTTCTTTGCAAAATCAATTTTATACGGGAAGCTTTAAAATAAAAAAAGAAAGGAGTGGGGGCAAAGGCCCAGGAATGCCAGGAACGGGATGTCAAGACAGTCTGATTTGAGATAAACTGGATTCTTGCTGTAAAGGCTGTTTCACTGCTCTGCTCCTGTTGCTGCCACGGTTCCCTTGGGGTGTCTGAATGGGGGTGTCTTTCCCTGATGGAGGCAAAACACATTTGGGCTCTGCTTGTTGAAGATTCTTATTTTGGCTGATATAAAAGGTCCTGGTTTAAGATCATGAGGGACCTTTGTGTTTGGTGCAGCACAACCAAACAGGAGGGACAGTTTGGGGAGATAAGAGAGTCTGGGGCTTCAGGCTGAGAAGATGCAGTTTTTAAAGCTGGCTGAATGAGCTGTGATATTTTAGTTGGTGATTTCTGATCAGATTTATAACTAGTGCCTTTTGAAAGCATACAGAACTCCCAAATACAGAAAATTAATATTGTGCTGATGGACCTGCTTGAACAAACATACTAAAAAATGTGCTCTCTGTCACGGCAAGCTGAAAAAGCAGATGGCAGTCGGAAGCTGAGCAGCATACAGAAGTTTGAAATTTTAAATTAAATCAATTTGAAGCTTTGTTTGTGCCTAAGGCAAGCTTTCCCCTCAGATGAAGGAGAGTGGCTAGCTGAACTCTTTTACATGGTTTGGAAAAAGCTGCTGGAAGGTTTGAAATCCTCTGCTGTATCAGTGTGGGTTAAGAGTGGAGTAGAAACACCACATTTGGGTTGGTCCTGGGCAGGAAGCCTTTCCCAAATTGTAAACCCCTGTAATGAGATGGGCACACAAGAGGGGCTTCTGCTTTTCCACAGCGTGCCATAAATATTCAGATTGTGGCATGTGTTTCCTGTGCTCTAAGGAGATGTGAAGAGATGACTGTAGCAAGAAAGAATCCTGAAGCAAACCTACACACCGCGTTGTTCTGCTGCAATAAATCAACTTGTGCCCTGATTTAAACATCATGAACTGTTTTGACTTTCCTCTGAGCTCAAAGGAGATCATGGAGCAGAGCAGAGAAGCTGCTCCCTGGGCAAAATTTTGTTCTATCCAAGAGTAAGATGGTAAAGGCTGGCCCCTGAGGTTCTTATTTCTACTTACTCAGTACTCTCTGAGATTTTAATGAGAGCTTTACCTGCATGAAAACTACATTGTATCCCAGGCCAGTAAGAGATTGCTGTCTCCTGCAGAATCATAAGCTTTTTTCTGCTGTCTTCTAGCTTTTTGATAGTTGTGCCTTCTCTGTAGCTAACCAGCTTCGTGTGGGTACCCTTGGAGCAGGTCTTGGGCTTGTGCTTCTTGGCCACCAATTGCCACATTAATTCAGTGCTGAAAAGTTACTCTATTTCTGCTGCTTTGCTTTTTGGCCTCTGCTTTTTGAAAATCGTCCCAAATAGTTGCATCTGTATTCATGTGTTGCTCTCCAAACTTGCTGCTGATGGTTTGTGTGATTCCTGCCCTGACCAGCAGTGTCAAAATCACATTCCCAGAGATTTTGTTAGCCCTGAACCCTCTGACCTGCTCTGAAGTGGTGGCTGTGCAGCTGGTTTTGAGAAGATACATAATACACAGAAGGGAAATACTCATTTCAGCAAAGCAAAAGAGTCAAGAGACATTAAAAGGAAATCAGTTTAATGACTATTAATTTTAGAAAAAGATTTTTAAAAAAAAAGGTTTCTCAAATGATGGCTGAATTCTCAGCCAGCCTTTCAAATCCATGAGCCAGCCTGCTCCTGGCTCCTTCCTTAGGGATGCTGGTCTGCTGCTCATCCATTTGCTCAGGATGAGTGGATGTTCCTGCAATAAGCAGCAGTTCACCTGGAATCCGCTGTCAGTATAAACTATACCTTTATCCAGGAATGTAGATGCTGAGATCAATAAAAATGCAGGAGACTCAAGTGGATTAAAAGACCAGCCCTCATTGCTGCAGTTCTGCTGAGCAGAAGTGTAAAGGAGAAGGGTGGGATGGCACAGGTCAGGGCGTAAAATCAGGGTGGCCCCAGGACGAAGAGAAGTGTGGGCTGTCCAAAGGAAGGACCATGTGTGGTTCCCCCATCAGGCACCCAGGTTAGACAAGGTGCTGCTTTACCTGTTGAGCCCTTGGCATATCTGTGGATGCAGATGGAGCCCACGGTGCCCTGTGGTGTTGTCACTGAGCACATTCACTGCACGGGGCTTAGGAAGGGGAACAGGTGTGTCAGAGCCTTGATTTGCCTTTTCCTTAAATTTTTCCCCCGTGTTATCAAACACTCTGGGTTTGTACACAGACTTGCTGGAGCCTGCAGCTCTGTGAGGGAGGCTGTGTTGTTCCCACTGCTGGGAGCTCAGTGCTGGGATGGGTGACCCCTGAGCCCTGCTGGACTCAGAGGGTCCATGGCTGTGTCCTTTAACATCTCTTGATTCCTGAGCTTTGCTGAAATGGGTCTTTCCTTTCTGTGCCGTGGGGCTGTGGCAGCACCACACTGTGACCTTGGGGCTATGCCTGCCAGTCACACACAGCTGCCTCCTGCAGCCCTGGCTGTGGTGGGCCCTGGTTTACCCTGCACACACTGTAGGTCACCACTGCCACTGGCATTTTTCTAGTGCTTAACCACTCTATGTTCTCAATGTGCAGCTTTGGTTGCATCCTGTGGGTCGGAGTGCAGGGGATGAGCAGCACTGGGCCCAGTGCTCAGTGTCACTGGTGTGTTCAATACATGCTTCCCTGAGCACTGATTATTATCCTGCCTAATCCCAGGGCTCCACTGTAGCGAAGCACTCAGCATCACTGCCAGCTGCACTAACTACCAACCAGCTGGCAAAGGGCAGGGAAAGAGAACTGAGAGAGGGAGAGAGACCACATGAGAAAAGAGAAGGATATTTTAGACCCAAGTGCATTCTTTTTGACAGTCCAGTTCCAGAGAGATCAGTGTGGCTTTGTAGTAATAGTAATGAAACACAGCTCATGGACAAAACAGTAGCTGGGTTTGGCTTTCCCTTCATCAGTAAATTCCAGTGACTCAATTTGGCTTTAACAATCTTATATTTTTGAGGACTTTTTATAGAAATGACAATTAAAAACGGGCAGAGGAAGAAAACTGTCCTCTTGCTGCTTTTATCCTACTCTCCTTCTCTCTCTGTCTGCTTTGCAGTTGGAAGAGCTGCAATAGGCTCCATTCAGCTGGGGGGTACCAGAACTGCTGGAGAACTGGGAAGTCCTCAACCTGGGGACCTCTTTCTCTTTTGGGAATTTCTTCTGCTGTTCCAGCTTTTTGGTCACTATCCTTCTGTAGTCCCATATGATTTTTTAAAATCTTCCTGCCTGGAAACTGTGGGAGAAAGAAGTGGACAAAACAGTCTGTTGTCAGTGTTGGGCATTCAAGTGAGGGTTCAGACCGAGAGGCATGTCCTGAGCTACTGGAATTTGGTCTTCTTGCACAGAGCATTGTAAGCCTAAAGTCTGACAGTGAAGCAAATATGTGGGATGTGGAGTTCAATTCACCCAAAAATGGGTGTAAAGTCATGGACTCCTGAGCCAGTGTTCTGGGTCTGCCTTCCAGTGTGTGCTGGGGAGTTTGTAAGGAGATACTGGGATATCTTATGGATAAGTAGACATAGACTTTTCTTGGCTTCTCTTCTTTTCTCAGCTTCTCTCCTTCCTCTGACAGACCACCACCACCAGGTCCCAATCCAGCTAGAAGGCTGCCAGTGTTGCCTAGCAGAGCAGTCCATGGGTATGGACTGGGAGTGTACAAACTGAGTTCCAGTGAGAGAGACCAGCTGGTGCGAAATTACCCCTTGAGCTGTATATTTCACCTCAGCTGAAGATCTGTATTATTTAGCAGAGGCTTTGGATTCT
This sequence comes from Scytalopus superciliaris, assembly GCA_013400415.1. Classification (NCBI taxonomy): domain Eukaryota; kingdom Metazoa; phylum Chordata; class Aves; order Passeriformes; family Rhinocryptidae; genus Scytalopus; species Scytalopus superciliaris. Next base: position 1,839,509 of record VXBX01001954.1, on the reverse strand, counting down.
CCAAAGGCTCTTAGACCCATCTTGGCTTTAGGTCTGTCTGCAGATCTTTGATTTAGGTGTACTTTGAATGTGAAGAATCAGAAATTGGCTCTGGCTTGAAGCTGGGTGTTGTGTTGCTGTGTTTGTGTGATGAATTAACCTGGCTGCTGTGGCTCCACTGCAGTGCTGTCTTACAGCCTTTCGAGGTATAAACACACTTAGAAATGTAGCAGCCAACTGCATAAATCTTCGGGCGTGTTTGCATCTGGCTACCCTTGGATATCCAGATCTAATTATCTTCAGATAATTGAAAATAATACATCAATACACTGCAATATGAATAAAAAGGACAGGGGTTTGGGAAGCCTCAAACCCATCCATTGTGTGGTGAGAGATGCACGTGCTGTGTATTGCTGTGTGCCAGGCCAACTCTGCATCCCTGGGGAAAGGGGTATCAAGTTTCCCATGGAACAGCTCCCCTGCCCCAAAAATGGTAGCTATGTCTTCTTTCTTTTGTGTGTCAGGAATATGTGATTTTGTTGTCAGCACGTTTTTTGTAATGAAAAGCAAATGGTATCCAATATGTCTTGGAGAAAACGTGCAAACAACAGCAAAATTATATGTTGTTAAAAAAAAGATCTGTAACTTGTTTGCTGTCAATACAGCTCTTAATGACAGGGTGCGAGGGAAATGCACCTGGAGATCACTGCCTGTGTGCAGGGATACATGTGGCACTGCAATCTATACGTGTGTTTAGCAACTATACCATGAAAAATTAACTTGCAAATATTGGATCTGCATCTGCAGCGTTTTGTAGAGTCGATGAGCGTATGTGGAGTTGGTGACTAAGGACTTGGGTCTGTGAGAGATGGAGAATTCTCAGCTCATGTGTTCAGAGAGAAGCCACAGACAGTTCTCTGAATTACTGCTCTGCAATTTGCTGTAATTTTAAGTTCAGACACAGAGGGTAATGTCCTAAATCACAAGTCTGCACAGGGAAAAAGTCAAGCCAAAAAAATCAGTGTATTACTGTGTCTGTAGAATAGGTCCAGGAAGAGCCTTCCCTGGTTTTTTGCAGTATTCCATTAACTTTTTCCAAGCAAGCAGCCACTATATGGAATTTTTTCTCAGCCCAGAGTTGGTTTTAAGTGTCCATGTTATTCAATGTAACTTGGAAAATGGATTTTGTTTCAAAAGCTGTCTCATTCTATGAGACATTATGAATGCTTTGCTATTCCTGTTGCCAGCAGAATTGATTGTTCTTGCTTTGAAATCAGCCAGAAGACATCTGGAGGGAAATCTCAGTGTGTCTGAAAGTCACAGCAACATTCCCATTGACTTCACAAATGTCCAATTCCTCACAAATATGAGAACTTACTGCTTGCATCCAGTGGATGTATTTTACATGAAGATCTAGTCATGCTAAACCTTGCCCATGCAGTGAATTTTTGCAAGGAGTAAATAAAAAAGGGAATGAATACTTGAACAGAAGCTCATGGACCTTGATTGAATGACTGTCCATAAATATTTGATGCCAATGTTTGTCCTGCTTTTGCAGAGTCTCTTAAAGAGTTTTTCCTGTGATCTCTACTTGACTATTCTGTTCTGCTTTTTTTTCTCCCATCTACTCATCTCTGTTCCAGGTCTGTACATTTCAGAAGTGGAGCTTCCCTTAAAAATGGGGATAGCTTAAAAAAAGAATAATTACAAATCTACAGACTGTTCATAGGGCAAGTTTTCAATAAAAAGCTCTCTTTCTGATGGTGCCTCACAGATCCCATGAAGCTAAAAGAGATGCCCACTTCCTGTACCCTGGAATTAGCAGGATGCCAGAGAGAATTTGGATGCAGAGTGGGGTTTTTTTTAATTATTTTAACTTTGCATCTTTATTTAAATAGTTTTTTTGGCATCAAAGGTTTGTTGTTGCCTATATTTCTGGGGAAGTCAGGGCTTTTTGGTGAGAGCAGTTCACATGAAACCTTGAAGTGTTTAATGTTTTTAGCAGGATGTTGTTACAGTTGGTGGCCTTCCCAATCAAGAGTGACATTAACGAGGGAACTGGTCTTAAGGACGTGTGCCTTTTCCCAGTGAACTGAGTGGCATCCATGCACACGCTCATTTGGAATGTACAAATGCAAAAATGTGAAAATTAATTCAGAATATCTTTGTGATCATTTTTGAATAATTAAAAACTCTGTCATAGGCTCTTTCATTTTGTGATTCCACCCCTATGACCACTTTCTTTTCCATGGTAAATTGTAGAGCGACCTTAATCTGTGGTACTGAAAGAATAGACTTTTAAATCAAAATAAGCGTAAGTGGGGGGGGAAAAGGAGCATATTAATTGCTCCTTCTTCCTACACAGTTTTTTTCCTTCTCTTTCCTTCAGGCATTCCTTGCATAAAAATATCCATTCACCAACTGTTCACCAACTGTTCCTCTGCTCATTGCCCTACCTTAGATTTCATTTTAAGGCACCAGTGAATATTTGCTCTTCAGCCTCACTGTCTTTGAAGTTTTCTGCAGGTTTTTAAAGGTAGCAATTTGAGGATACACCAAACAGCAGCAGCGAGTTAATGAGCACTTTCTGGCAGGGGCTTAGGTGTTATTAAACTTAGGCTGTTCCTGGAAACATCGCCCCGATTAACCCAAGTGCCAGTGGCGCGTTCCTCGCCTCAGCATCCCTCGCTGGCTGAGTTCCTCTCACTCCTATCCTTCAACTTTTGGTGCTTCCCAGGCCACATCCTTCCTCAGCATAAGATCAGGTGGTGACTTTTCAGATTTGGGGGCTGATTTTGGGAGGGGGGAGGAGAGGAGAACTTACTCTGACACTGTTGTGTGGCACATTCACCTCATGGTTTTCAGTGGTGTTTCTTTTATCGCAGAAGTCACAGAACTGATTGGGTTGGCAGGGACAGTAAAGATCATCTCGTTCCAACCCCCTGCTGTGGGCAGGGATGCCACACACTAGATTAGATTGCTCAGGGCCCCATCCAGCTTTGTCAGTGGTGAGGAGACACAGGAGGGAGTCTGTGGGCTTTCCATGGGGTTCTGGATGCAGCCGGCTCTCCGGGTATCCCAGGGATGTGCTGGGCAGGCAGCAATGGTCACGGCAGGCAGCACGTCCACTCTGCTCAAGGCAGGAGTGGCACAGCACATGAGACAGTGACCAGGGGTAGAAGGCGGGAGCTTTCAGTGACAACAAACTCCAAATCCCACCCTGTGCCCCATTATTTATATCCTGGTTTCCCTGTAGCTATGTACATTGTTTTCCCCTTTGGAAATAGAGAAGCAGATTGAAAACTCAGAGTGTATCTGTAACCATTAAAGTAGATGTTCAGCCTCTAACAATGAACTCCTGCAACTACCTACTAAATTATGCACAAACACACCAATTCCTTGAAGACTGTGGACAAGTGTAATAAATATCCTCTGTTACCAGCCAGAGGGATTGTCTCTGTAGTTTCTATTCTCATTTCCACACGGTGGGCCAGGTGGTCTCTCCTGGAAGGTAGCTGAGATGAACAAGGCATTAGGGAGGCAGAATTAGTTATGTTTTCAGAGCTTTCTATTAAACTTCTAGGGAAAATAGTTATCAAAGTGAAATACACTATACACAAACCTGATTTTTTTCTTCCTGGGCCTGGGGCTGGAGTCCTAGCCTGGAGAACTGAGAAGCCATGCAAAGTGTTCAAGCTGTGCTTGGAAAAGGAGGGGAAGAGGAGCAGATGCTGATTGAACTGCCTGCTGCATCATTCCTGGTTTTTCTGCCCTTTCTTTTTTAGGGGCTCCATCATCATTTAGATGCCTGTGACAGCTTGTCTTCTAATGACAATCTAGGCACAGGAACTGAGTGAGACCTAAGGTCCATCTATTCCAGTATCTTGTCCCTGACAATATTCATTACGGTCTTTCAGCAGAAAAAGTCTAAGAGCCATGCAGGAGGGAGATATGGACTAATGTGATTCCTTGCATGGTCTCTTTGGATCTATAGTACTTAGAGACTGACCTAACCCCTGAGGCCCAGGGTTTTATATCCCTTCAGGTTTTTTTGCTGTCATTAATTATGACAGTGCTGGACATAAGGGTGGACGTGTTTGTTCTTTCTGAGGATTTTCTCCTCTTTCCATCCCTGGAGACATGTGATCTTGTATCTCCTTTGTCTGAGTGGAGCAGGATGTGCCCCTCACAAACCAAGGAATTACAAGGGCTTGAAGGGACATTGCAAAAGGACTGACGTGTCCTCTCCTCATTATTCTTTATAATATTGTAATATAATTTATAATGTAATATTCCTGATTATAAATGACCCAGGTTTTATGATGGACACCAGAAGAACTTGCAGAGCAGGTATTTGGATGCTTTGTTGTGTCTTTTAGCTCTGTGGATTATTCAATATATTTCCTTATCTCTCTAATGTAGGGGCTTTTATAGAGCCCCTCAAAGGAACATTAATATGCTCCACATAGAGATTATTTTATGGGCAGAATGAAATCCCTTGCACCTCTACTTTTTCATCCATTGTTTTTAAAGCCCCAATATACAGTGGTAATTTTGGAAAGCACTTAAAAGAATAGGTGGGATTTGCTCATAAATCAGCTGTGCTTTGATCTGCCTGTTTAGTTCCTTAAGACTCTCTAAAAGGTGATAATATTTCCATATTTTTTATTTTCCCCAGCACTCTGCTTGCATGACTGGCATAGGTGTGTATGAATCCTTAGGGATTTTTAGGCTCAGTTTCTCTTCCAGTGTTTGCTTTCACCTTTTGGGTAGCAGTGCTTTGATGTGCCTGTGCTGAGGTTTTGGATGCACCCCCTTATTGAGCCACGTTCTCTCCCAGTGACTTACTGCAGTCACTTACGTCCTTCATGCTAAAGTGTGTAAGTGGCAAATGCAGACTCTGTAATGAAATACAGAAAATATTGCTGTAATATTTGAGATGCTTCAATTTGGAGAACAAGCAGGCAGGGTATGGAATTTTGGTTTTATTTATTGTGTTGCTCTTTTTGCCTGCGCCGTGAGTCTGTAACAATATACTGTGCTGTGCCACTTTGATTTAGAAGAAGCTTTACTTCAGGAGTGTAATTGCCCTTTCCTTACCATTAGTTCATTCTCACCACGTGGGGAACTGTTCCCATATTTTTTCCTTTGTCCCTGTTGGTTCTTTCTTGTGTGACATTCTCTGCACTCGTACGATCTCTGACCCTGGTGATGCACAAGTCGCTTCTGAGTCAAACTGCAGATGAACCCTGCTCACAACAGCTGCAGAAATATTCCTTGCTTCGGGAGCTGTTTGATGCCACACTCCCTGGGGAAAGACGTTTGTTTTCCAAAACAAGAAAAGGCCTTGCTGCGAACAAAAGAGCTAAAATATTAAGTATCATTTTACCACTGACAAAGAATAAAAATAATTTAAGTGTCTACATGAATGACTTCAGCAGAGCACAGATTCTTTTCAGGTGGAGTGTGCACTCTGCAATTCAAAACAGAGCTGAACATTCAGGCTCCTTTTTTTTTTTCTTCATCGTTTCAAAATGCATCAAATGTTTTTTTTTATTTTTTTTTTTATTTGAGACGAAAAACGTGCTTAACAGTACATTTTCTAAGGCTGCTGTTGGCTTCTAATGGTGAGTCAGTTTGTCCTTTATCAGAATAGCAACACATGGCTGAACTAACATAAACTCTGCCGATTGTCTCGGGCACGTGGTCAGGCTGCGAGCGTTTGTGTTGAATTGCAGAGAGGTGATAAGGATGCAGCCACCGTTTCATCCAGGTTTCCATTACGGAGCTGGATTTCAGCAACATCCCTCCCCGCCTGCCCTAGTCCCTTGTAACCTAAAAGTGAAAAAAAAAAATTCCTGTTTCAACTCTGGCTGGCTCGATCCTCGCTGGCAAGGAGTCTCCTTACAGATAACCCCGGCAAACCCGAGCAGGTTCTTTGGAGATATAAAGCCTCCACATCGGTGCTTTAATTGGTACTTTTCACGTGTTGTTTCATGTTTCTGTTCCCCTTCTTGCAGCCCATCCAGTTACTGAGTTACATCACGTACGGCTCACAAGCCGATGATGGGTCCTGCCATTCCAATGGCGTCTTCCAGGTCTAGATGCAGACACAGTGCGAACATCCCCCCAGGGAACGTAAGATGCTCCCTATTCCTCGCTGAGCTCTGGGATGCCATCTGCAGTTCCCAACACTCCTTGCCCTTTCAGGGCAGCCACGCTTCCAGCACGGAAAGTTAATTCTTATCTGTCTCAAACTTTTCTTCCTGAAATCAGGAATTCATCACCATGGCCCACAGAGTTTGATATTTTGGCTCAGAGCTCCTCTGATAGATTAGATAGGGACTTTCCTCGAGAGTTGTTTGAAAAGTAAGGAAGTTTTGTGCCAAAATGGGGAGAAGATTTCTTTGCAAAGTGATAAGATGCACAAGAACCTAATGCAAATATGAATTATGCTTTCTCTGGCTGTCGACATCGCCTTGAAATTGTGATTCTTCTTGGGTTTTAATTCTTTTTAGAGGCTGCATTGATGTGAAACTCACTCAATTAAATTTCACTGCAGCTTTTGTGTTTTGGAAGTTTTGTAATGAGCCAACATGGATGCTCAGATGCCTCTTGAGTTACCTGCCATCAGCTCCTTTTTGGCTGGTCCAGAGGGAGACAAACCAGGTTACCACATCAATTTATTTACAGTAGCAGGGCAACATTTTAGCTTATTTCTGTGTTTGCTCCTCATTTCCCTCCCAATTTTGTTAATACTCACTTTCATGAATACTGTACAAAACCAGGCAATCATCTCAGGGTCCTTTTTGTCATCTTAATGAAAACGAAACTCTGAGGGTGATCCTCTTGAAGGGCAAGGTGGTTTGAGTGCAGCAGGGTGGGCAATTACTGTTGCATTAACATACCAACATCACGTTAATGACGGAGTGCAAGCCCTGCTCTCAGGCGGCTCTGCTTTACTTCTGTCTTGCATGCAGGAAGGGATCATTAGAGTTCCACGAATAGCAGAAATCAGAGAAGGAAAAAAACCCAAACCATTAGGGTATTTTATCTGTCTTCCTGCCAATCCAGAATTCCTTTTTTTCAGTACATATTCCACGGTTGTGCTCTTTTCCCTGACAAAATGTCTGCGTTTGGATTCCTGAATCTCCCTCTGTGGGAAACATGATCTGAGCGCGCTGGGATCAGGGCAGGACTCCCACTGATTTCAGAGGCTGTAAGAACTTGGAACACATCTTGGTAGGCGGCTTCTTCCAGGCAGGGCTTTAATCTTTCAGGCAGCAGGAGATGGACAGGTCTCTCCCTTCACGTGCTGTAGCCGTGGAGCATTGGCAGGACCTGCAGGAGGTGCTGGATTTAGGCAGTGAGAAGGCAGATGGAACGCAAATGATTCCACCCACATTGCCTATTGATAATTCATTTTTCTTTCACCTTCAGAAAATATTTTCTGATGTATTCTGGTAAAAAAAAAGATATTTATTTTAAAACGCCTTTCTTCACGAGTTACAACTTTATTCCACAACTGCTGTTTTACTTTTTGCTGTGAAGCCAAGGCATCGTGGAGAGAAAAAGATCCAGGATGCAGACACTCTTCCTGAGTGCTGCTGCTCTGTTGGCAACATCCAGAGGTTGTGAAAAGGTATCACAACTTCTGCAATATCCAGTGGGGAAGTTTCTGAAAGTGGGATGATCCTTATTTTTCACCTGTCTAACCTTTGGGGAAAATCTGTGTGGTTTTATCATTACTTTTGCTCTTTGGACCCACCAGTCCTGGTCAGGACATAGAAATGATACAGAAACTGTCTCCTTTCAGAGAAGCTCAAGGAAGGCTGGAAGGTTTTCCACCAGGAAAACCTGTTCATTGCAGGGGACAACACTGGGCTGTCCATCCTGCATGGAAAAAGCCACCTGTGAAAGCCGAAGCACTTGAGAGTTGTAGCACATGTTTGTGATTTAGAGATTTGAATAACTCTTACACTTGCCAATAGCTCCTGTGTACAGGGATTATCCACCCTCTCAGATAAAGATGAGGTTTATAAAACACAGGGAAGATGGGGTAACCTTGGGAAGAGCTACAGCTCCTGAAACAAGAGATAGTTTATTTGGTTGACTCTTCAACCCCCCCTTACTAGAGCTGTGCTCACTTATTTCTCCAAGTCCAGCCTGACTGCAAAATCAGCTGCAGTAAAGGAAACATCCTCTGACTCTGGAAGTATTCCAAGGCTGAGTGGTCTCTGGTTTTGCCATTCTAGGTGCCATTCCCCCCCTGCCCACAGTGTGCAGGGTGTGGGTGTGTGGCAGGGATTTTTACTACGGTGGTAAATAATGGATAGATGCACAAACATCTTGTCGCATGTAAACCATTATGGGCTATAATATTGCTATTAGGCTTTTGGCTGAGATCAAGTGTAGTGTCAGCTTTGGTTTATGTATCTTCCAAAGCGGCCTCACAACAGATTCAGATGTTGTGAAAACGTGCTGTTGGGTTGGTGTTTTGCTTTGTTCTTTTTAATGGTTTGATCAGGAAATGCAGTCATTGAAGTATAGGAGTTTATCCTTCGTATGCTAATGAATTGACATTTACAAACAAGAAACATATGTGTCAGTAACCCGATCAGGAGCTGTAAAATAATTTCTATTTATCTCATCTACTAATATCACTCAAAGAAGGCCTGGGGGTTCCAGACAGCAATAACATAAATACCAATTTAAGAGGTCTGGTCAATAAAATGCGCTACACACACACACTCCAAATGTAATTAGTTACTCCATTCTGTTCCCTTTGCGTTACCTATGGATTACCTCTATGGATTAGGCCTTCCAGAAATGTTTCCCTCCTGCTGTTTTTCCATTGCTATAAATCAAGGAGGTCAGGCTGTAACTCTCACCTTTGGGTGGGAATCATTTGTCTTCGTCCCTGTGAGGGTGGGCAGGCCCTGGCACAGGTTGCCCAGAGAAGCTGTGGCTGCCCCATCCCTGGAAGTGTCCAAGGCCAGGTTGAACGGGGCTTGGAGCAACCTGGGCTAGTGGAAGGTGTCCCTGGCCATAGCAGGGAGGTAGGACAAGATGATCTCTGAGGTCCCTTCCAGCCCAAACCATTGTATGATTCTATGTAAGGTACTTTCTCCATCAGGCACTGCCATCCCCAGTCCAGGGAATTCTACTTAGGGAAATGCAACAGGAATTTTAGTGCACATTAATGCTTACCTGAGCACTCAGGAGAGGGATGGGGATATCCCATTAGGATAACATACAAAAACTGGAGTCTTATCAAGATTAGTTTGTATGTCTTACTCCATTTGAAAAATGCAGGAACCAATTTCTACTTATGTTTCTTGCACATTAGAGCTGCAGATTTTCTGCCATGGATGGGGAGCACCCACTGGGCTTTGTAGTTTGCTCGTGGGAAACATTAACCTCCTCCTCCTCCAGGGCTTTCAAACTTGAGGCTAATTATCAGTCCATGTTGCATTTCCTTCCAAAGCAGATTTCAAGGCCATGAAATCTGATGTAGTGAGGAGCTGAACCTTAGAGGAGAAGGAAAAGTGAAAAGATGAAAAGAATCCGTAGCGTAAGTTTGATTTAGCAGAAATAGGTCTTTCAAGTTTTGTTTACTTACCTTAGCAGACATGCCCGAGCCAAAAATACACAGCAGACTGCAAAATAATGAGCTGGAAAACATTTGAGGGGATTGAGTAGGTAGAGTGGGAATGACAGTCTCCATTTTGTGAGCTTGGATACTGGGACATACTGGTATACCAGTGTATGTGTAGTGGAATGTTCCCTGCCCATGGAAATAGGTGATCCTTAAGGTCCCTCCCAAGCCAAACCATTCTAGGATTCCATGATTCTACTGCATAAGCTTAATCTTTGAAACTGGAAAGTCATGAAACTTGTGTTGGTGTGTTAGCCCAAATATTCTAGGCCATTTTAACTCATTTTCAAGTAAATTTAATTGGAGAAATTTTGTCAAACCGTGCCCTGTTGAGACCTGCATTTGCAGTAGAACAGAAATATTTTGTGAATATTGTGCCATTATTTAGTTTAAGAAAAATCTACTGAAAGATGTTGTGATGTCTAAATATCTCAGAGTTTTTGGACCAGAAGGTTTTGACTTTCACGTGCAATCGTATTTTCATTCAGAATTCATTTACTTTCATTAGAATAGTTTTCTAATTTCATGCACATGGATGACTCAGATATGGAGCATTTTGCTGATTGTACAAAACACTCTTTTCTGCAGAAGTTTCTTGCAATAAAACTTTTAGTCTAGGGAAGATGCAAATGCAATGTAAAACAGAAGTGTGTGGTGAATGCACCTCACTGTGCTGTTGGCCACCATCAGGCAGAATTTTAAAAGAACAGAACTAGTTGGAAGGTGTGATTTGTTTCCCTGTGGCTCAGAGGGATGGGTGGGTGACAGGCAGAGTTCTGAGGCTGCACACCCTGCAGGGCAGTGCCTGTGGGCTGGACTGGGGCTGCCAGAAACCCAAGGAAATCAGACAGAGATGTAGCAAACATAGTCCTATGTGCTGTGCAGCTCATGCTGTTTGCTCTGCCCTCCCACTCCTGAAATGCCTGAAGCTTGAGGACTGCCACTTGGGCTTTTTTTAAAACTGCTTCTCAACCAAATGGCTCCATAACAGAGCAATTAGTCCTGGTATTATGGAAATGCCTCTGCTTGCTTGCTTTCATTTTCCTACATGTCACCCTAAATATTAGGATGGTTTGCAGGCTGGTTTGAAAACAGAGAGATGAAGATGATATTTTTTTAATTGGTATGATGCACCTCATGGTTCTGCCTAGAGAGAAGATGCTTAGGAGGGGATCTGCCATGGATAGTGTAGTTCCAGATGGTAGAAATAGCTTCCAAAGAGTTGGAAAATAGTATGGAAATGTTGGATTTTTACAGGGAGTGATTTCTGATCCAGACCAACAACGCGGCAATAACTCTACAGTGCATGAGTAATACAGTTCCATCCTCAGCTGAGCTTTATGCATTCCTTCTGTGATGTGTTTCAGCCCCTGAATCCAGGAGGCCTTTCCATGGCAGTCCCACTCTACCTAAAGCTGCACGAAAGTGTCTACATTCTTTTGCTTTAAGGGCAGCTTTGCCCCTATACGACCTTCCTAGAGATCCTTCCATTCCCCAGTAGGTTTTAAAAAGTTAATCAGTGCCTTGTACAGCTCTTAGTGGTAGAAAGTGCTACAACACAGGCTATTTGTTCCTAAATCTCCACTTGATATAGGAGGCAACAAGCAATATATATATCCTTACACACACACACACACACACACACACACACTTACACCTTCTTTGGCTGACCTGGTTATTCCTGTGTTCCCATTAGCCTGCTGGGCTGTTCAGTTTAACCAGCTGCATGCACTAAATAATAGAAACATTTAATGTTTTGCCGCTTCAATGGTCCCCAACAACAGTTTGGAACAATCTCGTCCCAGCGGATCGCGGCTGCCGAGCGGCTGGATGACAGCCCTGCTTCCTTCCAGCCATTTGCAGGGCTTTGGCTCTGCCATGACTGCAGCGAGGTGGAAGTGAGGGAAGGAACATGTGCTATTTTCTGAACACCCTGGGTGCAAACAGGAGCGGTGTATGTGTGTGTGTGTGCGAGTGTGTTTACACTTCATGCAAATTCAGATGTTCCTATAGCGGCGCAAACCTCTTGCTGCTGCTGGAGGAGCTCTCACAAGTTGTTTTCCTCTGTTGTTAAATTTAATTTCAATGTTTTCCTGTGTCACAGAATGTGTTCTGTGCCTTCGTGCCGGGGAAGACCTTCCTGTGCAGCCTGGCTGGCTGTGGGCATCCCAGGGGGAGAGCAGAGCTGCAAATCAGCTGCCGATCCTCTGACAGATTTTATGAAGAGAGCACAAGTCTCACTCCCTCCATCCCCCTCTCTCTCTCCTTCCCCTCTCCTTGGACAATGCACTTGCTTTCTAAATGAAGATGCTTTCCCTTGATTTATCTCTAAGCCTAAAGGCCCACATGGTCAAGTTCTTAAAATACTCAAAATACCCAAGCAAGGAATGTGGCAACCCGCTATGAATGCCTGCCCCTGGCAGCGGGGTTGGTGCAGCAGGAGACTGGCAGTGGGCTGGTGAGGGCAGTCCTGGCAGCTGAGCCCTGCACATCAGTGACCGAGCCATTCCAACCAAGCTTTGTTTGTTTGATGCACCAGCCAGCCCTTCTTGGGCAGAGGCAGCCTCTTGGACACTAGTTCAGGGTTTCTCAGGTGTGCTGAAGGGCCCTGCAGAGCAGGGGCTGGCTCCACAGTCTGCTGGCAGCCTGCTGAGATCCTGCAGCACCAGGGAGGTTGGTGGCCTCAGCTTGCCCAGCAGGGCTTGGAGCTCCCTGTGGGACAGGCTGTGAGGTTTCACAGATTTGGAGAGGCTCAAGGAGACAGAGCCAAGGAATTGCTGCAGGTGAAAGGGGTGTGGAGGTGGGATGCTCCCAAAGAACTCTCAGTCCAAAGTGCTGCCACCAGGTGAAGCCAATCACTAACCTGTGTCAGGTGAGCTGACACCCAGCGCAGCCGGTGCTCCCTCAAAATGAAGACAGAAAATTGGAAAATGCCAGCTTTGTTTTCTGATAAAAATTCCCTGTTTGCCAGCTTCCCTGAAAGCCTTTGGTGATGCCTATTCCCAGCCTGCATCCATGAGAATCCAAAAATACAGTGAATGGCAAAGGGAAGTGGTAAAAATCAGGCTACTCTGCTTGCAGGTGCTATTACTCTCCCTCCCCCTGTGAGTGTCTGGTGTGAGTGAGTGTGGCAGCCTCTCTTGATAAAGAAGTCTGTTTCTCCCAAAACAAGAGGAATTTATTATTTTTGCTACATTGGGAACCTGACATGTGACAAGTATTTCCCTCTCCCAACCTCTGTTTTCCTTTTCTGTACATAAATGTAGTCCTTGTGCCCTTCCAAAGGCCCCAGCTTTTATGAAAAGCCCCGTGTTGTAGCCATCAAATTGGCCCATGCATTTTTAATGCAGTCTTATTGACTGGATTCGGGAAGCATAAGGATAAAACAAATCGCTGTACTACAAAGGAAAAAGCCATTTGGCCAAGTGCATCTGCTCACCTTTGATTTATTTCAGCAACTTTCTCTATATTTTCAGTCTATTCCCTCCCCTTAAAAATAATCTATTAGTCTTCTACTATTTTGGCATTTGCATCTGCATTCTGCTTCTCAGCCTATTCCATATTCACATTGCTTTGATATATACATGTGAAATAATGACCCAGAGCTGAAATACTAGCTAAACCTGGTTTCTGATATAATCCCCGTGGTATTTAATTTTCCTTTCTTTGGCATCTAAAATGATGGCTTGTGTGATTGCTATCTAAATATATAGCAGTGTATCTTCCAGGAGCTAAACATCGTGTCCGAGCTGGGAGCGTGGAACCAGGCTGAACAAAGCCCCTCCAGATAAATGAGCTGTGTGCTGTTTGCTCAGCAGTGTGGATAACCTCAGCCTTGCAAATGCTGCCTTGGAATAATTCTGCAGAGGGAATGTGCAAACCCATGGTCAAATTGCAATGCAGAATTCCAATTCAGAACCTTGGCTGCCTCCCAAACCCATCCAGGCTGTTCCTTCAGCCACCGGCTTCAGGTGTGCAACCTTTCAGCTGGGCTGTGGGAGGAAAAGGAAACTGAACAGGGGTTTTGTTTGTGTTTTCTGTGAGGGCTTTGGCAAGAGGACTCGCTTTTTCCATAAGTACTAGTCTCCTCTGCCCTCTTAAAGCAGGATTCTTTAGGATGTGATGGAATATAGCCCTGAGAGCAGCAGGGTGAAGGTACCATCTAGAGGCACTTCTGGATGAGCTTAAACTTCTGGGATGCCTTTTGAGATGTGGACTGGTTTGTTTTCTTTCTCTGCTGTTGTGTACTGCAGGGCCAGTCCATGTCTTCCAGAAGCAAAAGTATCAGAGTCATAGAATGCCACATTGGAAGGGACCTCAAGGGTCATCTGGTCCAAATCTTCTTAACAAAAGCACTGTCTGGGCAAGTGGCCCAGCACCCTGAATCTTAAAATGTCCAGTTTTGGGGAATCCACCACTTCACTAGAGAGTTTATTTTCAATGATTAATTCCAATGATTCACAATAGTTATTCTAATTTTGCAAACATTTCCTCTTGTGTCCAAGTGGAATCTCTCCAGGAGTAATTTGTACCCGTTGCCCCCTCATCTTGTAAAAAGGGACTGTCCCTTTTCTCTGTAGCCATCCTTTAAATATTGGAACGTGGTGATAAGGATTTCCCCTCAGCCTTCTTTTCTCAGGGCTGAGCAAACCCAGGTCACTAAGCCTTTCCTCATATGACAGTTTCCCAGGCCTTGGATCATCTTTTTGGCCATTCTCTGGACCTTCTCCAGCCTGTCCACGTTGGTTTTGCATAGCAGTGACCAAAACTGAGTATGATATTCCAGGCGGGGCCTGAGAAGTGGGATAATGACCTTGTTATCTCTGCTGGTGATGCCCTTGTTGGTGCAACCATCCTGTTGGCTCTCATTGACCTGGTTGTCCAAAGACAGACAAAAGTGAGATGGGAAGGAAAAAGACAGAAAAGAATGATCTGATACAAATGCCTTGACAGCAGTTAGATCCTGGTCTTTTCAGTCCCATCCCAATGACCCTGGACCAAACAAAACCAAACTTGATGTCTGTGTTCTCTCTGCAATACACACTCTTGTGCTTTCTTCATTGTGTTGCTGCTGTGAGTCTGTGAGGCTTGTGCTCCGCATCCAGAGATAAATGACCATCAGCAGTGTAATAAAGAGTGGCATGTGGTGCCGTGTCAGCCCCTCACACTGCAAGCCTCTCTGTTGCTTGTTTAAATCCACCAACAGCATTGCTGCAACTTCACAAGATATTGGTGCTTTTGAGTCTAATGGGAATGATACACCGTGTTTGCAGCTGCCTTTGGGAGCAAACATCAGTGCTGTGCAATTGGAAAATAGACTGTCAGCCTCGCAGGGGTGGTGCTGCCCTGGGGGCTTGGAGCGGGTCCTACAGCAGGCTCAGTGTGACAGGCCAGGGCACTGGGGCAGGACTGTCAGTGAAAATAACCAAAACTGGTTGTAGAGGGAGGGTATCAGCATGCTTTGTCAGTGTGGGAAAAGACAGAAAGTAATTCAGTGGAATGTAAATCCTTCTGCATTAGGATCCATTTTCCTTAAAGCATCCCTTAACCCAATGGGCTGTGAGGTTCCCTTTGTCTCAGGCAGGATTTTAGCCATTCTGTTTAAGTGATGGATGTATAATTCTGTGATATGTCCTTAAAGAAACATACTGTGTCTATGTTCAGCGTTGACCCAAAGCCAATAGAGAGAAAGGTTTTTTGCAGATTTTTGTGTCCAGTAACTTAGGGAATAATGCTCCTTAAAATATTTCTTATAATAAGCTTAAGTGGAGAAAATTGAAAAACATCATTCGTACTTTGATGTCCTAGAGTATGAAATCAGAATGGCTTACTAGCATCGAAATTCTATCCCTTGACCATAGGAAAAGGCAAGATTTAGGAACATCTTAAGATCAAATAAAATAGGGTCAGCTTTGTGGCGTAGTGGCTGTGGGATTCACTGGCATATGGGAGTCATGAGTGCAAGCTCTGCGCTCAGTATTTCTCTTACAACTGACATTCCCACTGAGGGCTGCAGCGCTGGTATTTTAAAACAATCCTTGAAAAAGGCTCTGGACCAGCTGCATGGGAAGACCAGTGGTTAGAAAATATCCCTAGGACAGGGGACACCTCTGTTGGACTATCTCAAACTACAGCTTTCTCTGAGATTTTGACTAAGGTACTTCTGTAAGGCAGAAATAAAAGCACTTCTGTGTCTCAGTGTGGTGTTTTGAGCATTAAAGACACCCCAGACTGGAGTTTAAAAGGTGTTTAGATGCCTGATGATTCAGTTAAGCAATTTGGAAAATCACTCAGGTGCCTAACCTGTTGGCTTTACTGGGGGTTTCATCAGCCAGCATTGACTGATAGACCCAGATAAATAGACCTGGAGAGATTTTAACTTCATGGCATGATTTTTAGAGGTGGATTTAAAGACTCTTCACCTGCCACAGGAAAAGTCAGATTTGGGAAATAGCTGTAAAATGTGGTAAGACCCCTACTGCAGTTTATTAATGCTCTTCATGCAAATCCACATGGAAAAGTTGCTCTGAAGATACCTGCCTAGGAATCTAAATACTGACCAGCTCGCCCAGACTGCAGGAAACTGGGCATACAAAATCTCTGGCCTGACCTTTGACTAACCCCAGTACTGAAATATCAATTTGTTGTACACAGTCTGCTTTAATTCATGTTAGATGAAAACCTGTGTACCCCTGAGCAAGGAATGTGGCCAGGTGTGAAGAGCTGCAGCTGATGTGTGTCATCACCTCCCCAGCTGAATTCCAGAAGCTGTGACTGCATGTGAACTTCAGCAGCTTCTTTCCAAAATCCACTGATTGAGAGGCTGTGAAGCATTTGGGATTTTGTATGTTTGTGTGTATTTACAGGAAGCTTCTGAATCAGGCAGAACTGAGATGGTATCAGGGATGCTCTAAAGCCTTATGGATGTGGAAGATTTGGCCACAGCTTTATCATGATGCTACTACTAATATATGTACTACCTTCTACTGAGAAAATGCATTCATCCTTTCCCAGCATGGATAAGTTAACATTCACGGTGTGTTGGATTTGCCTTCAGCTTCAGCTACACAGGAGGGTGTAAAGGAGGCTTGTTTTGGGAACTGTTATGTTAGACTCTTGGTGGTTATTGACTATGGGCAGTAATCTGGTTTTTATTTGGAACAGGGTGTCCAGAGAAGCTGTAGCTGCCCCATCCCTGGATGTGTCCAAGGCCAGGCTGGACAGGGCTTGGAGCAACCTGGGATAGTGGAAGGTGTCCCTACCTGTGACAGGGGTTTGGAACAAAATGAGCTTTGAGCTCCCAGTCTGTGATTCTGTGATTTATACCCCAGGTCCTTTTAAGTCTTGCCTGACCTCCTTCTCCAAAAATATTTGGAGGATGACAGTACAACTCTCTTCTTGGGGAGGGAGGAGATGGATTCAATCCCTAACTCAATCCTCACATGCCCAAGGCATTTACGGTACAGATTATGAAGAGGAACAGGGATTGGGTGGATGGATCATTGCTCGTTCCGCTTTGAGTAGGAATGACTGAGCTCCCACCTTTCAGGCCTCATTCAAGTGCGTTAGGTGGGGAAACATGAACTGAGGCCATGGATGTGGAGGGAATGGTGATTTTTTAACTTTATAAAAATCTGCCTTTGCTTCCTTAATTGCCTTGGCTGCAGTGGCTATAGCAGTGAGGGCATAGAACATCAGCCTTTACCACAGGCTGCAAAGGCATTCCCAGCATCCCTGGATGCATTTTTCCATGCCTTAATAAGCCCATGTACCTGTGTTTTTATTGCTGCAGGATTGTGCTGTTAGAGCAGTGCTTTACTTGTGCTTTTATGCATCACCCATTACATGCCTCTGAAGAGACAAACCTGCAGAGATGTGTGCAGAACACAGCCCCCAAAAACCTGGAGCAGCTGAGCAGTGGGACACCCCTCTCCTTCCAGGTGTTACTATATTAACGCTCTTGGATTTATGGAAATGGCTGCAGAGCAGGAAAGTGGCTGCTCTGATTCCCACCTGAAGCTGGGTAAGAACTTGCTGGCCTGTTCTGTAACCCCCAGCCATCCCCCCTCAGAGCCCACACACACACACTACACAAATATTAATGCGTCCCCTGTTCTTTATGGCTTTAATTACTGCGTGCATTGGGTCTGATGATAAGTGGATATCTTTGTGTTAAGCAGCTAATTAATGTTTGGAACTCGCTCTTTTGTTTATTGTAGGGTTTTGCAGGAAACTATTCTCAGCTATAATAGAGTCCATGAAATATGAACTGTAGATCCCAAATGGTAGAGACAGAAAGATGAGGTGCTGCTGAGGGCCATCAGAGCACGTTGACTTCTCCTGGCCCCTCGTAGATCAGAGACATGAAGGGAGAGCCGCTGCTGGAGGACTGATTGCAGCTGGAGCACCTTGGTTAATCTCCCACGTGCAGCAAGCCTTGTGAGCCAGGAAGGCTATCAAGATACAGTTTTAATTAACAGTTGCTTTTTAGATAATGTGCACAGTTTATTTTGGCAAGAGTTCATTGAATATGAAATTTCCGTAATTAAGATACTTAAACCTGCAATATTTTGTTTTCTGCAGTATCTTTTCCAAAATGGCATAAATTCTGCGGCATTTATTACCCTGTAGACAACTACTACAAGAAAGAGCAATTTCTCCACCTGCCTTTTTTTTTAATCTGTTTTTAACCTCTTAGTTTTGGTGCCTTGTTAGGCATCATCTTTTTCACAAATGTGTTTGAGCAATCACAGAATAAAAATAAAAGTAGAGAAGGTATTAAAGTATCTATTCCTGAGATAGTTAAATATCAATCTTCTATTAATTTGTTTTAATATGCACATCTGAATGAACTCATTACTGTATCATCTGAACACCCTACAAAACTATGTAAATCAGTGAGTCATCACAGATATGATATTTCTCTTCTGTCCTTCAGAAGGAGCCAGACTCTTGAGACAATATGTTTTACATATTTAGAGATATTAAATGCTCCTTTCAGAGGTATTATCAGCTTCCTGCTGAAAGAGGAATAAGAGAGTAGGTGTGAGAAATCTCCCTTGGTGCAGATGGTGAGCCAAAAGAATTCATGGGTCTTGTATGTTCTTTTTTTCTAATAGTGCCTAAAAAGAAGTTACTGAAGAAAACTTAGTTGTGCTTGATATTTTTCATGGATTCTTAAGATGAGGCCAGAAAGCTCTAAAACCAAAGTGAAATTACTGATGAACAGTGAGACCCTGTAGCTCAATATAATCTCGGCAGATTTTCAAGGGAGAAAAAGAAGTTTAAAAATGTCAAAATAAAAGGGAGAAAACTGCTGCCATTCTGGTTGTGTTGTGAGGGATTAGGAGAGGAGAGAAGGAAAAAATTGCAATTCAGAGTGATTGCTGGGAAAAAATGAGATTCTTCAAAGCACTCGCTGCCTTTGAGAGGGGAGGGAACATGCAGATTGTTGTGGCACTGTGAGTTTATTATTTATTGAGGGACGTCCAGATGAGCGCAGGAGGAGTGTGAAATTGAAGAACAAATTAAGGGTAAAAGGTTATTTATTTCCTACCTAAATCCTCTTTCTTTTGAATATTACTAGTAATTCAGTTTTTAGCTATAAAGTCACCCATGCTGAGAAACCACCAGGAATCCAGTGCATGACATGTGGGGTCCCACCTCCTCCTGCGTGCTCAGCACGTGTGTGTGGATGTAAGAGTTTGCACACCAGGAGGAGAACAACTCACTCATAAAAATGCAGATCTTTGTGAACTGCTCAAGTTAATTCTCTGTGGTCCAAGAAGTAATTGTGAGGAGAGCTGAAATCTCACCAGCCTCCCTGTATGAAAGCGATCGCTTAAATCACACTGCCAGGTAGCCTCTGTTTCCCCTGGGCTGGGAGTAGCTCCAGCTCCTGGTCCCTGGAAGGAATGAATCTGCACCAAAAATGTAGTATGAATATGACTTTTTTTGTCACATCTTAGCCCCTGTATTTAGCTGTGAGGTGGGGAAATGCTGTACAACAAGCAAGAGAAGAGGAAATGGCCTCAAGTTGCACTGGGGGAGGTTTAGGTTGGGTATCAGGGAAAATTTCTTCACCAAAAGGATTGTCAAGCCCTGGCACAATCTGCCCAGTGGTGGAGTCCCCATCTCTGGAGGAGTGTAAAAGAGAGGTAGATGTGGCACTTGGGGACATGGGTTAGTGGTGGCCTGGGCAGTGCTGGGAGAATGATTGGAGTGCATGATCTTGAAATTCTTTTCCAGCCTTAACAATTCTGTGATAAATGTGGTCAGCCCAGCAGTGCCCATCAGAGCATTTGCTTCTGTCAAAGTACCTGGAGATCCTGGACCAGGTGACAGCTTGGGAGAAGGTCCATGTGAGACCTCAGTCCCCACCTGCTGAGCTGGGCTGAGCTGTGCCTGGCTGCAGTGGGGATTGATCCCTGTCACAGGTTTGCTCAGCAGAGGTGCTGGCTGGAGGAATGTGGCATTGATTGCATCCTCAGGATCTCAGGGAGCCTAAATGCTAATGAGCACCAGGGATTGCTGGAGGGCAGGATGGTGCCCGGGACTCTGAGGGTGTAGTTTGCCCTTTTGGAGCAGTAAATCTATATTGGTTAAACCGGCTGTGTCAGAGTGTTTGTAGGATCAAAAACTGTGCCTGCAAACTTGTGTGAAGTTAATAATCTCTGTTAGCACATCATCACAGAGAGGAGTGACCCCACTCAAGCAGATACTGTGGATACTAAAACACTGAGAGGCTGGAATTGCATCCTTTGAGCATGGAGGACATGAGGAACAGGCCTGAGTGATGGATGCAAAGCACTGCAGGGAATGGGCAGAAGGGGGGCTGTGAGTTTATTCAAACTGATGCCAAAATTTGCATGAGGAGCCACAAATGTAAATCTAAGCTGCCTACTGAAAGGATGCAGGAATTATTTCTCTACTGTTGGAATGACAGCTAACAAGACCATAACCAGCTGGAGAATGTACATGGCTTTAAATGACCATCATATCTTATCCTCAGAAAATAATGTAATCTCCTCACAGCTTCCATATCCCTGAAGTATGTGCTAGTCATTAGCTGTTATGATGTACATAAGTGTCCTTTCATTTTGAGGCCTTTTCTCCATTCATTTTCTTCATTGTATAAGAGAGAAGATCTGAAACTACACACTGGTTTAGCCTAAACAGAAATTGCTATTAAGAATAAAAGAAAATCTATCATTTTGTGTGCTGCTTAGGAAAAGTGGGAGTACAAACCCTTGGTGCCTCAGCCGGGTACTGCTGTAATTCTGGCCTTTGTACTTCTGTTTCACTCATGTTTTCACATTCCCACTCGGTTATTTAATCTGTGCTAAATATGTTAACATTAAATTCATTATAGGCTCTTAACGAGTTTGGTGGGGTTTTCCACACTCCCTGAAAAAGAGCCTTGCGCTTCATTCCAGTTATCCATCTGAAAGTGGGATGAGAAGGCAAGGCAAGACTGGGAGGAAGGAGAAGGTGGATGAGTTGTAAGTTAATGGGTTAATAATGACGAGCTGGGCTGTGTCTCTATCCTGTTCAGGCCTTTGTAGCTTCAGCTGGGAAATTGTACAAGGTGGGTTTGCTCAGCCACAAACACACCAGCACAATGGAGCCAAAAATGAAAAGCCAGGATAAAAGAAGCAATGTATTAGTTCACAGAAAGCTGCAATACAAAGGCTTCAGCAAACCGTATTTTGAAGAATTGAGAAAGTTTTAGGAGGTAAAGTGGGATGGCTGGAAGGGATAGACGGAACAATCAGCGATGCTGTACCTTAAAGAGGGACTTCGCAGAGGCTGAGGCTGAAAGTGTGTGTTGAAAGTCCAGAGTCGTGAAAGAGGAATACAGAGCTGAGTTAAATGCAAAAGAACAAAGATAAGCTGGAGTTGGAGTCAGCAAAAAGAAGAAAAAGAAACTCCCTTAGAAATAATCTCTAAAGGAGAAGGAAGTTCAAGGTGGAGAGCAGGCCTGGAACAAATTACGAGATGGGTCTATTTAACAGTAATTCAAATGGCTGCAGTGCTAAAAAACTTTTTGAACATTTCTGTATTGAAGAGAAAGATTGGTTTCTGGCTCCAGGGAATTAGTATTGATCCTCATTTGTTTTTGATGGGGCCATATTTTGACCAGTAATTCTGGAGGGTTATTACGTGTGTTTTCTCTGACATCCAAAAATATCCTAGGAAGATTGGAGGCAATAAATGTGGATGTAAGTGATGAAGGGTGGGGAGGAGCATCTTTGCTGTGGAGTTCCAGGGCCTAAGGAGTTAAACTGGAGACTTGGCAGTGGAAGAGCTGATGGGCTTGTCTAACATTTAGAGGTGCAATGTTACAAGCCTTGATGTAATTAGCACCTTCTGAAGCAGGAGCTGGGGCAAGCCATGGGATGTCTGTGTGGCTGTAGCCTTGGAGAGAGTCTAGGGGGGTGCTAAAGGTGTGGCAACATGTCTAAGTTTCATTAAATGGGATTTTCAACTGAAGGGTGAAGGGGTGTGCTGAAAGTGTGACAATATGTCTAAGTTGGCATTAAGGGGGATTTTCGACTGAAAGGTGGAGAGCAGTGCCCTTGGGTTGGATCCTCAGGTATCAGGATGGGTGTCTGGGACAGCCCTACAGCCCCCACTGACTGCACCTGCTCTTGTTTCTTCTTTAATGTCCAAAGAAATCCTTTTCTGCCATTGGAAACACAACTTGAAAGATAAACACACTGATGTTGGTCTTCAGCAGAGGAATGAACTTCACCTGCAGGGATTTAATTAGCAGTCTCTGGGTAAACAAAATGGCCAAATTATGGTAAAGGGGAGCTGATAAAATTGGAGGAATCATGGGTTACCTGGAGAAAAGCTAATAGACTATCAGTTTGAAAACAGTATGTAAAGTGATTCTGGCAGTTCCATTTGAAAAGTATCTTCTATCATCAGTGAAATAAATGGAGCTAAAATCACTGGTGTTAGAAGGCTAATGAAACCGAGTGCAGCAAAGAATACAAGTTTATAAAGCCTGAATCCCACTAAGAAAGTGTACTGTGGCTTAAAACAGAATCACTGCCTCTTTTGGCAGCAGGTAATGTAATTAATGTCATAAATTTGGATTTTTCCAAAGCATTTGGTATCGCATTTCAAGAAATCTATTTGACAAATTAGTTTAGTGAGGGTTGTGATGTGAAGCACAGCCAAGAGCCCGCGCAGCAGAAGCTGAATGATGGATGGCCAAGGATTGCAGGCAGGAGAGGAACCTAATGGGGTTTTCTGGGAAAGGTGTTAGGTCCGGTTTTAGTTAACCTCTTCATTAATGAGCTGGGAGAGGGACTAAGCGTGCAAATTAATGATCTGGGTTTGAGAAGATTTGCAGATAATAAAGAAGAGGGAAATAGGGAACGTGGGCAAAAAGATAACAAACTGCCTTCACCCTGCAAATACAAATGCAGGTGTGTGTGTGTAGCTTAGGAGAGCTCCTTGGGAACACACAGCTGGCACTGGGAGAACACACCGAGAGGGCAATGGAATGACACAAATTAAATGTAAGTTTGCAGTGAAGTGTGACAATATGAAAATAAATATGAATTTGGAGTGTATTGTACAGCAGTTCCTCCTAGTGAGGAGGATGTGGCTGTATGAATCACACCTCTCAGGACACTGGATAGCCAGATGGGGAGAAGCATTAAAATAGCTACACACCATGAAAAATAGTCTTGTATTGGCAGGTGGGTGGTTGAAATGATATACTGGTCTTTTACCAATACTCTGTACTTTTCTGAAGTCAAGAAACAAGTAGTTTCAGTGTGGATTTGTTATGCCATAAAGCTACACAAAATGCAAACTGGGAGGTAAATTTCACAGATGACAAAAGGGATGAAAAGTAAGGAGAAGAAGTACAAAGCCTGATGCTTGGCACATGCAGTTTCCAGATCTTGTGAGTGAATTTTTCTCCTCATGGAGAGTTTATTCATATGTGATCTGCACTTTCTGTGGGGCTTCCCAGCTGATGAGCTCTGTGATGTAATATCTGAAGGATGGGGGAATGATAAAAAAAAACCCCCAAACAACAACAGGGAAAAAACACTTTAAAAAAATTAGAGATCAAATACAGAGTAACAATATTTTGGGCTTATTTCAGTCACGTTGCAAAACCCTTTATGTGATTGCAGGGGGTGCAGAGTTTCCTGTGGAACAGGTGCCTCATTAAATTAGGCTTATGTTCGAGAAGGCTCGAGAGTGAGTTTTTTTTTGAAGGAGCAGAGATAAATGGCAATAACAGTTCTGGGCAGTTGTTAGTTCAGAGCGACCATCAAAGCCCCCCAGATGTTATTTTTAGTTGCAGACGGCTGGTGAGAGAGAACTTGTTCTGTGCAAGGGGCCGGGTGTTGAGGGACACCCGGGATGGAGGAACTCCAGCTCAGCCTCTTTGTGCCCCCCAGCTCTGCCCATCCACGGGGTGTGAGTGTTTATGCAGGCACTTTGTTAAGTGGAATTCTCCGCTGAGCAGGGAGAGTGCTGGCAATTCCGCTGTCGCCTTGGATAAGAACACGAGCAAACCAACGGGACTGAATTCAACAAAGGTTTTTTAACCACAGGGTGAGGACTAACAAATTCAACACGGGTTTTCTTTGGAAGGATGTGTAATTGTTCTTGGAGAGTTGCTATAATGTAGGCTGGTCATGTTTTCCTGAAGGATAAATCACCCTTCTAGTGCCTGAAGGGAGCCTATAAGAAAGATGGAAAGAGATGGTTTACAAGAGCATGTAGTGACAGAACAAGAAGGAATGGCTTCAAACTGAGAGTAGATGTAGATTAGATATTAGGAAAAAATACTTTGGACGTTTACAGGATATGGCCAAAGTTGAGCAGAGCAGCTGTGGCTGCCCCATCCCTGGAAGTGTCCAAGGCCAGGTTGGACAGGGCTTGGAGCAACCTGGGATAGTGGAAGGTGTCCCTGCCTGTGGCAGAGGGTTGGAAAGAGATGATCTTTAAGGTCCCTTCCAACCCAGGCAGTTCTGTGATTGTTTTCAAATTCACATATAAACTCTCCTTCCTGGTTTCAGTCTGACACATGCAGCTTAGACCTTATGAGAATTTGAGATTGCATTTATTATTTTGCTGAATTTGGCAAAGGACACAGGTCTATTTTGCTCTACAAGTGCTGGTGGATTGTTCACTCTTTGTAATTTATGATGTGCAAATTGCTCCTTAAGGCTCCTGGCATTGCTCCTGTGCCCTCCTTGGAGGGCTGGAGTTTTCCTGACTTTGAGTGGCTTTTTAAGGCAAGACGTAGCCTGCAATAATTTCCAAGCAATTTGAGGCGTTTGTCACTGACCCAGGCTTGTCACACGTGTACTTTGCAGGCTTTGTCTGCTGTTTGCCTGTGCCTGCTCTCCACCACGATTTAGGGATTTTCCCATCCTAAGGAAAGCCTTGAACTTGTGTTGCAGTTACAGGAAAAAATTATGCTGGTGGAAGGTAGGGCTGGTCCCACACTCCCCTTGAGGTAATTCCTGCCTCTTGTTCCTGAGGGGACAGCAGCCACGGCACTGCTGCTTCTTCCAACCCACACAGCCATTGTGCTCCTCTGTAACCTGCACCACGGGCCATCCCTAAGGAAACTCCATCAATAATAGGGTGCATTCCAGTAGGAATTTCTTCATCAGCTCCCTGCCATCACATTTCTCCTGTTTTCACTGTTTTCTTACAGGTCAGGAAAAGTCCTTTCAAAACGTGATGGAAGTGAAAAGTGAAAGATAACATTTTGGAATACCTCTTGGGAAGAGGGCAGTGGGAACTCATGGGAGGAGAGATGATATTTGCTCTCTCAGCATTATTTTTCTGGCTGCCAGGGGGAAATGTGCTGTTTGCCGGTGCACGGCTGTGCAGCGCAGAGTGCTGAGATGCATTTTCTCCAGCTCCTGTTTGATCTTTTTTCTTTTCAAGTCCAACCTGCTACTGCATTCACTTATCATAATCTGGGATCATGTTCCATTCACATAGGCTGGTTTTGTCCTGCCATTTATATATGTGCAGCCCTCTCTATAGGCATCATTAGCGTATGAATGCAGAATCAGCCCTTATATGATGCATCATGATTAGGTTCAAGTGTTCGGTGTGTGATAAACCTTTAGCCAGGAGATGCATTAGAGAATTCTTTGTTACATATGAATCACTTACCTGAGAAACACGTGCAGAATACTTTTTAAATCAAAGGACATGAATGGAACTTTCTCCAGCCTCTTTTTCCATAAATAAGGGTGTTTTGTACATGTGTGCTGCTGAGCAGGAAACCAAAGGAAATATTTATGAGTGGTAGTAATAGTTAAGTTAATTCTTTTAAAAGCACTGTAAATGTGCTCCAGGTCACATGGCAAGACTCAGCTGACACAAAATCAGAATGCTCAGTCTGTTATGGAAAGATATTCCATACGAGTCGGGGTTTGTGCATCCTCCAGAGTGTCCAAACCTGTCTACTTATGGATGGGATGCTGTCCCATTGTGGCAAGGCACCTCCGATCTCCTGAATGTGTAGTTGTCTCAGTATTTCTGTTTAGTAAAGGCCATAAAGTGTACTTATGACCTGGAAAAGAGAAGGCTTTGGGGTGACCTAATTGTGGCCTTTCCAGTACCTGAAGAAGCTGACAAGAAAGATGGAGAGATACTGTTTACAAAAGCCTGGAGAAGACAAGGGGGAATGGCTCCAAACTGGCAGAGAGTAGGTTAGATTGGATATTAGGAAGAAATCCCTCCCTGTGAGGGTGGGCAGGCCCTGGCACAGGTTGCCCAGAGAAAATGTGGCTGCCCCATCCCTGCAAGTGTCCAAGGCCAGGTTGAAACAACCTGGTCTACTGAAGGGTGTCCCTGGCAGGGGGATGGAACTGGATGATCTTTAAGGTCCCTTCCAACCCAAACCATTCTGGAATTCTGTGGTTCTGTGGTTTTGTTTTTCATGGTCTGTCACATCTGCCATTCAGCTGAGCACATTGTGGGCAGGGCAAGAAGTGGCTCCTCCATTCAAAGCCTGTCACATAGACAAGCCCAAGCTGTCCCTCTGCTGAGGCACCCAGAGACCTGCATGTGATTTGCCTGTTCCTGATGGGATATCATAGATGCCCTGGCCCGGGGAGCTCTGATCCTTTTGCAGTTGGATACACTTTGTATTACTAAACTGAAGATTGTGTGAAATCAATTGGGAGGGGGGGAAAAATCAATGCCTGGTTTTTCAGGATGAAAAGGCAAGATAGCCACACAATTAAGCACTGGAACACATTTTCCACACTCTTCCTGTCATGTTCTCCCGATTCTGTGTCTTGGCTGTTCATCGGAAATAATTAAACTCTCTCCCATGGGCAACAATTACTTGCTTAAAATATTTGAGTAAAAAGAATGCATTTATAATTACCTATCCTTTTTGAAGGTGAAAATGGAGATTATCTTTTGATGAAATAAAATGTATGTGGGGAGACTTCCCATGCACCAGAGCACCTCACCCTGTGGCAGTGAGAATGGTGTTCAGCATGGACTACCATGTCCTCCACGGTGTGTCCCAGCCCTCCAGGACTCAAAAGAACCAGGGAAAAGGCTGAATTTCAGTTAGGCCCAAGTCTGAGCCCCTGCCCATCAGCATTCTGGCAAATCTGCATATGGACTTGACATTTTTAAGCAGCAGGAATGAAGCAGGAAACATATCCAATTTGTACCTATCAAACATCACCCTTTTATTTAGTCACACCGCTTCTTCCCTTTTCATGCTAAGAGTTGTCTTTGTTCCTTTTGACTCTTACTCTCAAGGGAGTTGGAGCTTTGAAAGTGTTTTATGTTTCAGAGCAGCCTTTTTTCCCCCTCAGATTTGTTTACTGATCCATCCTTGGTAAGACCTTTTAGTGAATGTGATAGGAAGGTTATTAAAAATAAAATATTCATCAGCAAATCAGCCATAAACATGTGGGCTGGTTAAAATTCAATTCCTAATTCTTTCAACCTTGACATCATTTTGCTTTTTACTTAATATCTGTGTATACAAATTTTGGAGCTAATTTATTTTATCAACTTATGCTTATTTCAGTTGTTCCTACGACTCGCTCTTGTCTGCTTAATGGCATCAAATAACGTGACAATGGTAAAAATGACAATGACAAATGGAGGGTTGTGACAGATTGGCTGAATTTGAATGTCTCTTACTGAGAAAAATGTTTCAGGAGTGCCATTAATTGCTTTCACAGCAGTGAGTTATGTTTGTGCATCTTGTCTGTCACTTGGTGCCTGTTCTTGCTCTTCCCATGTGGAGGGGTGACAACTCCTTTCTTTCAGCTGCCTGGGACAATGGTGCAGGGAATCCAGGGCAGGGAGTGCAGGAGGGAGATACGGGAGAGACAGCAAAGAAGGTGGGTCCTGGGCAGAGATGGGAGCTGGATTTAACTGGGTTACTGAGTGACAGTGGGAACAGAAGGTTGGTACTGGGCAGCCGTCTCCGGGAAGCAGGATGACAGTGATGGTATTGAGCAACTCCTCTGGGAGCTCTGGTGGATCACACAAATCCCCCTGAGGCTGAGGCTGTTCATAATGCTCATTCTTGTGGTTGTGTTCTTCATTTCCTTGTTCAGTCCTCTTATTTCCTCCCCCAGGCTTTTCCTCAACCCTTCTCTCCTTTCAGCATCCTTGTTTTCTCCCACTACCATTCCTGTTGCAGCTCTGGGTGGGGCTATTCACTCAGACTCTCCATCCTGTCACAGGGGAGAATTAGTTATCCCCTCCAGCACCCTGTTCTCCATTTCCCCTCTGGATTCAGGTGTGTTGGCTGCCAGGCAGAGTAGACCTTTGCTCCATCTGCTCCCTCAGACATGGATAGGCTGAGAAGTCATACAGGAGCACGTGGCTCTTACTTATCCCAGGCTTTGGAAGCTCATGCAGGGCTGAAAGAGCCATCTCTGTGCAGGCAGAGGGGCTGAATCTCAGCCCAGTCTTCAGTACTTTATTAGAGTCACTTCTGCCTGTCACAGGGGGGTTCAGTGGTGCACTGCCAGCTTTGTCAGCTCCATTTTCAGGTGATTTATGCACGGGTTTAAAACTTCTTTTAATTATTGAGGAAAATATGCTCCAAACCTTTGGACATCTTGCTTTGCAAGTTGCTGACTGCAGCCAACAGCCACCTGTCAGCTCCCAGGGGGTGTGGGAATTGGAAAGCTCAGGTAGGAACCTGCATCAGCAGAGAGCTCCCAGCCTTCAGTGTGTCCCCAGAGCCGGGGCTCCTGTGGAGTGTCACTGCTGCTGTGTGTCCCCACCACTTGTCCAGCAAGGATGTGCCTCTGGTGGTTCTTCTGGGAGCCCCTGTGGTCTCCGCTGCTACAGGAGGGGAGGAGAGAGCCACCACTGCACCCATCAGTGTGAAGAGCACTGCTAGGAGAGGCATTCAATTTGAAGTTTCATTTTCAGAGCAATTCAGGTCACTTCCTTGAGGTGACCGGCTTACTTGGGAGCCTGAGGAACGTTTTTAATCTTGGTAATGTTTATTTTATTAAAAAAGAAATAAGAGGTGACCCTGAAAGGGTGGGAGTTACACACAAGGTATTAATTTCTGAGCCTCTCCTGAAGCACTGTTCTTCAGAAACAGGAATTTCCCAATTTGGTTTGTGACCCATGTGTGTCCCTCAGCCTTCTGCAAAGGTTTGGTGTGCCTAGGAATAAGAATATAATTATTTCTTTTTCATTGCATGCGGGTTTTCTCTGACTTCTTTCCTTCAAATCTCCAGGTTAAGTAATCAGGAGATATCAAAGGGCAGGTTTTGGAATACATACACTCAATTGCTCAGCTGTTGTTTTTAGTTGAAATCATGATTCTGCTTCAGAGCTGAGATTGATTTTCTTCCTTGACTGTGTTGTCTTTCGGCAGAGGAGAAGACGCTCACCAAGCCTGTGCAAACTCTTGCTCTCACCTTCGATAGAAGTGAGCACTTTTTTAGTGCCACAGATACTTGTTGGGTCATGAAAATCCATTCAGAAGCCTAAAGAGCCAAAGCTTGGAGTAAAAGCTCCTTTTTGATAAACCCTCCTCTCTTGTCTTTTCCTCCAAAAGGTCAAAGCTAATGATTTCCCCCATGGTTGGCTCAATGGGAAGTAAAGTGCAGAGAATCAGAGTTTGGTTACTACTACTTTGTGTATCAATATGAGGAATAAACCTAAATTGGTTTCCTGGCGGGCTGGTGCCTGGGGAATGGAAATCAGGGAGCAATTTCTAGTCTTAGTGTATTTGTGAATGTGCATTTCTGCTTGATGGCAAATGTGAAATCAGCCTTGGAGTCAGTCACCTGCCATAAACCTTCCCCATCCTAATACACACAGAGATGCGTTGGTGTCCCAGCAGAGAATGGATTTTGAATTAGCCTTAACCAGGCAGTGTCTCAGCTTTGCTCATGATCTGCAAAGAGAGAGAGAGAACAGCTGGGAAGTGGATATTATGAAATTTGATAGACAATGAGCGATTGAAATGTGAGGCTAGTAATGGATTTGCTTTCTCACTTACCCGTAATAGAAATGTGGGGAAAGCAAAGATTTTCTTGTTCATTTTCACTTAAATGGGGGCATTTCTCATTTATCTTCCCTTGCTGAGGAAAATTGTTTTGGGTTTTTTTACCATTAAAATATAAATGTATATTTTTCCTTTACGGATGCTTCCTTCTGAAACAGGTTGTTTTAAAACCTAACAATTTGGGGACAGGAATATGTTAACAGCTAATATTATTTTTTCTGATTTGTATGAGTTTTTTTTCCATCAGAGCTGCATTGGGAGTAGAAATTCTTAAAAACTGGGTGTTTTGAATGAGGTTATCCAAGAGAGTTTAAATTGCAGCATCTGGACCTTGGAAAATGTACGGACAGGGGATGTTTGTCTCTTAAAAGAGTGAAACCACTTTTTTGGCTGAAAAAAAATCAGGGCTTTCCTTCTGATACGGAAGAAGGTTGTCTTTGTTTCTCAGATCAAAGTGTGATCCTGTAAAATGCCCAGTGCCTCCTTCTCCTCCCCTGGATCCTGTAATTCATTGATTCACCAAAATCAATCGCACTTTCATGAATTAATCATCGGGTTCCTCGCTGCATCTGGACAAATCCTGTCCCTCTTCCTGCACACCCAGATCTTGGCCCTGGTCTCTGAAGCAAATGATGCCGACGGGCTCATTAATGGGCCAGGCTGCTTCTGATACTGAGCTGGCTGACAGCAAATAAACAGGTGTTCTGTGGGATTTTGTCTGATCACCTGCAGGGATCACCCCAGACATCCGTGATGGAGGGATGTGTTGCTTTCCAGTAGTGTTGGCAGAGGGGCAAGTTTTCAAAGGCATAAATCCTGTGTCTTCTCTGCACAGGAATGCAGAGATGTGCCTCTTGGTGTGGCAGGTGGGCCCAGGGGCCAGCCCAGGAGCCACAGCCCAGCAAGGCACAGCCAAACCCTCCTGCCTCTTGGGGACTTCTTGCTCAAAAAATGCTTGGCTGATGGCAAGATGTCCATAGACACTGGCATGTTACCTGTGCCCACCAGTGAATTCTTTATGACTTGTACCCAGTGCTGGGACACAGTTCTAAAGCAGCAGGAGAGTAGGATGTGCCGCATGGATCAGGAACAGCCTCACCTATATAGGGTGTGAGTTTGAGGCAGGAGTTCTGCATCTGTGGGAGACTATTGGGCTGTGGACAGCTTTTGCCTTGAGAGGATGTGGCTGTAGGCCTGGGAAAGCAGCAGAAAACACCCCCTGTGTCCTTGGGCCAGGCCTGGGAAAGCAGAAGAAAGAGAAAAACAACTATGGATTACAAGAGTGTGTTTTGAGACTTGCCAGGATGAGGAGAGATGCTGAGCACCTATCATAAGATAGTCTAAGACTCGTGGCCAATGAGATGTAGCATATATGCACATGAATAGTAGAAAAATAGTATAAAAGATAAGCTTGTAGTTAGTAAAGTGCTTTTGCTTTTGCTTTTTGCTTTTGTTTTTTGTTTGTGCTTTTTGCCTGACAAAGCCTGAACCTGTGTCTTTAGTCCACCCTCTCTCCAAACACCTTAAGCCCCAAAACATCCCACCATTTTCTGTGCTGGGAAAAGGGGATGTTACTGTGAGGCTCTTCCCCTGATTATTCACGTTCTTGCCGATGCTGCTCTCTGGGCACAGGGGAAGCTCTGGGTGTGCAGCAGAGCAGAGGTACCTGCAGCCACCACTGACTTGTCTCGCCAGCGTGGGCTGTGGGCATCCAGCCTGCCTCCTCTTGTTCCATGCTTTGGAGCATGAAATGTAATCACCATGACCATATTGCTCTCTGACCTCCCCTGGGTGCTGTGCCCTCCGTCCCGACCGCTCAGCACGGGGAATCCTTGCTTACAGAATTCCTCTTGCCTCTTTAGGATCTATCTGGAGCGTTTGACTTGGTGGCCTTCTGTGAGAAGAAATTCCTCAGGCTGGCTGTGTGAACAAGTATTTCCTTTTATTCATTCCAAATTTACTGGCAATTATCGACTGACCCCTTTGCTCTTGTGTTGTGGGATGGTAGGAAAAGAGAGGGATTGATCCATCTTCAGCACACTGCCCTGCAGAGTTAACGATATTTTATTTTCCTGTATTACAGGAGAGAGAAAGAGATCCTTTTTCATTACAAGTCTGATCAATTCCTAAGTTTTTCAGGGCATTCAAGTTTCTGAACTTTACAAATAGTAAAGAATAAGGTGAAAAGGCATGAAGTTGTTCTTGGAATAAATCGTTGAAGGAGATGAAGAAAAATCAGCGGTTGATCATTTATGTGTATTGCTTTGTGCCTAAATAAATTAGAATCAAAATTGTCCAGCGAAGGAAGTTCAGGTCTGTCCTCTCTCCGCTGCATAAGATCTTCAGGCAACATTTATGGAGTTTGAAAATAATGTTTCTGGTAATAAATGGCAGAAATATTCTGTTTTCTGCATCAGCAGATATGAGGATTAAAGGATTTGACCATATTAAACAATTTTGCACAGCTTTGGCTCCCAGGGCTTGCAGGCTGCATTATCAGAGTTCATCTCACGGCATTTCCAGACCTGATTTAAGAAGAGAATATATTCCTGCTTTGCAAGTTGTCACTCCCTAATTTAGGCCATCTCTGACAGAATTAAAAACCCAAAGATAAAGAGATTATTTTTCTTCTCTTGGAAGTGGGCTGGCTTCCTAAGGCTCCCCCTACTCCAATCAGCCATTTGAAATGATGGAGATAATTGAATTGTGTTGTTTCTCCCTGCTCCCCCGAGCTCTGCTTATGCCGGACTATCACATTGCTATGGAAACTTGAAAACGATAGTGACTGATCTTTGTTTGGGTGAGCAAGAAGGTTTCCTCTGCCATTTGTCATCATAATCAAGCTGGACCTGGAGTACAACAGCCTGAGGCAGTCCCTCCCACTGTACTTTTTGATTTTTTTATTTCTGAATTGAAAACCCTGCAGTAGTTTGTTGGTATTTTAGGTCTCCAGCATAAAGGAGAGGTACCAAAATAAGAGTGAGATGCCTTTGAGCTGACTAGGTGTGAAATAAATCCTGAGCATCCTCCTACCTGGCAGGGCTTCTGTCAGACCAAGGGACTTAGTCACTGCTGTGCTCCAAAAGGGAACATTCCAGCTTTTATCTGCCAAAACTGGGATGGGACAGGTATGGGTTTAACTCAGTTAAACAACTCAGTGTTCTTAAAATTGCTCTGAGAACAGCTGCCTACTGCAGTTCTGACTTGTGCCTTGGTTAAAGCCGTCCCACCTGCCTTGGTGTCATCCCAGCACATCATTTTGCCTGCTGTGGAAGCCCTGGCCTTCCTCCCCCTGCCTTTGAAGAGGCATTGCTTTGACATCGTTGCTGGGGATGTTTGACTTGCCTTACACGTTCCCCAGCTGGCTGTGCTGCTCTGGGTCCGTGTGTCACTCACATGTCCTCACCCATTTGTACCGCGGGGCTGCACTGAGCAGCCCTTTCTGTGATCCAAACAGCAAGTTTTTACATGTTACTGCTTTCACTTAATATGTCATTTATCTGATAACCATCTTATGGACTCCTGGGAGCCCTAGAGAGTGATTTAATTTTAGAATTTTTTTTTGTTTACATTGAAAAATCATTAAATGTTAGGTGAAAAATTATGTAGATACTCATTGCTTGGGTAGAGTCACCAACTCTGTTTTGGATCATTCTTTCTCATCTTATATTTTCTTTTTCACAGAATCCCAGAATGGTTTGGGTTGGGAGGAACATTAAAGACCATGCAGTCCCACTCCCTGCCACGGGCAGGGACACTTTCCACTATCCCAGGTTGCTCCAAGCCCCATCCAACCTGGCCTTGGACACTTACAGGGATGGGGCTTCTCTGGGCAACCTGTGCCTCAGGACCTTCACAGGGAGGAATTTCTTCCTAATATCCCACCTAACCCTGTCCAGGTTCTCAGGTCTCCCTGGAGCCTTCTCTTCTCCAGGTGAACACCCCCAGCTCTCCCAGCCTGTCTCCAGCCCTCTGATCATTTTTGTGGTCTCCTCTGGACTCATTCCAGCAAGTTCATATCCTTCTTTTCCAGACAAGAAAAGGGGTTTTCTGTCTAACAGGAACTTCTTTTTTTTCATTTCCTAGTGAACCACAGTGTCTTACTACAGCATTAGAATTCTGTCCCAGTGCTGCATGTCACAAGCCGTATTTTACAAAGCTTCTTTACCTTTATCAAAGAAAACTCTTCGAACTTTGAAGGTCCTGAATGCAGATATCTGCACGTGTTGACTCGTGCTGTCAGCACAGGATTAATCAAGGCTGTCACACATCGAGCCATAAAACCTTTAATATTTCTAAAAGGTTTGAAGCTTCTCTATTTATCTCATGCATCAGGGAGAAGAAACTGTTAAACTGCTGTATCAGTAGGAAATAGTTTTGGTTGTTGCAGAGTAAGGCAGACCTGAGCCCCAAATGCCAACCAGCAAGGAAAAAACCCTCTAAATATTAGACTGAGATGCTGTTCTTTGAATCTTACACAAATATTTCCTCTCCCATACACATGTATGTAAATCACAGGGTATTCGGTGGAATTTGCACACGGAGCCTGGTGAAAACATTAATCAGTTCCTCTAAATAGGCAATAAAAAGGGTAGTGTGGCCTTTCCTATGTGGTAAATACCTTATTTCTGAAGAAATCCCATTGTTGACTTTGTCACTGCAAGACATTAATTTCGACACTCAGCTCCTGATATTGTGCACATAACATCCAAAGTCACCTCGGGTTGTAGCAGCCCGAGCCCAAATCAAGCACAATGCAGAAGTTTGTGATTTTATTTTAATACTTTTCTGGAGCAGCCACGTTTTCAGGCTTTCCAGTTTCTCTCAGATTTCAAGCCACAGGTAGAAGGACTTTGTCAGAATTTTTGCTTTGCATTTGGGTAATCACAAACCCCCAAACAACAGTGATGGTTTTCAAACCTAATTTGAAATTCTTGAGGCTGCAGAGCTCAATTGGAAGTGCCACCGAGACAGATGTTGCTTTCCCCTGAATTCTGCTCTTTTAGCTTTGCTGGAGATTTAAACACAAGAGAAATGGTGGGGAAGAAATAAAAGTTAATGGCTCCTTTTGGTCTTTTAAACAGGTTTGAGTGTGGGGAAAGTTTGGGTAAATTCAGTTTTCCTTGTACACATATATGTGTATGTCCAGGCTTAGAAATGAGTAACACCCACTGAGATACAGCACAAGGAAAATGCTGGTTATACACGAGCACTGAGTGTCTGTCTGAAGGATAACCATGTGAGATCCCATCTGGATCTGGATGGCCCTTGTCATATACACTGATCCCTGCCCAAACATGCTCATGCTTTGTTCTGTTCAGCTCAAGATGTTTGGGGAAGGCACAGGCAGAATCTAACTAGGGAAGAGCCAGGGTTGGGGCCATCCCAGGTGTTTCCAAGTCTCCAGGAGGAATTCCAATCATGCTGGTATGAATGGCAAGGTGCGTGCACTGATATTCAGCAATAGACTGTACTTTGATGTCCTTTTTATGAAACTATTACGATTTCCAGTGTTTGGTGAGTGGTAAGTGGGCAGATCCTGAGGGATCTTCAGCATCCCTGGATTGCTGCTGAACCATGGCATTCCTTATGGCTGCTGTCAGAGCTGGGGCTGTTCCACACCGTGCAAGCCGAGCACCCACCTGATCGTGCGTGGCTACCACACTTGCTTCCCAGTTCTCCCATCTGCCTTTCTCACAACTGAAGCGTTGCAGAGGCTAAATTATCAAAAAAGGTGTCCAAATAATGATGGCAATTACATGATTAATTAGGCATGGAAGTGCAGTTGCTTCAAAATTTTCAACAGTTGGTGCTTAATAGCAAAGAAACCATTGTGCAATGAAATAATCCCCCCGAAATGATCAGGTGGAGCTGGGGGCAGGTGAGTCCAGTGAAGGCTGGAATTGCAGAGTCACTGTAATTAGTTACTTAATTGTGTGCCCGAACTTGTTTGATGCACTTAGTGTGCATGTATAATTAATGATGATTTATTGAAAAGCGCTCTTACTGTAAATGCTTTCCTTATCATTTCCTAAAAATCTAATTGCTGAAGGAAAGATTGGAATCTGATTTAATATATATGGATAGAATTAGAGTTTCTTCCTGCTTTTTTTACTAGCTGTGAGTAGATAAGCCTGGAAATTATCTGTGGATGAACTCCTCTGTAGGAAGGGACCTCGCTGAGTAAATGATTTGAGTAAAAGTGGAGCTGAGCACTATCTGCTTTCTAAGTACAGAAATTAGTGTTGGGTTATGGGAACATGAGCTGAGTTTGCGTTTCTTCGGGAGGAAGTCTGTGGTGCAATAACAGCAAGGGACCTTTGGAGTTGCATCCATGTTCCAGTGGTAACCACACACCATTCTCCTGCTCCTCGCGTTCCTTCTTCGCAGTGTTTCCTTTTTCTGTAATGGGCAAATCTAATTTCTTGGACGTTTCAGACAGGTTCGAGAGCCAAATGATGGAAGAAAATTCCTCATTGATTTCTTCAGGTTTCCCAATAATCTTTGCACTATTACCTCTTTCCTTCCTATTTTTTACTTAGCACAGATCTGTCATTGCTCCTTTTTCATCTCCCTGTGTGCAGTCTTTGGTTTCCTGCCTTGCTTTTCCTGATGAGCTCAACGCTGTGTCCCCTGATCTTCTGTTCATCTTTGTTTTCCCCGACATGCACAGATCCCGGATTCATTCTGGCATTCAGATCTTTCCTCATTTCCTTTCTATCTTTTAACAGTCTTCTCTCATCTCTTCAGATATGACTTCCAAGCTGTCTGGCAGCTTCTTCTCCCAACTACCTCTTAGTACAAGGCAAAATAATGTGTCCAGCAAGGGAAAGCAGAGCAGATTTATACACAACAGAGATTGTTTGAGTTTTTGGTTTCCAAATAGTGGTTTAAATGAAAATGGATTTCATTGCTTGAAAATATACATAAAGGAATACTTTAATCATCTGGAAAAATGTTATTCTATGAATATAAATTAAAATATATCATGTGCAGGCTACTTGCTGCCTATTATTCTAATATTCTAATTCAATTTGCTATCTCTTATTCTGACCAAATTTTTTCTCAGTGTTATTTTAAAAGCTGATTTTCTAGATATAAGCTGGGGAAGGAACATTAAAATGTAAATTATTACAAAAAGGAATCTGGAAGATGACTTAGATCCTAATTTTTAATCCTGTAGTATATGGGTAAACAGGTCAGGAACCTCACAGGTTTCGTGTGGAAACACATACATAGCAGGATTGGTGCTTTCATCACCACTACATTCCAAATTGGTCTGGAAAACTAAGAATCAACTGATTGTGTCCCTTTTTTTTTTTTGGCTACATCAGGACAAGCTGTGGTAAGTCTTTCTTTTTAGCCCAGTTAGGGCAGAGCACAGAGATTTGGGCACAGTGGCTTGACTGGGGACATAAAAATTAGTGCCAAACATACCAGTAATAATCCTCCCCACTTCACAGGCATTAACTAGTGAGTTGTCACAGACACGTGTCTTGGTCCTCATTATGGACATGGAGAAAGTAGGTGTTGAGAATAAATCACTTGTCCTGGGCCCAGGACAGTTGGCAGCAGGGAAGGATTTGTAAGGCAGGAATTTCCAGCCCAACATACAGGTTTGGCTTTGCTGACTTTCATACAAAAAGTTGCCAAAGGTGGGTAAATACCATCCCTTTCTCTCATCCCTTCCCTTCCTTTGCCAGGTTTTACTGCACCTTGCTCTCGGGGCTCTTTCCAAAAGGTCTGTGTGCAATAAGTTGGGGGTGAGTGTAAAGGTCAAGAATTGTATCTTGGAAAATGGTATTTTTTTGAATTTCCCAGCCTGATGAGTCATTCATTGCTATGACATATCGTGTCTGCTTTTATTAGTCATGTCATATTAGACTCAGTGAGCGAGAATGATCTTGCCTCTTCCAGGCTGGCTGATTTCCTGAAAAAACTTAAATTGAGAGTGACACTAAAGTGCAAAAGAGTGATCTGAGGGAATGCAGTTAGTTTGCTTCAGATCTTATTTCTTCCCTCTCTTGGATTGACATGAATGTTTTTCTTCATAACCTGCAATTCACAACCAGCTGAGTTCTCTAAGATTATGCACTTTATGAAAGTGACACTATTTTATTGAATTAAGTAAACAATTTGTCACTGCTGAAACTCGGTGTTAGCAATTTATTACAAATTACATCATTATTTTACAATACAGGACAAGTGAGTCAGATGAAACACATCTAGCTAATTCTGAATTTCAGGATAACTGATGAAGCCTTTGTTAGATTAAAATATGATATATTATCTAAAGCCATTTAGTTGGGTCTGGCCTGAAATTTAAATATTTCTGTAATACCCCAACTCCTAATTTAAAAAAACAAGCACGCATTTCCATTAGTACTTCCAGGGAGTTTGTGTCACCATTTTCTGATGATCAAACCAGTGGATAATGTGTTTTATTCTGTTCTCTTCATCACAAGGTCTGGAACTGTTCAAAAACCCCTGTGGATGTGGCACTTGGGGACATGGTTTAGTGGCCTTGGCAGTGCTGGGTTCGTGATTGGAGTTGATGATCTCAGAGGGCTTTTCCAACCTAAAGAGCTCCAGAACAACTCTCAGATCACTCTGAGCTGACTAAAGCCAGGGCTAAGCATTACAAAGAGCTGGCATCAGTGTGGTGGCAAACTCAGCCCTGTGACCATAACCCCTGCCTTGCTGTCTGCTCTTCAGGTGCAAATCTGCATTTCCAAGTGTTCAAACTGGGAAGTTGGAAGATCCTGGCGAGAAAGGAAATGGGTTTTTCCCAACCACAGGAAAAAAAAGCAGGAATTTTGAAAATGTTACCAGGTGATCAAAAATTTAAAGCCTGGAATAATTTTCATTAACTGGAAAGGAAAATAGAATTTTAGAAAGAAAGAAGTCAGCTGAGTGAAACATTTCCTTTCAAGCTATTTTAATAAGAATTTGTACATATATCTGAATCATAAGTATGTTGAAATCAGAGAGAATGAATGTTAAAGTGTCAGGTTTTAAAGTATAAGTGATGATGATGATTTCCAGAACTGGTTGATACATTAATTGAAAATTATTTTTCCTTTGAAAGCGATGATCTCACAAATCCCTAATTTTCTAATTTCAAAAAATTGCATTCTGAATTTCTCAATATTCCATTTTTTCCCTGGAGTTTTTGCCTTTTTTGTTGTAGAAGACTGAGGGGGAATAAACAGGAGAAGCTGTAAACAGCCATTATGTCTCAGTCTCCATTCTGTCCCTCGGTGTCTTTATTAGGTTACAATTTTCCGTGTGTGCATGATATGAATAGGAAGAACAGCATCATTTCTGCTATTTCTCATTTTCTTTTATTTTTAGAGAGAGAGAAAAATGGACTTCCCAATTGTTAAAATTATTCCCATGGCTCTTAATTTAATATCTCCTATATCTGTGATTCCTCTGCTCTTTGCCCATGCGCTGCTGCCTTGTGCTCATGGGGGACAGGGAGAAGGTCACACGGATGTTCTGGGTTAGGCACACGATGGGGTGATAACTCTTCCAAGGTACCTTTTCCAAGAGCTCCTGAACCACAGAACAAGAATTGAGTTGCAGTTTCTCTTTCTGCAGAGTTTGTGGCATCGCTGGGCTGTTTGAGGGAGTTACCAGCTTGGTGGGGAGTTTGTGCATCAGATGAACAGATCATCTGAGATGCATTTGTCCAGGGAGCTGAAGTGTGGTGGCACTGCTTGTTGTCACACAATAAACCTGAGTGACATCCTCCTGGTCACTTTGAGGCTTCTTCCCCCTGTAGTCCAACTCACAGCATGAGTTCCAGCTCGAGAAAAGCAATTTGTGAACTGTTTTATTTGAGATGTTGCCTAAAGTTGCTTTTGCAAATGGTTGTTAGTCACCTCTGTCACTCTCACGGTTTTCAAAATTGTGTTTCCTCTCTGATTTCTCACTTTGTCAGACTGCACTAATGAAGGTTTATCATGCAGAATTTAAGCCAGAAAGGACTTTTTTTGCTGTGCAAAATGTGTATGTGAGCACTGAGGAGTAAATTTAGCAGCCTTCTAGTTGTAAATATTTTTCATTTTAACTGTGAGGTGATGACCATGACAGGCAATGGAAGCTGGAGATGTGACTGAAGATGGAAATGTGGCCATGCACTGAAATGCAGTGAGGGCTCTGCTGAGCTACTAAATACAGGAAAAGGAGGTGATGTTGTAATAGTTCAGGGAGAAAAATTCTTGTCCTAGCATGGATTTTTCCTGTCTGTCCCTTTCCTAAGGGAGTCAGAAACGATGCCTTGGTTTGCAGAGCACAGGGAGGAGGTTACAATGGCTTTGGGGAGTTGTATGGGAGCCTGAGGATGGGCAGGCAGCAACCAACACTACACCCCTCACCCAGTCTGTCAGCTCTTCATTCAGGAACAGATCTGAGTGAACAGTGATCAAGAAATAAGTCTCTGAAAGTAATTTTTCTGAGTATTTTCCTGCTCTGAAGAGGAGACAAGGAGCAGATGCAGAAATTGTCCTGCAGAGCTGGGCTCACACAAGGCATCAGCACTTCAGGTGGTTTCAATCGGGTGCTTGGTCTGTCTTGTGGCACAGGAGGGGAATCATTGCTTACCAAAGCCTATGCTGTTTTTGGGGTGCAAATTCTCTGCTGGGTAACTCTGTTATTTAGGGAGCTGGATAAAAGCAAAGGATTATGTATCTGGATTTCAGTGTGCTTATGGTTGGAGCTCTAGTTCAGATAAATCTCTGATTAAAGCCTGAGGATGAAAGCACTCCTTGAGGAAGGTATTACACTGTTAATTGTGTTCCTTGTTCAGTTGCATGAGAGAGATGATAGATTGAGCTACCAGATAGTTTATACTTATGGCATATGGGTTGTTTGTTTTTTGCAGCTGAGCAGCGTGGCAGCTCTGGGCTTGCCGCTGTGCCGAGTGTTACAGATTGCATTCACGATTCCTCCATCATTCCCCATTTGCATGGACAT
This sequence comes from Scytalopus superciliaris, assembly GCA_013400415.1. NCBI lineage: Eukaryota > Metazoa > Chordata > Aves > Passeriformes > Rhinocryptidae > Scytalopus > Scytalopus superciliaris. The sequence continues at coordinate 1,798,374 of VXBX01001954.1, read as the reverse complement.
TTTACTGCCTCTGGACCTTTGCAGAATTATCTCCCAGGATTATTAATCAAGTCCCAAAACATTAACACATCCAATCAAGTTAATTGGAAGAGATAGGTTTTATTAAAAAGAAATCTAGCGAGGCCTGTAGCCTATATAAAAAGAATGTTCTATGGAATCTCTACATCTGATGCAGAAGGAAAACCTCTTACATGTGATACAAAGCAACTGGAGCAAAAAGAGCTGCTCAACAGAGGTCTTGCTGTGTTTGGTCTAACCTGTGGCTTCACAGCAAATAGCAAGGAATGTCTTGAATAGTTTAATTTTCCCCCCATTTAAAGCATAAGTTCTGTGTACAATACAAGGTTATGTAATGCCATCTTTAGGGCATGTTTCGAGCCGTTTTCAGGGGCTTCACTTTTTATTTATACAGTTTGTGTCTCTCCAACGTGAACGGGTAGTTGAGGGAGCCGCATTAATGAAACACAACATCTATCTCAGCGGCTCAGCGGAAGGCAGTAAATTTATTCACCCTACATTTGCCAGTTGAAGTGTAGGTAATACAACTACATCTATTTGTGTTTTGAGTCAGAGCAGCGAAGCCAGTGCCCTCATTGTCCCCCCTGATTGTGAGCTGATTCAATTCACAGCTCTGTTTTGCCGTGCACAAACCGCCCCAGGCAACGCGTCCCAACCCCTAATGGAGATAAAAGGTCTGGAACAGTGATAAGTTTTGAGCCACACGCATGGTGGGCATGTTTGGTTGAGGGGAGCAGATTAAATCTAATCCCCAGTGAGTGCCTGAAATATATATAGTGTGGATGTAGAAGCCTCGGTACCAGATTGAATCTAATGATTTACTTCTGCTGGGTGAAATTACTTGCTAATGTAGATGTAGCAGTGAGACTGCAATGGAGAAACTGTTTGAAGTGGTGGCTGTGGATGTGGTAACTAAACTGTTGTCACCTGAAGTTTCCCACCACACTTACAATTGTATAGTGGACTGAACTGGTGAATTGTGGACTCCTCACATGCTGTGCCGATGTATCTCATTTCCTTTCTCGGAATTTTACTAAAGGTATCACAATTTTTTCACAGCTCAAGACAACTGTGTGCAAGATAGAGAGTAAAGCAGGGAAAATGTGTGTTACCTGGTCTATATGTGTTATATTCTACCAAGGACACCCTGAGCAGACCCTGACCAAAACCTGTCATGTTCCAAAACACAAAGATACATAAAAAGATGTGAAACAGCAGCGTAGAGAACATCCTTACCTCTTCCTGCACCATCTTACATTACTAATGCCAGGAGGGTATTACCAGATGGTTTTATTTTTTACCCTTGTGCTGTTTCCTGTCTGTATCTAAGTCTGATTACTTAATTCACTGATTTCTCATTTACTAATGCCCTGCTGCAGTGACTCTATTCAACAGTGTGAAGAAATACCACATCTAAAGCTTTTTTCCCCTCACTTTGACCATTTATTTCTGACCGTTCCTTTACCTCTTAAAACTCACACTCAGAAATCTAGAGTTTGGACCCAAATGAGCTGGAACTATAGCTTTAAAAAGAAAAAAAGAGAGCCCCAAACCTTTATTAAAGTTACCCTGGCGTTGCTGTGTCAGCATCGATGTGATTAACCTGCCATACAAATGTGGGTGCTATAAAATGAACCTGCTCCAAGGCAGCTTTGATTTGCATGCTCAACACTTTCCAAGTGTTGCATTCATAAATCAGTAGTTTTTTTGTGTGTGTCTCTTCTGGGTAAGTGTTTTCCCTTCATTCTCCCCTCCATCCTGCAGCCCAACCTGTATATCATGGCCAGAGGAAACCTGACCAGCATGTAGATTTAGAAAGACTGATTTGAATTCTTAGGTACAAGGGAAGACCTATTGCTCAGGCTTTCTAAAATAAATACACCAAATATTAATAGCTTGTGGAAAAAATTATATTAAAAGAAGGAGAAAGTGACCTTCCAGTGCATTATGAGGAAATGCAGTATTACAGCAGGAACCTGTTTCTGCCCATTGCAGTGTGTGGTATGAGCATTTGAGTTCTTTTGAGCAGAACCACTAGAAGAATACATCTGAAGTCCCTTTTATTTGCAGTTTTGAATTTCTTCCAGAAAACCTGAGCTGTTGCCATTTCAAACAAACATTGCCCCAAGTCTTCCACTTCCTTTTCTGCTGCCTTGCTCGGGTGCTGTGTTTCTCAGCAAACAGTCCTGGTTGTTTGTGGTGGGGAGTAGGGCTGGCTCTGCCCAAACGTTATTGATGCCAAGTTCATTTAAATTGCATGAAGTTAATTGACTCATTGTTGTGGAATGGGATTTCATTCTTCCCTTATCGAAGTGCAATGTCCTCATTTGATGATGCTGATGAATATATTTTCAGTTCTTGCAGATAAACTTTCTAAGCAGAGTGGTGGCATCTTAAGAAGTGGAAGCAGTTATTTTGGGAGAGGTGGAAGGCTGATCTGGAGCAATAGTGCACTTCCCTGTAGTTTATCCATAAGAACATAGCACCTATAAGAGGCAGTAGCTTCTGGCTCAACATCTCTGCTGGAAACTTAACTTGAAGGCTTCTTCCTTCTTATCCTTCACCTGTAATACTCACTTTTCTAACTCTTTTATCCCTGCCTTCTTCCCAGTCAAGTTGTTTAGGGACAACCCACAGTAATATTGTCTGCAAGTGTAGGAACAAGGGCATGGGAATACTGTAACAGTAACCTGGGTTCAGATTTCTCAGCACACTGACAAGATCAAGAAGTTCCAGGTCACAGGATCTGGAAAACAATATTTTGTGGGTTCTGTGTCCTGCACAGATAGGCTCCAAACTTTAAAGGTGACTTCCAATTTAAGGATTTTAATTTGGGATCTTCCCTCCAGCTCCTTAACTACTTAAGGAATGATGTCAAACCTCAGGAACTGGTTGGCTTTTGATATACAACCAGTGAAGTGCTCGATGATATTTTAATATGTGGAATTTATTTTCAGCTGGAAGTATGGATTATGTATAATGCATGTTTAAATCTTGTCTGTCTGAATTCCCTCTGCAGCTGACAAGGGGGATAGTTAGAGCAGCTGACTGTGGGCAGCTAGATGTGGCTGATGCCATGTGGCTGCCTTGTGAAGGGAAAATGATGTTAGGGAAGATGGGATTTGATGCCAGCTGGACAAGGGTGGCCAAGGGCAGTGGTTACCAGAGTAGGTCAGGAAAAGGTTAGGGAAGGAAAGCAAGGCAGAAGGTGAGAGGTTTGAAAGCCAGTGTGTTCCTGACTTCCATCCCAGGAGGTAATCCCAGCAAGTCCATCAAGATGAATATGATGCAGATCCTACGAGGAACCAGGCATGGGAATTGGGAGAAAAATACCTGCAGTTGTCTCTTTCCATGCACCAGAGAGGGGAGGGATTATATAATACTAATTTCAAAGGACTTCCAGTATTATTATTTCTTGAAATACTTACTCTCATTGTTTCAGAGCAGGCTGGAGAAAAAGGGCTAATTAAGCTTGAAACAGAAAAAGGGGAATATGATTTTGTTTTTGGTTTTTAGTATTCACAGTTTTTCTTTGCTTTTGTTACCTTAATTTTTCACAACAGAAGTTGCCTCACAGGATCTGCAACTCTGCATATCAACACTAAAAGCACTACATGGGAAATAATCAAATAGTGCCCATATTTATTACACTGAAGATACAGATTTGCTTTGTTGGATTTTGTGTGTGTGTGTGGTTGTTCTTCTAATATTACTGACTTGTCTCAAGGCAAGAAAGCAATTCTCTCTTTGCCTCAGAAACATGTGGTATAACCTCATGTCTTACTGGCAGGGGATTTAAAACAGCCACTATAATTTACATGATAATTGTGTCATATTTTTTTACTTCCCATACAAGTTCCTCCTCGTTTGAGATTGTTCTCTCCTTTAGCAAATAGTGCACTTACCGTAGGCTCTGCGGGGAGCTCTTGGCAATCTTGAGTCAGAACTATAATGGAAAAATGGCTCACCTGATGATTTCAAGGGGATTACAGATTTAGGGAAAATAATCTGGTGGATGGGAAGGGGAGGACAATTCCACCAAGCACTGCTGGAGCAGAACAAATATTGAACTCTCATCATTGGCCTGCCTTTTGGCACATTTCTTTTTTTGCAGTGCTGCAGAGGGTGAGAGGGGCAGAGCCTGGAGGGATGTTTGGGATGTGCCTGGGAGGGCAGGAGGCTGGAGGGATGTTTGGGATGCCCCTGGTGCACACACAGTGAGGATGCTCAGACAAACCCAGGTACCTCCTCTGTTCTCAGCAGCTGCCAGCACTTCTCGCATCACGAGTCCATCTCTCTCCGGGCTCTAAGGGGGATTGCCAGGCTAAGGGGAACATTCCCAACTTGGCCTGAATGGCATTTTTTCCCAAATCCAGACCTGAGGAGGTGCTGCAGGAGTGACAGCTGTCCCGTGTTGATACCACACAGACTTGGTAAGAGGGGCAGTGCCTGTCCTGGTTGCAGAGATGGATCACTCCGGCCTTTGCACGGCTCCGCTCTTCGCCATCCGGCTTGTCCTCTTTGAAATACAAATGATAGGAATTAGTATATTAGCAGGAGACCACAGGATGTAATTGTATGTTGACTGAAATGTTTCTGATGGATGGACCTGGCGAGATGACATCTCTTATTTATGGAGAGCAGAGCACAGGTAGGTGATAGATTTGACAAGAGCACAGTGGCAAAGCAAAATAACACTAAGGCAGAATGAGAATGTATTTCCTAATGGCCTCCCTCGCAGCTGTATACACTGATTTAATCTCTGCAAAGCACTCCCTTGTTTATGAGGCCTGTGGGTACAATTTTATGCCTGAGTGAAGAGGTTGCTAATAGCTGCCATATTTGTGTTTAAGGACCTGCAAAGGATTAAGCTAAGTATTTTAAAGCAATGAGGCATAATAAAGTAATAATATATTGAAAATAATAAACAGCTTTTTATTCAATAATTGGCTGCAAAACTGGTGAAGTTCAAATGACAAAACTACTAATTATAAATGCAATTGCTAATCATATATTCATTGTGTAATGCAAATTAAAACCATGGCATAAAGTCTCTATGGCAGAGACAACAAGGCATGGAGCAGGGTGGCAGTACCTTTTAAAAAAACCCTATAAAACTCACAAAAAACCCCTTGGGAAAACAAAATACTCCTGGAGGAACTAGTTGAAGTAATTACTCAGGATTGTTGCATGTAGGGAGAAGTATCGGCTCTTCTCAGTGCCAAGGTGTGACATCCGATGTTGGGACACTTCGTGCCTCAGTCAGAATGAAATCATCTCCAACTCACAATAAGGACTGGAGTACTGGAGGTCACCTTTTCCCATTTTTGATATCCCTCCACCCCAGTAATCTTATTCTCTTACCTTCTTTAGGAACTTCTCTTTAGGAGCTTCTTTAGGTTGCCATCCAGGGTTTCCTCTCTTTTTGTTGTCTTTTTTAACAGAGCAGGTCTGGCAGAGAAAGTCTGAATAGATGGTAAGAGTAGGGAGGTTCCTGAAAGCCTCAGTATTGAGTTACTTTGTGCTTTTCTTACCAACACTTGTCTGGTTGGAGCTCACCAGGGTGCATACCCCACAGACTCACTGCCTCCTTCCTGCCTTGGTGTGGAACAGGATTGCAGATTAGAAAGCACTGTAGGAAATCCTTTGTACAGAGACAGTTTCTGTGTGTGAATGTGTATTACATTACTGAACCCAGTGTAACTCCACATCTACACAAGTGGGTGCACAGAAATGTAGATCCAGAATCTGTAAGAGAGGCTGTCTGTGCAGAGACCAGCTGAAGGAGCAGGACATTCCTGGAGCTGAGACAGCCAACTCACACACTGCCTGCAGTACTGCTCATGTAACACATATTTCACAGACTATTGATAAAATCTTAGTCTGAACCTACCCCTCAGTACTGAAGTGTTATCTGAGTTCTGCAAGTCAGGGTCTGTGAACCAAGAAGTCATGAAGATGCTGAGGATAAGATGTGATCAACATCCACACATTCAAGGGCAGGAGCCTTTCTCAGGCCACTCCTAAGGCAGAAGTCATAATTTCTGTGTCTGTGCCACCTGCTCAGCCCCAGCCTGATAACAGAGAGCAGCTGATGCTGTTGATTGCAGTTCAGTGTTCTGCATGGAACAGGTTTGCTGGCCCTGAGTAAACGGGAAGATCCTGCTGTTTGCTAAAGCTGTGTGTGGTCGCTTCCATGTAGTCAGAGAAGTTGCTGCTGGTTGCATAGCTTTGGGGCAGGGGGGTCTCACCATAATTGCAAGTGAGGTTGAAAGGAGACAGAGCAAACTCTGCCACTGCTGTTCTTGTTGAAGGCTGTGCTGGCTTGATAGCACCTGAAATCCTGGCTGGATTCTCCATGGGACTTGCACAGTTGAAGGTGTTACATGGCCCTGTGTCTGACAGGATGAAAAATGTGGGGGCATGTCTGGATCTGAGTCTCCACTAGCAGTACTTGTCTCTGGCTTCCAGCAGAAGCTGTATACCTGGCTGCACAGGCATATTTCTCTTTCTTGATGAATGTATAAAATATATATGTCTATTAATTTGCTCTTAAGAGCCCTCAGGTTTCCATTAATGACTCCTGTCCCTCAAAGACTCTGCAATACCAGGTTTTTATAGAGAAGCCAGGTAATGGCCTAAGGGACAAGCCAGCATATCACATGGTTAAGGCCCCCCAGGAAATCATGTCGAGGGGTCATAGTAGTGCAGATGTCTTGGCAGGTCACTGAGTGAGCAGTGGCTCCTCCGGGGCAGCCCCAAGTGAAACTTCTCCCAGCTCAACAGCTGAGGACAGATCTGCCTGTAGTGACAGGGTCTTGATGTTACGAGCTGCCAGTGTTGAGCTCCCTTGAAAAACGGATTAGGTTCTTAAATGCTTGCATTTAAATGTTGGGTTCTTACCTTAAGTATTCACATCAGGAATCCTTCAGAAGAAAAAACAATTTTCCAGGCAAGACACAGTTGGAACTGATATTTTTTTATTATGCTTCCTGTATATTCTATGTAGATTTTGTTTTCTTACTGTCTGGAGTCGCCAGGCTGGATTACTTATGCCTTTGTAGCTAAAAAGTAATCAGCTGAAACCCCATCTATTTTAAATGTCCCTACGGAGGTTGGACAACCTTCTAGGAGACGTGGTCAGGAGTCAGGACTGATGCAGAGGTGATGCATGAGCTTTCAGCACAGTTTAATGCAGGAGATTACATGAGGTGATGGTGGAAATCTGTCCTGAAGGGGTTTCCAGTGAGGCCCCCTTGATGAGCAGCAGCAGGATTGTGTGGAGCAGAGTCTGTGGGTTCATCCCAGTCCCTGCTGGAGGGAAGGCTGGAGCCACATGGAGCTGTGGAGCTCTGAACCAGCAACACAGGTTCAGAGCTGCAGAGAGTTAATTTTTCAGTGACCACAGGAGAAACCTAATTTTCTTTATTTTATTTGTTCCTGTTACAATTTCGCCTTCACAGAGCTGAACCAGGAATGCGGATTTGTTTGGCTACAAAGCTCATTAGAGGAGCTCCAGTGCACTCAATTGCTTGAGAATTTCAGACCAAAGCAAGTGAAGAAAAAGAACAGTAAATCTATGAACATTGTAACTCATTAAAAGACAATTTATGGACAGAAAAGGGGCTGAAGTAGTTGAATAAATTATTATCTTTGCAATTATTCAGCCCTGTTTAAATTATAGAAGATGTTACCAGGTTGTTGTCTCAAGTCATTGTGCATAGTTTATGTGCAGTGGTCTTCTGAGCCCTTCAAAGGTCTCTTGCATTAAGCTAAACCGTTGATTGCATCTTTGTTAAGATTTACAGTCTTTCCACAAAAACATCCTCTTACTGCAGCTTGTGAGAAGGGTCTGGCTTAAAGTGACATGTTGTGAAAGACTCAGTGCCAGGTTTAGTGGCTCAGCTGGGGTCTCAAGACCAGCTGGAGGAGGAGGTCTCTGCGTAGGGAAAAGCTCCCCTGAGCAGCAGCTGGGCTTTCCTGAGTGTTGATTTGGGTCTGAGGAGTAATTTCTTGTAGGGATGCAGCAATTACAAGTCTTGACCCTCTCCTCAGGGTCAAGTGTGAGTGTCATACCTTTAGCTCACCTCTTGGCACTGAAACACCCCAGCCCATACACATTTGAAAAGGCCACAATGGCAGCAGAGGGATGTGTCTCTGAGATGCCTTTGGTCACAGCGTGCCATCATGGCAGGGGTGGGGCAGGGCAGGGCTGACCCATGGATCCTCTGCATCCAAGGGGGGCTCTGGACACGGTAAAAGGTCTAGAGGGGAAGCTGTACTGGAGGAGGGGCTGAGGTCACTTGGTTTGTTCAACCTAGAGGAGAGTGAGGGAAGACCCCATTATGGTCTGCAGCAGAGGGGCTAGAACTGATCTGTTCTCCCAAGTGACCAGCAATACCATATGAGGGAATGGCATAAAGCTGTATCAGGCAAGGTTTAGGATGGATATTAGGAAAAGGTTCTTCACCCTTCACACCTTCACAGACGGCGTTTGGGTGCTGGAACAGACCCCCCAGGGAAGTGGACAGGGCCCCAGGCCTGAGAGAGTTTAAGAAACATTTGGACAACATTCTCAGACTCCTGGTGGGATTTTTGGGGCCGTCTTGTGCAGGGCCAGGAGTTGGACTGATGATCCTTCTGGGTCCCTTCCAACTCGGGATGTTCTATGATTCTCTGTGCATCTCCTTCAGCCTCTGTACAGGAACAAACCCAGGGTCTAGTCTTGTTCTCCCAGGGACAAACCTGGCTCAGTCTGTGGCACCAACTAAAAGGACAGGTTTCTCTGGGATCCCAGCTAGTCAAAGCTGTTCAGGAAGACACTGATGTTTCTTTAAAAAACCCACATTGAGTTACTTTCTTTAGGAACAAACCCGCTCCTCTGACCAGCAGGGGAATCACAGCTCAGGGAGTTATTTGTTGGCTGGAGTGTAACAGGGAATAATTTGGGTAAGGACACAGGTGCTGACAATTGTACATGATTGGCAAGCACAGCCCCCGACCATGTGCATGTGATAACCATCAGGCTGCTGACTCACAGTGGGGATGATGGAGAGCCTTGTTCTGAGGGGACTGTGGCTCCTGAAAGCCCTTGGATACACCTGGGCAGCCCCTGAGTTTCTGGGGGGCTCAGCTGGAACAAGGATTCATTTAAGGAAGAGGAGGGGCTTTCCCACCTCCCCTATAAAGCACAGCCTTGGGAGTAGGGCATGTGGTATAGAGGAAGAGTCCTGTTACTGTTAGAATATTTGGACTAGTAATAGATATTTTGTTATTTTTCTCTGGCTAAGTTACTGAGCAGTTTTGATGCTGAGAGCGGGAGCAACTCTACAATGGAAGAAGGTAGGAATTTTTTTTTTTAAATTATGTATTTTCTTGGAGTATAGTTATATAGAAGTGCATGTCTCATAAAACAAGAGCAGGTGTGTAATTCTGTTGATTTGAGGGTATTGTGGAAGTATTTGCATGTAGACTTGTATGACTCAGCTCTGTGATAATGGTTTCTGTAAGTAGCAGTTCAGTGGCTTTCTGGAGTTTAAGGTTTGAATCCTTAAATTTTAACTGCTTTCCTCACCCTGTGGTTTGATCTAGGACTGAGGGTGAGTGGGGAGTAACTTTGTGCTGCAGTGCACAAAGGTTTTAGGGATGGGTTTGACCATAGTGATGAAGTTGAGTGTTGAAGGTCAAAATCCTGTAAGTAGGACTAAGGTTGCTCTCTTTTTTTGTAGCATGTACAACTTTGTTTTTTCCATGTTCCAGATTGTTCTTCATATTCCATGTGTGTTAGATCTCAAATTGTGTGCTCCTGAAGGAGAATGTGTGTTTATTGTGCCTTGGGGATGAGTGTGGGGAGTTTCTTTCCAGTCTGCTGGTTTTGTTGCCTCTACTTTTGCTTGGCATCACCTCCCTGTGGTGGCTTGGTGTGGCCAAGGGGTGGATATGGATGTCACCAAACTGTTCCTCAGCTGTGCCCTTTAATTCTGCCCTGTCTGTTTCAGTGATACCTTAACGAATTTACAGGCAAAGGTGGTTGGGAGTGCCCCAGAAAAGAAGGGTTTAATAACCACTTTTAGAGAGAACAAAAGCAAATCCAGTGGCTGCCCTGGCAATTCCCACCTTGGTTATTCCTGACAGACGCAGGCAAAGAAAAACAAGGAGGTTTATGTGCATTGACACTAATGTACAACCCACGGTGATGTCCCGAAGGAGGTGTCACCAATTAGTATGAAAGCTGCTGCAGTTATCAACTTGGACAAGATTTGGCCATGGAAAACACAAGTTTTTAAGGTGATCCTATGACTCCTTCTCCTAAATGCTTTCCTGTTCAGACATGGGTGGTTATTTGTGAGACAGCTCAAATGAACAACTTAGCTGGCTGTTGTGGTTTGGTGAAGCACTTTTGCTACCTGCCTGTCTTCCTTCCAATGCTGAAAGCAGTTGGGAATGAGCACATCAATTTGGTGAAGACAAATATGTTCACATATATGTATATATAAAGTCTCATTATTTCTCTATATAGTGAGAAATAATGGGATTGCATGACAAAGCTCAACATTGGAAGAGTCTTTAAAAGCAAAGAGGGAAACCCTGAGTTGCACATTAGAGAGCTGGAGGATGGTAGGGGAGGGATTTGGGTTGCTTCACTTTGCATAAACTACTCAATACCCTGTGTTTAATCTGCAACTGGACAGGAAAATGTAAGAGGAGGGGGGAACTGCCACACCATCTGTAAGAGCTGCCAGGACAATTTATGCAGCATTATAAACCTTTCCCTGAAGCTGTGCTTTAATAAGATTCCTAGTCAGAAGTCAAACTCTGCCTAGTAATTCATTCTAAACTCTCATAATGCATTTATTAGTGTGGAAATGGCAGAAGTGAGGTGACCATGTTTGAGGTCCATGTTCAAAATTAGCAAAATTTACTGTCGTTCTGAGTTCAGAAGGAAGGAGAATGGGAGCTGTAAGATGCAGAGAGTGCTCTCCTTTGCATTAGCAGGCAGTTAAATGGGCATTGTTTGAAATAACATTTCTTTTAGGTTTCCTTAAAGCAGATGCTCAATGTGATAAATTATTTTTTTATCTCAAGTTAAAGTTATTGAAATGAGAAATGTTCCATTATAAAGGAATTTCTTGGAAGACAAGGACACACTTTATCATATTATGGTTCTTGCATCATATTAGATGCTACTTATGTGTTTTATTGAAATCAAACCTCTTGCTTAGCATTTCTTTTCCAACAATACAAAAGCTTATGATTCACAGCCTCTTGCATAATAGATATATTAATGAGTTTCTGCATATTTTATTGCTTTGTATTATTCTAAAAGCCATTAATCTATTTTTCTTGATTATCAGTTACGACAAAAACATTATAATTTTTCTCTGAATTTCATTACTGCCAAGTTCAGGGCTTTCAGAACTGATTTCTTTAGGTACCTGTTGGATTCATTAAACCTGATTCTTTTCTTCTTCCTTTTTCCTGTTGAAAATTGTATCCAGCCAAAGTCTCTGAGTGTCTTTATCAGAGTACAGGAGGATAAATTCTGCTTTGGGGTACTTGCATGTTCTTCCATTCAAGTAGATTAGAGTTATGTGTATGAATCTCAGGCTCTAATTATGTTTCTAATAATAGAAATTTCTTGCTATAAATACATGACTCATTGGAACGATTCTGGTATGTTTAGGCTGCAGATGTGACTCCTGCATTTCATTAACCTCTCAGTTCTCCACTTGAGATATGGAAATGCTTGATGATTAGAGGACATGGGGGGGGGGAAAGGTTATTTGTCTCCTCTCTCCAGGGGGATAAAGCCAGAATGACAAATTGTTGGAGCAAGTGGCAGGGCCTTCAAGCTGTTCTTGTGGCCTCTCTTGTCATGGGCCAGTTTAGGGTGGAGCAGATCCTGCTATGGCTCAGGAGAGACTTCAGGACTGGGGCCACCTTGTGTGGTGCAGTTCTGACTCTGTGTAGTGCTTGGTGCTTTATAGATGATAATGTACAGATTGAATTGGTTTGTTTGCTGAAATAGGGGAGACTTTAGATAGAAATTTCACCTTTTCTATTTGCACTGTTACATGAAGTCATACAGGCTAGGGGGTTAAGTTATCTGGTTTCTAATTAATTTTTGGAAGACCCTGATGTTTCACAGGGATCTGTGTGGTTCATGGACATGGAACAGGTAGTTTTGTGCTGTTAGTGCCAAGAATGTGTTTTTTCTGACAATTACTGCCTGTGCTGGTCTGAGCAGTGCTTTGCTATCCATTGTGTACTGTATTTTTGACAAGGCTACTTCATTGTGTTATTCTTTTGGGTTTTTTTAGTGGCTTTGGTTCCTATCAAAACAGGGCATTGATGTGTAAATAAAAACATCTTACCCCATGGGTGGCAAAAATATTTCTACTGTGCCAAAGTAAATATCGCTTAACTCTCCAGACCAAGTTAAAATGGGATTTAGGTGGGAGGAAAAAAAAAAGCTGCTTTCTCTGTCAACTCATGTCTTAATGGTGTGGGTTTGATTAACAAATCATGTGAATACAGTATGGCAGATCAAACTCTCATTTTACCCTGGCAATTATTGATTCTGTATTCTGAGTGGCAGAGCATTTTTATTTCTATGTCCAGCAGCAAGTTGTTGCCACGACAACATCAGCATTGGGCACCTTTGGCATCCAACCCTCATCCCAAAGTGAAACCCAGTGGCGTGCATGTGGTTCGCCTCTAGACCCTCCTAGCCAGGGTTTGCCAACAGAGGTGCTTTCTGCCCCAAAGAAGCAGCAACTATTTTCTCCTGCTGTTCCTGCCAGCTGCCCAGGCAGGCTGGGGAGTCTCTGTCCTTGGAGATGCTCAGCACCCAGTTAAACCCAGCCCTGAGGGGGGAGAATCTCCAGCCATCTCTGCCAATCTCAGCCATTTGAGGACATGAACCCAAACCATGTCTTAGTGCAGGTGTCAGTATTCCAGCCCTAATAGTGGGTTGGCTCAGGGTAAATACTTGCAGCTGGAGCAGCCTCTTGCTATCCCAGGATGCCCATAAAGGCTGCTTCACTCCCTGCCTGCCTTGCTGGGGTGGACAAACCAGCATCATGAAGCATCATTTCTCCACCAGTGTATCAAAACCAGTAAGAAAATACCCACGCTGCTACACCTGCCTTTAGTGTTGACTGGCTGGAATTATTTACCATTAGTGGCTGAGCAGGTATTTGAACAGTCTTTTTTCCCTTTCCCTCTTTTTGCAATTTTAAATATAATTAAAAGGAGATAAATGCAGTTTGATTTTCAGTCAATCTGTGTGTGACCCAGCAAAGCACATCTTTTTAATTTCATGCATCGATGAGATGATACGTCATGCTTTGTACAGTGCGACAGCTTGCTACATTGCATAACTCAACGTGCCGGTGCAGCCAGGCATGCCAAATTAACCTGAGCATCAAACCAGGGAATTTAAGACAACAAGCATCCTCCTCTGCAGCTTGCCTTGTTCAACAACCCCTCGTTATTCCCCGTCATCCCTCTTATTCTTCTTCCGTACAAATGATGAGAATGGAGTATTTAGAAGGATGTGATTGGGTAATGGTTATGGAATGTGAGTAACTCCAGACTGGGTTGGACGTGGTGTCTCTCTTGGGACTGCTTGAAAGGATGGGTGTCTCTTTGGCTTTTGGGTTAGCTTGGGAAGGAGTGGCTTCCTGGGCTGCTTGCAGGGCTGTGCTCAGCTTTCTTTTAGCAGTGGGAAGGGACAGTAGTTCCCACAGCTCCTTGAATCCCATTTGCCAGCTCTCGGGACTCCTCCAATGCTGCAGAGAGGCTGCAGGTTCAACCCACCTTGTATGAATATTTGCTTTTCTCCCTTCTCACACCACACACCGTGGAAGCACCAGCTGCCATCTGGCCTTTGGGGCTGACTTCTTTCATGGCATGACAGGGAGAGGGATAGTGTAGCAGCTCTTCTGCTCCTCTGGCATCTTGTAAAGTACTTGGATCATCTCACCTGCTTCCATGCAGGGAAGGGAATGCGAATATTGCTTGGCAGATGTGGGGCTGTGTTGTGGGACCTTCTGCAGCCCCCCCTGAAAGTGGCCAGCATTAAATGCTCACTCCTGCTCTGCCTGAGTGGAGCATAATTATGGACTTCAGGGAGAAGAAAAGGCTGATGCTGGACATGAGTATCTTTGAGTCCAAGGCTGTGACATGCCACGTGTAAGCTTAAGCATCCAGTGCTTTGCTTGGGGCAAAATTTTTGCTTAGTATCTGACATCTGTCAGTGGCTCCTTGCATGTTCCTGGGTGAAGGAAAACAGATTCTTCAGGCATTTCTCGCATGGCTGCCACAATGGGAAAGCCTGAGGAGCTGCTTTTGATGACCACAGTGGAAAGTATGGAAAACAGGGAGGATTTTCTGTCCAGCATTACCTGTCTGCTTGTGCTCATTGCCACAGCACCTGAGAACAGCTCAGGATGGTCCTTTGCTGCAGTGAGGAGTGGCATGCACTTACCTGAACAGTGAAAATCAAACCAAAACGGTGCTTGGTGGCCTAAATAAGGATCAAATGTGGTGTTTGGGATTATTGCAGTGCCTAGGTTAGGTTTTGGTAATGGTGACAGTGACATAGTTGTTTACCTGCAAGCAAAAACAGCCAGGATGTGGGTTTGGATGTCTCTGGGTGACCAGAGCTGTGTCCAGGTGTTGCTGTTCTGGCAGAAAAGAGGCCCTTTGGAGCAGGAGCTGCCATCTGTTTGTGTCACACCTGGTGTGGTGGAGTTCAGTTCCTTTGTCTGTCCTTTTAATTATCCTGTATATTAAAAAGAGGGGAAAGCAAAATGTCTGATATCTGTGCCTCACCTTAATCTCTGTACCAGCAAAGGGACTCTTTTAAAATAACCAGAATTAGTGTGTCTGGGAGAGGTACAAGAGGGCCATGACAGTTTGCAGTCCGTAGATATTGTTCTTGCTTGAGTTGCTTTGCATGTTCTCCGAGTGTACAGTGCCCTGTGGCACAATATCCGTCCACACTGCATTGCTAAGTGCTGAAACTTCACATCTTAATTCTGTGTGAGTGGTTTTGTCTCGAGGCTGCGATGCCTCTGCGGAGGGGGAGCCTGATAGCGGCACCGAGAAGGTTACACATTATGCAGGAAAATGTTGATGGTGTATTAAAAAATATCTTCACTGATGTCTCTTTATTTTTGTTTTTTTTTTGTCTTGCACAATCATTTGAAGTACATCCACTTTGAGGTTTGGTGAGGAAGCGCCTGTTTATTTGAAGCTGGTGGAGATACTTGAATGGGGGATAACTGGGATACAGGGCTCTGGGATAAATTACTCCACTTGTGTTTTCTGTTTCTTTTAATCTGGGATGCACATAAGCCATACAGCAATATTATCATCACTTTGCACTTTCCTTAGGAAGTATCTTAATATTCTATAATCCTCTTTGCTACAGAATGAGGACTGAACTAAGATGGAATTATATTTTAATGTAATTCCTCGTGAAACAAAAGGGGACCGTGTTCAGAAGCTGGCTAGATATATGGCAAATGGGAACTAGACAAGCTGTGTAACATCATGACCAGTTTCTATGGCAACAAAAATGTCAGCTATCCTTTTGGCTGATTCTATTAATCTGTGGTAGAGGCACTGATACTGACACATTTGGAATTTATTTAAACAGGAAGGTGAAAAGATAACCTTATAAACAAGGGGGAAGTTAAACCACTGCCATAATGCTCTCTGACATGGATATAACAGTGGAACAGGCAAGGGAGGCATTTCCAAGGCAGCCACTTGGAATTTTCTCAGAGAAAGTGATTAAGCCATTTACAGACAGGAGTTTACCCACTATTGTTTGGTTTTGGACAAAATTCCATCTTCCTCTCCAGGGCTGCTGTACCTGAAGGTGCTGCCCTGTGTTCACCCCTGTGCTGTGGAGCCAGTGACAAGGCACTGCTAAACTCTCCAAGTGGGATGAAATCTGGAATATCCTAAACTGGTTGCCTGGCTTAGGGTTTTCCCCCCAGAAGCTTCCTGGTGTCTCTCCTTAGTCAGAGCCAAGTGGCTGCCTGATGGGAGAGAACTGTAGTACTTGGTGATTAAAATACACAATTTGGCCACTGGAAAATGGAAAAAGCAGTTGCAAGGAGACAAACTGCATTCTGTATTCCCTCTATGTGGGTCAGATATTTTCCTAGGGATACTTGGAAATGATTGTGCTATGCTATTTCTCTTTGGTACTTTATCCTTTATTCTCTTGTTATTGAAATAGCTAAATGTTTTCCTATTTTCCAATGTACCATGACAATACAAACTGTACGGTGATGTCGGAGCACAAAATAAATATGGATGCAGATACTTGTCATTATGATAAAACAACATCTTTTCATCTTTATCTTGGAATTACAGGCTCCTCGGGAAGATGACAGTGTCTTGTTATGGAAAATGAATTTTCGGTAGTAGAAAGATATCTTTTAACTTATTCTTGAATTCTTCCTGTTTGCCAGAGGCATGTAGAAAAATTAGCTTCTTTCCCAATTCTTTGGCTGGTTATATTAAAATTCATAGTACAAAAAGTGCCATATAAAAGTGCTTGGTGTGTGACTGAGGAAAAAGGAGAGCTGGAAAATGCAGAGCTGAATTTATTATAAGATTATTAGCTGGCTGGAGTTTTATTTTTTAGTGAGCTAAAAAAGAGCCATCAATATTTTTTTGTCCATTTCTTTTTAAGCTTGTAATGTACTGAAGAGAATTTAATACAACATGTATTTATATCTCTCTGATAAAAAGAAAAAAAAACCCCTCAAATTCCCTAATAGAAAAACTGTCAGAATTGTAACCACAATATAGCTCCTGGAAACAGAGTTCATGTGAACTTTTGAACTTCTTCAAATTGAGAAGAGCTTTCTGATAGGGACATAAATTCTGTTGAATCACGTTCCTACAACCTGTAGCTCTGCCTCTTGCACCCCTGTGACCGCTGGCTTTGTTAGGCAGGCCTTGTGTCAGAATTGCACAAATGTATTATGTTTTCAGCTGTTATGAAGTTAAAAAGAAGCAGTGATAGTGTATTTTCTGTGCAGCAAAGCTGGGTGTTCTTGGACTAGCAACCCGGAGAAACAGTGATGTTCAAGCCTAGTATACTATTTAATATCATCAGTGTATGAAGTTGTGCTTCCAACTCCTCTCTGGGAATTTGCCAGTGTTCTCAGCAGCTCTTCTTTCCACCTTTGTAATGCAGTAGCAGGGGAAGAGAGGTGATGTCACTTGGTGTTAGAGAAAAGGAAGCAGATGTGTCTAAGACTGAACTCGAGAGCTTGAAATAGCATTGCTGTCCTTGGCTGAGGCAGGTGAGGATGGAGCAGCTTAGTGGAAAACTCCACTCCCTCCTAAATCCCAGCACAGTTTCACCTGAACAGGGGCTTTTCCTGAAGGTGATCTTGATTATTTTACTTTCCTTTCTATAGGAAATTTTAACAAAACTGTAGTTTGGAAGGTTTCTCTAGTCCTGGTAGCAGAGGGAGAGCACCTTGAGTTTCTTCCTCTCCTGGTGTGCTTTCAAATTTGCCCATCTCTTCTGCTGGAGACACTTCCTATTGCACCTCCTCACTGAAGACCCACCTGAGCTTGGGGCTTCCACAGTCTGGGCATTTTCCTACCCCCAGGAACCTCCCTGGTTTTGATTGCAGGGAATAATGTCACGTTTATCCTGCTAAGTACACAACAAAACTTTAAACTCCTTAAATTATTAAAATAAATGAAGCATGTTCTTTATCCTGGATTTTTACAGCAACACCAGACTTTGTTCTCTGAAGATGATGAAATCTGTGAGAGGGGAGTGGAATTTCTTTTAATTTTGTTCTTAAGCAGGACTGACATACCTGATGTCACAAACATTTGCATCTCTTAGTTTGGAAGGAAAGACAGTGCTGGGAAGAATGCAGTCTTTGCTCCTGAAGCCATTGACTTGGAAAACTCCTGCACTCACAAAGGCTGACCTTTTGAGGAGTCACAGACATTAAATACAGTACTTAATCAAAAGTTAATTTCACTGAGCATCTAACCTGAGGGCAGGCTCAAGCTTACTGTACTTTGAAGTCAAATGCCTGGTTGGTCCTATTGTGATCAAAACACATTTTGAGTTCTGGGTATTAGCAAGGGAAATAACTGTGCTGCAAAAGCAGATGTGTCTTGATTTCAGTCCTTCCTGTACAGTTTGGAAGGCATTATTTGGGATCCCTTCTTCAGTGTTGTAAAAATAAGGACCCTTGTTTATTCTTTTGGTCACTAACCATAATTTTGGTCTGGTAGAAAAGGATGAGTCTGGTTCAGTTGCTTGAGTTGCCAAGGTTGGACTGGCTCTGTGTTAGTGTATTTGGAGCCCTTGTCTGCCTGCCTTCTTCCTGCCCTTCAAGGAGACAAGCAGTGATTTTAATTATTATTTTTTTAGGGCATGTTTATATACATGTATGTGTATGCATATCAAAATCTGTATACAACCTATAATATTATAGAGAGATTTAAAACAATTCTACTTAATGTTGTAATGGTGTATTTCAAGTATCAAGCATTTTGTTTCAAATCTAGGCATCCCTCATCAATAACATGGCAGTGACCTGCCAGATGCCTGTCTAGTGAGCCAGATGTTGCTGGAGGAGCTCTTCAATAAAGCCTGCCAAGGACTAGAAATCATGTTGCTGGCCCTTGGCAGGTTTTGATATGTTGGAAGTTGGGCCTTCAGTAAGTGTGTGCCTCCTCATAGTAAAAGGCCTGGTGTTTTCAGGGTCCCTTCAGAGCAGGATAGGCCAGAAGTGGAAGGTGGTCTGAACTGGTGTGGAGGAGCAAAGAGCTGGCCTGATGTTCATTAGCAATTTTCATTGCTAATTAAATGCCTTTTTTGACGCTTCTAAAAATGATGGATGGACACTTTTTGTTCTTTAGAGGTGAAAATACCTATTATCAGAACCATGTAATTGTAAACTGGTGGGCTCCCTTCTGCTCATAACTAATGTTGGTTCTTCATCTGCTTATAAAACAGCTGGGCAGGTGGTAAAATAGTAAAATCTCACAGAAAGGTGACACAGTGAACTTAACATTCTCTGTTCCTTCTACCTCACAGCCTTTTGTTTTTCCCCACTTCACATCTACCCAGCCTGAAATAAACAGCAGGAAGGAAGCCTTTGTGGTGTCAGGCTGGAGACTTGGATCCTGGATCCAACTCTTTGGATCACTCTTGCCCTGAGCTTACAGTGACAGTGCTTGCAGGGGTTTGGGCTTTGCTGTTTAAAAAGCTGATGCCTGTTGGTAGAGTATAGTTGGCCTTGTTTAGTTTCTCAGCCCAGCTCTGTTTAACAGAGTGAGATGTATTTACTCAAGGGCTTGCTAAAGGTGTTCAGCTTACACAGGAAGGGCAGCTGTGAGGGCCTGTGTGTGCATGGGTGCTTTGTGTGTGTTGGCCAACAAGGAGCTGAATCACAGTAAAGGGATGACCACCTTCCTTGGAGGAAGAAAACCTGTTTCCTCCTCATTTCCAGAGAGATCTGATCAGCCTTGGGGTGTGTTGCAGGGAAACTTGGTAAATTCAGGGATGCTGTGTTCACTCCAAAATATGCTCTCCATTGAGTTTCCCTCTGCTGGAGAAAAGCAAGTCATCCATGGCCAGTCAGTAGTATTGTTTCTCCAGAACTCCTGATCTTGCTGCACAAGGGGCATCATTTATCTATCACAAAACCTGCCTCAGATGCTCCATGTCCAAGTGCCCTTTGGCAGATTCCCAGGATGGGTGAACCCCAGGCAAGCACTGGAGGGTTCTCTTCCCTCCGAGCTGTGTCATGGCACAGTGGGACGTTCACCCCGATCCACTCTTAACCTTTGTATGGTACTTAAGAAGGGAACTGCTGACTGCTTAAGAAGGGGACACTCCCTTCCTGAGGCCAGACATGTGCTGAATCCCTAAGCTGTGCCTGTTCCCTGGGGAATGGGGTGGGATTGGAGCCTCCACGAGTGCCCGCTGTCGGGGACACGGCGAGCCGGTGCAGACGTGCTGATTCACTCTTCCCTACGTGTGGCATTAGTGCCGAGCCTTGTTACCAGACTAAAAATGTCTACGGCGATGCAAGACTGTGATACTGAACATTTTTAGGCAATTGCTGTTTTTGTCAAAACTGTCTGTAGCTTTTTCTTCTTCGGCGCAATATGGCAAGTAATGAGCTATTGGAATAATGTCTGTGTGAAACATCCGTAGCCATATGGCAATGTGGGAGGCGAGGATAAAACAGGGATCAGTCACAAGTGTTTACTTTGAAACACAGATAAAAAGGCAAGTTTTGTGCTGCACCGTGGTTACGTGTTGGATCAGGTACTGGAACCAGTAATTTTTAATTACTTTTGTGTTTAGTGAACTTTAAAATCCCAGGCACTGAAGTATGTTGTGTATTAGTCCTCCTGACTGCTCTCTTCAAATGTGCTCCCTGGAACAACAGGAGAAACGGATGTGAGTGAAACCACAACTGCCTAATCCACATTGTCATTAGACAGGGATTATTTTCAGTGCTGCTATGGGCTGTGTGTGGTTAAAATGGGGGAAATGGTGCTGAGTAAGGTTTAGTGAAACTGCTTGTCTGCACTTGCAAGATGACTTTGGAGGTCTTGGGTTGTTTCAAGACTGCCCTGGCAAGTGTTGGGCTGAAATATTTCTTCACAAAGAGCTGAATAACTTGAGCTCCTTCCTGAGGCTGAGCAACAGCTGCTCCACAGAAGCAGAGTCCTCTGAGAAAGTGGGTGGGTTGTTTTGGCAACTGAAGTGTGTTGGAAGTGATAATTTGTAAAAATATCCCTACAGAGATAAGTCCTCATTTGGGATCAGGGAAGCTGTACTGTTTGCCTTTGCTGAGCTTTGTTACCTGCACTGATGGCTCCTGCCTCCTTCCCAGACCTCATCAATCTGCTCAATCCAGGGGGGTCCTACTTGGGAAATCATCTGGAGGATGAGGGAAAAGAGCACCTTGTCAGCAAGGCCTTTGGAATCAGACTCCTAGAATGGTTTGGGTTGGAAGGAACCTTTAAAGGCTATCTGGTCCAACTCCTCTGCAGTGAGCAAGGATATCGTTCACTAGGTCAGGTTGCTCCAAGCCCTCTAGAACTTGACCACTTCCAGACATGGGGCATCCACCACCTCCTGGGCAATTTGTGCTGGTGTTTCACCGCCCTGATTGTAAAGAAACCAACTTTATAACTAATCTAAATCAACACTGCTTTAGTTTAAAACCATCACCCCTTGTCCTATTGCAACGGGCCCTTGAGTGGTATCAAGAAAGTATTTTTGATTCAACAAAGAAAGCCTCCCATGGCCCACATGCATTTTATGATTAAAATACTTCTGTAGTTTAATTAGATTGATGAGCCTGTTGGGTAGGATGGAGCTGAATGTGTAGGTGAAAAGGGAAATTTACTGCATCAACATGGTCTGAAAATTTCCTTTGGGAACACGTTATTGACTGCTGATCAACTAAAGGATGCACATTCTTTTTTAAAAGGGGATTTTATGGAAGTGGAACATTTTCTTTAGTAGAATCATAAATCCTAGAATGGTTTGGGTTGGAAGGGACCTTAAGACTCATCTTCTTCTAACTCCCTGTCACAGGCAGGAACACCTTCCACTAGCCCAGGTTGCTCAAACCTCTTTGCAGAGTAGAAGCACAATACAGAGAGGGGAAAAAACCCTCAAACTTCTCTAATACTGTGTGGGCTTTAATTAGAGAGCACTCTGTGTGCTAATTAAATGTTGTTTTCTATTAGCATAATCTTGGGGTTATGTCTGGTCAGCATTAATGATAAGTGACAGAGACACATATCAGAAACTCCATTTCATCAGCTGGGAATTATATCCTGTAAATGCAAGCCCAGATCATAATATTTCATCTTTGTGTTGATTTATCCCAGTCTTAGACTATTTATGTCAATTTGCTACTGGAAAATATATCATAGAATCATTTAGATTGGGAAAGACCTTTAAAGTTATCAAGTCTAACCATTAAGATGATCTTGTGTGTGATCTACTAATTGCACACATATAATACAGACATTATATACAGTAATAGGTAAATATATTAAAGATTAAGACTTTCTGAAACATACAGAAGTGGATCCTGAAATCACTTTTGATATAATATTACTTAATAAAGGAAGCATATTGTATGCATTCTTCTATGTGCAACATGTACATATGTTTTTAGAAACTTTAGAACCATGTTTAATGTGTGTGCTTTAAACTTGTAGGGCCATATTGCCTGGAGATGTATGCCTGTAATTGTTCACAGGGATAAGTGTTTATGCTCAAAAATCACAGCAATTATAATTATTGTAAGTAGTTGTGCTTCAAAAGGAGTATTTATAAGAGAAATGGACTTTTTCCATGTAAGCATCATCTGCATATATATATTAACAAATCCTGGGAAAGTGGCTTTGTTCTACCAGCACCCAGGTAACATCTCAAAAATTAAACAGAAACCAACCCAGCATTTTACCCATGGTTTCAGTGCTACATACAAATGTCTTCACAGCTATTTGCACTTGAAATGCTTCATTTGCCAACTCCACTGTGGCATTTGCAAATGCAGATTAGTGACAGGAGCGCTGTTGGCTGCTGCTTCTTCCTCCTTTCAGATGTGGCTCTTACTGGACATTTCCTGCCCAGACTTGTAGGCAGCAAACATATGGTCTGGTAGATAGTTTATGGAATAACTTACTGGGAGTACTTCAAGTGTTCCAGAAATCTCTCAGGCAAAAATGCACAATTTTCAACAGAACATTCATCTGAAATGCCAGAGTTAAGATATTCATTTGCTCACTGCTATTGTTGCATTTCATAACGAGAGCTCAGACAGAGATAGATTGTGGGTTAAATTAGCAGATAAAAATCTCCGCCTTTATTAGCTGTTTGCTTGAAATGCAATTGCTTTCAGGGTCTGCATTACATGAAAAATTGCTCTATCTGATTAACAAGTGAATTCCACAGCATCAGGAGTGAGGAAAAGTGGGATTGTCTGTCTGTCTGAGATCGCAATTTCTCCATTCACACTGTGCAGCACTTCTTTCATCAGATGTATTCAGTGCCTGCCACCACGAAGGGAACTAATTCTTCCTGGTACTCCTGAACTGTGTCAAGTGTTTTGGGCACCAGTTTTCCTACAATTTTAGGTTTTCATAGACTCCAGCAAATGTGTAGCACACCAATATAATAATTTTTGTGTTCCCTCCAAGGTCTCTTTTCATACCCACCCTGGTACCCAGGGCCAGGACTCAGCTGGTGCAGTTACTGTAGTAAAGAGTTTGATTTCAGTTGCTTGGCAGTATGTATTGATTTATATCAACTTACCACAGATGAGGATCTGGATTCACGTTGTGCTGAGTATGATGTTTAATATCCCAAAATGTGCTGCGGTTTGGTGCATGTTGGAATATGTCACCATTTTATCCTTCATGTGACACTTGGGTGTGATGGTCTTGGTGGCTCATCTCAATACTGCAGATCAAGCTCTGATGGTGTGATGAGGATGGCTTGGGGTTTGTGGGGCATCCAGTGTCTGCCTGGAGAACTGGCCACAGACTGTCTGGCTGTGGAGCCAGGTAACTTTTCCTGGAGGATGGAGACACTCCAAAAATGCCTTTAGACGGGGAATTCGGAAAGGACTTTCACTCTAGTTAACTTCTATTCCAGTGAGATGAAACAATATCATTTCAATGTGTCCAAGCGCTCATCTCTTCCATGAGTGTTCTTCCTGGATGCACATACATTGGAAACACAACTTCAGGTTTTTCTTCCTCTTTCTTTCTGCTCTTTGGAGCTAGATACCTGCTCTGGAGGAGGAGCAGGTAGTGAACCTGGGTGAAGGATGGGCCCCCAGTTAATTCTGAAGTTAATCACAGCAAATCAATGTTGTGTCTTTCAAGTTTTAACCAAACCAGTTCCTTGATCTGTCTGGCCCTGTGGGAGCAGAGGGGTGCCTGAGTGGTGGGACTCAGGCTTTGCTGCTTGCTAATCAGAAGGGAAAATATGGGTACAGTTTGGAAACTCCTTTTGGCATCATATCCATTGCTGCAGAGGGTCTCAGGCACTCCTGCTCTCTTGGCAGCTGTAATGCCCAGGTGCCAAACTGAGCAACACATGTATTTTCTGGTGGCTGCCTGGATTTTATGTGACCCCTTGGATGTGTTTCTTGTAATGCACCTGGAGCTGGTCCAGGATCACACCTCTGGTAGCCTTTTTTGGCTGACTGCTTGTTTGATCAGTTGGTTCCTGTTAAATATTTGGAGATAAAAACCTTCTTGCTCTACAACTCCCTGAAACAAGGTTGGTCTCTTCTCCCATTTAACAAGTGACAGGACAAGAGGAAACGACCCCAGTTTGTGCCAGGGGTGGTTTGGATTGGAGATTAGGGAAAACTTCTTCACTGGAAATGTTGCCAGCACTGGAACAAACTGCCCAGGGCAGGGGTGGAGTCCCCTTCTCTGGAGGCATTTACAAGCTGTGTGGATGTGGCACTTGGGGACACGGGTTAGTGGTGGCCTTGGCAGTGATAAGGAAATGATTGGACTTGATCTTAAAGGCTTTTCCACCTTAAAGGGTTCTTTGATTCTATGAGAACACACTTCCTGTGTGCAGGTACCACAGTGAAACCCAGTTTTCTGACACTGTATTTTTAAAAGAAGGTTTTCAGGGCTCAAGCGAGGTAGAATTTGGGGTGTTTTCACTTGCCTAGTGTGGCACATGCTGTTATGGAGAGTCTTGTTTCTTGCTCCTCTCTTGTTCCACCAGAGAAATGATGGTGCCCAGCTCCAGGCTGGGCACTGCCTGTCACGGATCATGCTGTCCCTCATGCCCCTCTGTGTCCATAGACCAACTAGATTACCTATCTTTCTAAATTGGGCCCAGTCCTCAAAAAACTATTATCAAAACTCTGCATTTCTTTTATAGTGTTTGCATCCCATGAAAAGTAGTGAGGAAAATCAGAACCTATTCAGGGTTGTAAATACAGCAGATTATTTTCCTAGTATGTTACCCAGCAGTTACAAGCTAAATAATTCAGCACACTTTTAGGCCTCTATTCAGACTGATGAGCTAAAATAAAAAGTGTTGATGAAGGTAAGTGCATACCTCAGAGTAGATGGATTTTGCTGTTTTGTTTGGTTCAGCTTTTTCCAGATAGGGAAGGTCTCTGATCTATATACAGCTGTTCTTGTAAAGCTTCTTGGAAGCTGCATTTCTTTTCTGGTTTTTTCTGTCTTTTTAGTATGATCACTTTAAAGCCATATTGCAAAATTAGGGTTTTCTATCAGAACCTTCTGTCCTCGTGATGGGTTTTATTTTAAATCCTACCTCACTGCTGGAGTTCAGGCATCACATAAAGCAAACCTGGCTGCAGGATGATGATAAAGCATAAGTGTCAGCTCCTTGTATTTTTCTAAAAGTATTTCATAATTGAGAATTAAATATTTTTGTTTTACTTTGCCTCTGCTGCTTCCCATATTTAAGACCTGAAGGTTTCTAGAACATTCAGTATTATCACACTTGAATGACACATCTATATTTAACAGGCCCACTATTGCCCCTGTGGAGAGCTTGTGAAAGTGGAGAGGGATTTCATGCAATCCCACAGTGGTTTGAGTTGGAAGGGACCTTAAAGCTCATCCAATTCCACCCTCTGCCATGGGCAGGGACACCTTCCACTAGCCCAGGTTTCTCCAAGCCCCATCCAACCTGCCCTTGGACACTTCCAGGGATGGGGCAGCCACAGTTTGTCTGGGCAACCTGTGCCAGGGCCTGCCCACCCTCACAGGGAAAGATTTCTTCCTAATTTCCCATCTAACCCTGCCCTCTGGCAGTTTGAAGCCATTCCCCCTTGCTTTGTTGGAGACTCTTTGGTCACTTCTTCTGTACTTGCATGAGAACCCATAAAGGTGTTCTCCTGGCACCTTCAGGAGGTTTCAAGGTGGCTGTGCTGCCTTTGGGGTGTCCCACTACACCAAATTTGTGGAGTCTTGTTAGGAAAAGAAACTCTTTCCTGTGGTCCTGGATGGCTTCATCATAAACAGCCACTGTCCTGGGATCATCCCATTAGGAAACTGGTCTGCAGGGATATAAGTCTATTGAACTCATGTTTTTACTATTCAGATGAGTTGTTCTGGTAATAGTGGTGCTTGCTGTGCATTAAGATGCTTATTCCAAGCAGTTCTGAGCAGATGGAATCTGCATGTAGTTGTTCCTTCCATTTGTTTATGGAATCCCTGCCTGTAGCACAAGGTAATGGTTAGACTTGAACTGTGTGAGCTCTAGTCATGCCTTTCCATGACCTACCCTTTCAATTCCAAAACTAAAGCTTATGTTTAGGAGAACAGCAAAACCTTGTGGTTTTAAATGGTGGTTTATCCAATGCAGCAAATCCAGGGAGGGGAAGATGTAGGCAAACAGAAGCACTGTGGTCAAGAGCACTGGGAGTGTTTGTTTGGGAAGCTTATTTTATGTGGTGCATGGAAGGAATAACACTGTTCCTTTTGAAATCATCTGTAATTAGCCGGTTAATCATGTAACAGGAGTCCATCCTAATTTCAAACCCAAAGTTGTGTTACAGAGGCTCATTCCAAGAAAATTGATGGAAGAATCTCTAGACTTGTTACCAAGGATTTAGGTAAATGAACTTTACAAATCACCTTTTAGGGTGCTTACCTGAATTGTTCATGTTAAATAAATAAATTGCAATGTTAGGAAAAAACCAAATGTGTTTGCTTAAATACTTCTACTTTTTGTACGTATAAATGCTTGAGGAGTAAAATGGTCAGATTTTGATCAGCATTTTCATTGTGGTGGCTCTATCTGTGGAGATATTTCTGACTTGCACCATTTCAATCAAGTTCAGAAGCTGATTTTTTCCCTCTCTGTCAGCACAGATACAGAAAAGCTGTTACAAAATGATCCCTTTTAATCCCATGCCATTTTTATGTGCTGATTAAAATCAGGGTAATTTCAGCCTGTGTTGAAGGAGTTAATCTTCCTGATGGAGATGTGAAAAGTCGGAGCCATCTTAAATCTCAATACCACATGCTGCCTTAGGGATCACACTGTGCTAAAACCCCAGATAAAAAGGCCTGACAAAGATTATTGACGGTTTACCTTTTAATGAGCAGCTTGGATTGATTTTTATTTCCCTCTGGGGCTACTTGCTTTGCCCTGTTTCCACCCATGATGTCATGATTAACAAAAACAACAACAAAATTAAGGCTTCATATCTGAATAATTGCAGAGAAATAAAGAGTGGCTGTGGCATTGAAGGGAAACCTGTGCCAAATCCCATTGAACCTCCTTGCTTGAATCAATGGTTGGTGCTTCCCCCATCAGAGGGAATGCACCTTCTACCAAACAACACCTCAACTCTTCAGCTGCATTATGTATTTTAAATAACATATCACTCTGCAGATCAACAGAAAAACAAGAACTCAAGGAGAAAGTGCCTCCAAATGTATATAATAGTGTTGTTGAAAAAAGGAGTGATTTCTCTTTGTTTGCCAAGCCCCCACCCCTCTAAAGCCAACACTGAACAAACCGCCTCTGGCTACGTTCCCATAATTTCGTTCAAATCCTTAAGCTTCAAAAGAGAGCAGCTCTGCCACCACAAAACTATCATCCTGAAAGCTCTTAAGCTCTGACATCATCTATTCTGTTTGAGTCCTTGCATATAGACCTTGCCAGAAAATGGAAATCCCTCTTTCACATGGGAGAAAGGGTGTGTTTATTTCTTTTTTTTTTTTTAAAAATTCCCATTCTCATCAGTATTAATTAAAAAAAAAAAAAGGGAAGGAAAAGGCTGGTTTTGTTTCCCAGGCATGGCTTTCCAGAACAAAAAGCCTGTTTTCGAAGAACAGGATGGAGTGAAGCCTTCCAGGCAGGCAGATGGGAAGCCGGCGGCACAGAACCATTCTGCAGAGTGGAAACTTTCCATGGAAATATCCCGGTTTCCAGGGGCAGGGGAGCCATGTCCCTTCTGCACCTGGTTGGGGGATGGCTCCAGCCTCCTGGGCAGGGCTGGACAACCTGCCTGTGCTTTGTGGGCAGTTTTTGGAGCCAGCTGGATTGAAACATAGAGTTGATCTCTATGTGTGTGGTCTCTTAGAGGCTGGAAAGTGGGAATCCAAGCCAGCTGCTGATGTGTGTTGGTGTTCCTCAGAGCTGTGTTGGATGGAGTGTAATTGGAAATATGGTGGTCAAGAGCACTTGAAGAGTGGCACTTGTGCAGAGCTGGGTGCTGTAGAGCATCATTCCTTATTGTACTTGGTGTGTTGCACAAAGGATGCTGTTGGGTGGAGGATGGAGAGGGGGAAAAGGAAGCATGGAAAGGAAACTGCAGCTTAAATTGCATCTCATCTCAAAGTGTGTTGGTTTTTTCTTGTTAATTCATTCCTTTTTCTTTTTTTTTTTTTTCCTGAAGGTGTGTTGAGTAACTATGGGCTATTCTCAGCAGTGTAAAATTTCAATTGCTTAAAACACATCCTTACCTATCAAAATTGGCAGGCTTGAGGAACACTTATTCTGCTGCAACTTCAAATCACCGCTTCAAAAATTGATCTGGGCTTAGGTATGTCTTTGCGTGTCCATGCTTATTAGCTTCATGTTGTGATTAACTTAATGGGCTATGGAGTTTTACATGTGCTCTATGCAAATGCAACTGAAAAACCAATTATTGAAAAGTGAAAAATGAACTCTAGGAGACAGTCATTAGACTATTAGAATCCCCAGTTCCTTTGGAAACTGTATTTGGGTAATACGTGGTTTTAATACTGAATTTCAACCCCAGAAAAAAAGCAACTGGCAATTACATTTTATTTTTTTTTCAGGCGGTATGAAAACATTTTGACAGGCCTGCCTGCGTGGGCTACTGAGACCCACTGGGTTTTACGAGTTGGAAAATTAGTCGCAGCTTCAATGAAACGTTGTAGTCCACTTAGTACCCTATTTTCAAGGTCCTTAGATGTACAAGCATCCGTGAATTTCGTTGGGATGGCTGCTGAGTATAATCCATATTAGCTGGGCTGGATCCAGCAGCAGAGATGCTCCCTGGCTGCATCCTTGCAGGACTGTCTTCCAGTTGAGTGTGTTTTGTGTGGGTAGATGATGATAAACCTCCTCTAAAGCCTGATGAATTAATTTATGTGCCCGAAGTGATGTGGGCAGGCTGGGGCAGCAAGTGCATCAGCATTGCAGTGGAGGGCACTGTTACTGTTAACTGGAAAACGGTGGTGATGATCCCCAACCCCTCCACAACAGCTGTATTTTAAGAAACTTTTTCCTGTTCATCTGCCAAAGGTGCTCCAGGTGGCTGGTGCTCAGCTGAGTGGCATTGCCAGGCTGGTGGCCCTTGGCTTTGGTTCAGAAAGAAGCTGCTGGTGGGGCATGGTTGATGCTGCCAGCTGCAGTGGGTGCTGATGTGGTAGTGCCAGAGAAACCAGAAGTGCTGATTTTTGCTGAGCTGTGCTCAGACTGGAGCTCACCTGGGTGTTTGTGGGGGGTGGAGCTCAGTGGAAAGTCAAAAAATAATGACACAAGCCCTTTGTAGAGGGGATGTCAGTCCTCAAATGTGCATCGGAACACTGCTGTGTGCCCTCTCTTGTTCTAGCTGGGAAGCTGTAAGTGGCATTTGGTGTGCTGGGATGCATGTTTGGACCTCTTATCTTACTTTCCATTTCCATCATGAGTTTACCCAGTTTTCACCACCTACAATTTCTAGGCTGCCTCTGCAGGAGGTTTTGTGTGTATTGTCTGTGCACCAGCTGGCAGCTCTAACACACCCTGTACCTTGTGTTTGGTGTCAGCAGGTCCTGCACAGGTCCAGGACCCCCATGCAGGGCTAGGGGATCTCAGGGGGACATGGTGGGTCCCCAGTGTCTGTTTAGTGCACACACACAGACTGCGGGGGGGTTATTTGTTCAGCTCACTTTGTCTGCTGTAAAACAGTCTCTTAACAGGGTGACAGGCTGGGAGACCTTGTGTGGGAACGAGTCACCCCGGGCTCCACGGGGAGCTCTGCAAACAGATTAGGGGCAGCATCTGACCTCTCATTTTCCATAGTGCCCAGACACAATTGGATGAGAGGTGAGAGGGTATCCAAAGGATACTGGCTGTAATTTAATCAATTGACATTTAGATGTACGGTGATGAGTGTCTGTAAATGCTTTGGATGGATGAACACAAGATGCAACCAAAAGGAAGAGGAATAAGGATGTGTAAATTCCATAGACCAAAGTTTGGAAGAGTAGATAAATGGCAGTGAGATGTGATGAATGTAATAGAGAAGCTCAAAGCTACTGGGCATAAAGCATCTTATGTTGAACTGCTCTGAGTCTGTTCCATCAGGTAGTTTAAAGCCATTTAAAATATCTTCTATACAAATGAAAAAGGGTAAAATAAGAATAATCACAGTACAGATAAAGCATGTATCAAGAATAAAACACACTGATAAGGAAGATTATGAAGCAAAGAGGAGGAATAAATATGATGTGGAAAGCAGATGTGGGGACTGAAGGGAAGATGCATAAAAGATAGATGGAAATATTAAGACATTTGTCAAACCCTTGAATGTAAAATGTCAGGGCTTCAAGAACTTGTAAAGGTTATTTACTAACTAAGGCCACAGTGAAATACTGTGTAACTACACTGATGCAACACAGACATGTGCATGTACGTTTTGCACCCGAGGACTGGTCTGATTACTTAGTGCCTAAATAAAAAATAATAATTTGTCTCTTTGTTGCCAGGGAAATGGGATATAAATTCCATAAGAAATGGATGTAAACTCAAGCTTTTAAAAGAAAACAGGATGAAGGGAGGGGGAGGGCAGAAATACACCAGAAATTACTGTCCTTAAGTATTGAAATCTATATTGGAAAACTTAATAGGGAGAATGAATATAAATTACTTGTATTGAGGAAACTAGAATTGCATTGTTTTAGGTGTGGGAAGGCATTGATAAATTTTCAGAGTCCCTTAGGGAATACATTAATAAATAGGCTCTAGAAAAATCTGCTTTTAAGTCTGACTTTGGAATGGGAGACTCAAAGAAATTATGTAAGAGCCTAAATAAGATATAATATGCAAATCTCTTTTGAATTGGGGTAATTGGGCATTCATTCAAAGTTACATAATCACATGTAGTATCAAATGAATTCTTTTTGGAAATCTGACAGTAGCTAGAAAAGGGTCAAAATATTTTGGGAGTTTGGTAGAGCATCTTTAGACCCGGTAACATTCCAAGGCTGATCCTCCACAGACAGCTGAGAAGGGCGGGTCTTTGGTCTCTACTTCAGAGATAAGGATTCCACTTGGAAGACTTGCAGCAATTTTGAGTTACTGGCATAGAAATAACTGAAGCAATTGTAGAAGCTTCATGTCTTAATAACCTGGAAAGGGGAACTTGCAGCAGGATAAAAATAATAAAAAAAGATATACAGTGACAGAGAACTGGGAAACAAAGAGTTGGAGCTGAGGAGGTAAGCAACCTATAATACTTCGGAATCCATCCCATAGATTAAGAGCACAGGCAGATAAGCAGGCTGCACAATTTATGGTAAAGCAAGATAAGCCTATGGACAGACAAAGCATGAAATGTAAAAAGATGCAGCAAAATAACCTCCATGGCTGTGTGCTGACAAGATGGAAAAGGAACAGCTGAGCAGGGGAGTTGGGTGATGTTGGCTTCATCACAAATGTTATCATCAGTGCATTACAGCCAACAGTGGATTAAAGCACGTGTAGCAGAGTGGCATTTAAATCACCTGAAATAATGTGATGCCAAACAAAGGAGCGGGGACACCTCTGCAGCCACATGTGTGGAGCTTGGCTTGGCTCCTTCTTGGCCATAGGCCCAGGGCAGCCATGATGTTCTCCTGAGCTCTTGAACCATTTACATGTTCTGTCCTCACACTTACGAACACTGCATTGCTAGACATTCACTAAAATCAACCAGTCTGTTGTAGTGGCTTCTGGTTCCACACACACAATTGCCATCCTCTTGCAAAGGGAGAGAGTATCGAAGAGAAACACTCTAATTGCACTCAAGGCTCTGAGAATGAGACTTCACTACTCTCTGAATGTAAATTCATCCCCCAGCTTGTTTCTTTCAGCTATTTATCCTCTGAGAATATATTAGCTGTTGCTATTTCTGTGTGGGGAGTAGGATGACTGTTTATAAAGAGCCCTGCAGATAAATCAATAACATTTGCAAATCTGATGAACTCTGCTGTGCTGCAGGTTGCTGTGACCAGGCTGCTCTGTGGCTTTAGCACAACTCACTTGACTCTCAGCCTTCTCCCAGGTGCAAAAGTGTGACTTTCTGTCTTCTCAGTGATATATTAGTTCTTCTCTTCCTGGTGGAGCAGCTGCCAAGGATGGCACAACTCCAAGATGTAGAGCAGGGAGAATTACCATCCTTAGTCTTCTCACCTTTGTCCTCTTCTGAGGGATGACAGGGAGGCAGAGCCCTGGGCATGCTGTGGAGGTGATAGTGGACTGCCCTTTGTTAAACATCTGTGTGGTTTGTTGGTTACTTGCCCTGTGCTTCAAATCCTGAACACCCAATTCCTTTTGTAGATCAGTTATGGGAAGCAGCTGCAACCTTTTCTGCATCCTGTCCATCTTTTTTATCACCTCAAAGGCATAATTTGCTCTTTGGTGCTTCCTTCAAATAGACTGTCCTTGTGCTTCCTTAGGTGCACTTGTGCTTTTCTGGGTTGCACACTGAGTGGTGTTTACATCTTTGAACCAAAATCAGCTCTGTTCAGCTTCAAGCTCATGAACTAAATTATTAGATCTGCAAGTCTTACTTCCGTAGGCAACAATCCTCCATGTTTTGGATGTCTGACTCTGGATTTGTGGGAAAAGGCTGCTGCATCCACACAGATCAATTGACCAGAGGCAGGATATGGGTCTGGTGTGACCCATCTTGGATTTGCTGCTTTCAGATCTTAAATATGCTACCTGTGGGACATTTGGACACTGAGGATGAAGAGCATTTCTAAATCCTTTGTATGAGTGAGGTAGCACATCTAAAATACCCCCAGAAGGATTTCTCTGTAGTTTCCCTTAGTCACATGCTTTGAATTTAATGACAGCTCCTGATCTCACCATGCTGCAGACGTTCAGTGGGTCAGAGCAGTGGTTGGCTGTGTGTGCTGTCTTGGTTGCATTTGCTCTATCAGCAGGAAAGGCAAGTCTTTATTCACCAGAAGATCAATGATTAATTCCAATCTGCAGCGTTTGGAGCTGATCCAGCCTAGAACTTCTCCAATATTTATGGTGTTTAGCTCCAGGATTTTCTAATTGGAGGATTTCTGTAGTTGAAGTAAAGTTAGGAAGCATTGAAGCAAACTCTCACAATACTTACCTTGCCCTAAGAGGAATAATCAGGGCAATGACATAAATGGTTGTAATCTCTGCACTTTGACTAGTGGTATGATAGTCTCTGAAGATGTCCCATTTAATTTGGAGTTAATTCCACCTTCATTGCTCTGTGGATGCACTTGAGGTGCTCTGTGGTGTTTAATTTGGGTTCTTTTGAATGCCAGATGTGGAAAATTAGAGTAATTATAGTGTGTAACTCAGCTTTTTAAAGACTGTTTCCTTTTTAGAGAGTATAAAGAGTATATAAATTGTTATAAATGTTTTAGTGGGTATTGATGTTCTGGAAGAATATCCATCTGGAAATAGAATGCAAGCTCTTTGTGTTTCTCTATCCAAAGATAACATCAGCACTTCTGGCTGCTTTCTTAATGAAAAGCAAAGCAAAACAACAACAAAAACCTGCCTGAGGGATAGAAAAGAATGTGTATCTACACATGTGGTGTTCTTTGGCAAAAATGCTGTCACCTCAATAGAAATCATCTTCATGGAATGGTTCGGGCTGGAAAGGACCACTGGGAGTGATGTGGGCCAACCTCCCTGCTCCAGCAGTGTCCTGAGGGCACATCACTCAGGATTGTGTCCAGATGGATTGTTGAATATCTCCAGGGAAGGAGACTGGGCAGCCTGTTCCCAGTGCTCAGTGACCCTCACAGCAAGGAAGTTCAGGTGGAATTACCTGTATTCCAGTTTCTCCCTGCTGCTGTTTCTCAGCACCACTGAGCAGAGCCTGGTGCACCCTCCCTTGAGATGCATATAGATATTGGTAGGATCCCTTCTCAGTCTTCTCTTCTTCAGGCTAAACTGGCATATCTTGTAGCATTGGCCTTTACTTTAGTGTCCAGGAGACCCAGTCATGGATTTGCCACCTGCTGGGATAAGTGCTTTTTGGGTACCAGCATAATGCCAGTCCCAATGTCAAATAAATATTCGATGCCACCTCCTAAGAGCTGTTATTCACAGGGAGGAGATTTCCATGTGCATCTGCAAAAGAACCTGTTATTTCTCTTCTGAAAACTTACATTAGTGTCTAGAAAATCTTGATAGGTACTGGTTTGCCTTTGTTCTGGTGCCTGCTGGGGAATCTTACCCCACTGGTCAGCTCCCTGCTCTTACACCTCTCCTGAAGCAGCACTGTCAGGAGCAAGGACTTTGTTCTGTGTTCCTGCAGCACCAGGCACAACTGGGTAGGAAAACAAAGCTTTTGCTCTTGAACCAGCCAATGAGAAGCAAAGAAATAAGGAAAAAAACCCAAGGTATCCAGGTTTATCAAGGTGAATTCAGCTGTTCTGTGAGTCAGCTGTGATTCAGAGCTGGTGCCAGTGCCTGCAGCTTTCACAAGTTTTTTAAGGTGTGCTGAAGTTTCAAAAGCAAAATAGTAAATACTGATAAAATATATCAATAATTGTTCTCACTTTTAGTGCAGTCACCGCTGCAGGGTTTTAGTATAAAATTAAGGCAGTGGGCAGAGGCTTTGTTTTCTTTGCAGTAGTTGAATCAAACCTAGCACCAAAACCTGGTGCCTGTGTTTTTGGGATGTGTAGGGTGTGTATGCACCCTCTGGCTGCAGAGTGAGGAGCAGCTGCCATGGGGATGTTGATTGCACCAAAGAACGGGCTCTTAGGAGCAATACAAAACTTTCTGCACATTTACTCAGCTTTCAGGGTGGGGAATTAAACCAAAATGTCCTTAACCTAAATCAAACCTCCTGTCTAGATGTGAGTCTGACACTCAGGTCTGATCTGTTTTCATGCACCATCATTCACTTGGGCAAAACACTGTCCTGGAGCTGCCTCACATGATGCACGAGCTGTGATGAGATGCACCATCTCTGACAAGGCACTGGCTGGAGTGGGAATTCTGACAGCTTAATATTTCAGTTGCAACTGCCCATACTTACAGTAATGAGTATGCAATTATTTTTTTTTTTTTTAGCCTGGTTAGAGTCACAAACATATGGTACAGTAGCAGAAGAAATTATTTTGGGTAGTAATCCTTAAATATTTTTTTGGCAATGAAATGACTAGGCCTTTCCCAAGGGAAACAGAAATCCCCAGAAAAGCACTGTACCACCAAGCCTTCATTACTGCTCTGGTAGCTGAAGGGGCTGCTTTATTCCAAAGCAGAAGGGATCTGATCTCAGGTGAAAGGGCAAAGTCTGGTGATCCCAAATATCTCTGTTAGCATTTATGGGGCTGTGAGTTTATTGCCTCAGCATTGCAAAAGCCTTTGTAGGGGAAAACAAATCTAGGATGAGTGGTCTTACAACCAACCTCATTTTCCCTCCTTGCTGGCACAAAGTGCATTCCCAGTGCAAAAGGCTTGCTTTGAAGGGGACACCTCTGACCTTGCTCTGTAATACAGTGGGTCCTGCAGGCTGTGTCTTGTGGAAAGCTTTTGGTTTTAAAGGAGAAAAAGAGCAAACAAGGATGCCCTGTGGAGTCAAAGCTGAAAAAAAACCCAAACAACCAACAGTTCCCCCCCCTTTAATGTTTGCTCTTAGAAGTTTGAGAGGAATTTAGGGCCCAGAATTAAGTGTTGGTGTGTTAGTATGGGGAGAGCTGATGTCTCACAAGTATAGAGATGAGTGTTAGATCCAGAAGCACCTCCAAGGCAGGTTATCTTTCCCATCGTGCAGCATTCCCAGCCCTGACCCCTCTTCTGAGCTCTTTATTTGTATTTATTTATTGAAAGTTGGAGCCAGTTTCACTTTTCTCCCTGCTAAAGTGTGGCTGGAAAAGGTGGAGCATGAGGAGCCACTGCAGGAAGAGCAGTGACTGAGGAGGGAATGATGGCATTGAGTCCTCTTGGGATGACCAGGAAAATCAAGTTGCCTTTTCTCATGTGGTGGGCAGGTGGTGAAGGCTCCAAGCTTTTCTCCTGAAGGTGTGCTGGTTATGTCCTTAATGTGCAGAGCTAATGAGGGGAAAACTACAGAGCACAGACAGATTAGTTGGTAGCATTCCCAGGAGTTAGAAGGCTGTGGAGACAAGCCAGGTATCAAAGTTGCTTTGATTTTTTTCTAACTCATGAAAATGACAGAGGGATTTGTCTTTGCTAATAATTGACTTCAAGTCTGGATCTCTTTCAGGCAAGGAAGGTGCCTTTTTCCCTTCTCTTTGAGGATAAGGCAGCCATAGTCAAACCATTTGGTTCCTGACAGGCAAAATGGAAAGGGGGGGAAGGATATCAGGGTGAAAAAACTCCAGCATGAATCTTTCCATCTCTCAGCTGCTGCTGTTTCTCTTGGAAATGTTCTCATAAATGCACATGTTCTTGCTTTTAATCCATTCTGTGGAAAGACTAAATGATAAATTGGATGTAGCAATGTTAAAAGAAGCCATCTCTTCCTCTGAACTGATTGGTTTATCATGTGAGGTGCTGCTGTTACAGAAAATTACACTAAGTGCCTGGTGATTTAACACATTTGTATGTGAGGACTTATTCTGGAAAAGCCTGGGTTCCTCTTGGCTTCTGGGGATGATAGAGGAGGAGATGGAGGGTCAAGAGTACCCCACCAGTGTGATGCAGTGCTTTGGGGGAACTGGATCCCAAATTTAGCCAGCTGTGTGAGACTAATTCACACCTTGGTTCTTAAATAATCGTTGGGAGCTCAGTTCTTAGAGGCTCTTTTGGGGTGTTTCTTGTGTTTAGTTAGCGATTTACAAGTCATGTAATTCAGCAGTTCTTGGGAGGGAAGGA
The DNA here is from genome assembly GCA_013400415.1 of Scytalopus superciliaris. NCBI lineage: Eukaryota > Metazoa > Chordata > Aves > Passeriformes > Rhinocryptidae > Scytalopus > Scytalopus superciliaris. The sequence goes on along the minus strand of VXBX01001954.1, from coordinate 1,761,227 downwards.
GGGGACCTTTATTGGGCAACTTAAAGGGAAACAGGCTCAGAAGAACCAATTTTGCAGGTATTTATGTCATATCTACCAGTACAGTGATGGATGGGGAATGCAGGAGTGCAGAAAAATCTCCTTTAGACGTTTTCTTGTGTTGAGTAGATTGGTTACTGGGGGGGAAAAAGGGACTTGAGGTTGGGCAAGTCGGGGAAAAAACCCTCCCCCAGGGCTGCCCAAAGCCTTGGATGCAGGAGTGACTTTGCAGCTGCTGATAATAGTCTGTCAAAGCAAGAGGATGCTTTGTGTGACAACAGCAAATTATGAGTACCATTTTCTGAAGTAAAGATGTCCAAAGTTTTGCTGGCAAAGTACCTGATAGTGAACTAATTTAACTCAATGTACACTTGTCTTGCTCCTTCTCCTCCATTATGTGAATTGATGATATTTTATTCTGCTTTAGTCTATGGGCTGCTCCATTCCTAAGGCTGTCCACTCATCCATGGGCAGGAAAACTTGAAAACATAAGCCTCTTGCAAAACAGAAACAGAAGCATGTTTTAAATAGGGAGAATAATGGAAACCATCACCACCACATATCTTAGGGGGTGGCGTTCTCCACTGGTGACTATTGTCAAGCCCCATGTCCTATTTGATGCAGGTCAGAAGAGATGATCTAGTAGATCCTTCAGGTTTTGTTGTCCACAAAACTGCAGAGAAAATATTTGCTGTCTTCTCAACTGGCACTTTCTCTATGAGTTAGTAGGGTTTGTTATTTAAAGGGAAAAAAATTAATGAAATTGAAAAATACAGTGGCTCACTGGCACTTTTCACCTGAGCCAGAAGCTTTTGCTACCTTTGGGGTGTGGGTAATGAAGAGCACAAATCAACAAGGCTGCATCTTACTTCTCTGAGTGTTTCCTGGTTTTCATCACGTTGTTAAGAAAGTGAAGCTGCAGCTCACCCTGAGTAGGAGGCAACTTGAGAGCACCTTCTGTCTGCCCTTCAGACCCTCGAGGCATTTCAGTGGGCATCAGGTTAGTGGGGTGGGAAATGACGGCAAGAGCAAACCTGATTTAGACTATTAACATGTCTTGAACAAAAGAGAGAGGGGAAAAAAAAAAGCAAGACTCTTCCATCATTTACAGCTCCTGAAATATCACTAATTAGTGTCTGAGGAATACAGACTGCGTGGGAAGTTAGACATTCAGCAGGCTGTTCATCTGGGAGCCGTCTGAGGAACAGCTCTTCCACGCCGGACATCTGCAGGATGGAAAAAATAAAAGAGAAAGGAAAAGACACAGTTCATTAACCAACAACAACATTACCCGTAAAGCAACTGGGGAAAGCTAATCATTGCCACTGAATCTTACTCTGTTTACCATCAATTAATATTTAGTCTCCCAAATTTGGAGCTCTTTTGTTTGTGTGCCTCGTGTCATGTGGCGTTGCCTCAAATGTGGGAATTGCGCCTGTTGGTGGTTTGCATCAGAGTGCCCCAGGGGCCACGGGCTCTCTGCAAAAGCCTTCAGGGGGCCGTTCTATTAAAGAGATAATAGTACAGATTTGAAAGCTTCAGCTGATTAATTAAATGCAAACAGAAGATTGGACTCACAGGCTCTTTCAAAGGACTCCGAGTCCTTTTCTTAAGTCGGTTCAACCTTGACCTGAGTTAGCGCTTGTATAAAAGATTAAAGGTGACCCATCCAGAGAGAAACTGGATTTGCATTGTTTTAAACTTAGTGTACAGAAAAGATCCTTTCCATCACACACATGTGCCTGCTCCCTCCCTTATGAATATGTGGAAAATGGTATTTTTGTTTCCTTGATGGTGTGGGGGGTTTGGGCGGGAAAGGGGATGGGTGAAACTCTCTGCCCTGTTTGGCACATGGGCAAGGCACAAGTTTGGCACAAATTGCCTTTTTGGTGATCCAAAGGAGCCAAACCATTAGAGACTTCCAGCAGTTAAGTCCTGACTTTCTGCTGCTGCACAAAAGCCTGTCTAGCACTGGGGTGTGTCTGCCAGATGTGCTGCCTGTGTCACATCACATTGACTGCACGTGTGCACCTGGTCATGGGGTGAGCAGCACACCTGGGAATGTGTTGGGTCTGCTGTGCTCTGCAGGTCAGCTTTGTGCTGAAGAGGCAAACACTGATATGGGACGTGGTGCAGATACTCTGCAGGAGTGCTGGGAGCCACCTGGGTGGAGTCTCTGATCGGTGAGACCCCATAAACCCAAGAGTTCACTGCCAGGAGAAGTCAATTGCTGATATAAATTGCCTGCTCTCTGATCTGGTGGGGCTGTGAGGTCTGTGCACTCTTGACTCCTGGCACTGGGTGGTTGCCTCTCCGGAGGGTGTTGGATTTGCTGTGACCTTGAGGATGGAGCACCCTATGCAAAGGCCCAGCTCCAGAACCATGGGCTGCCCTGGGTGACCCCCCTGCCCTCCTGGGAAGCACATTCCATCCTACTTGCTTGGGTGACATTTCATCTTGGAAAATCCTTCATTAGAAGTATTTGAATCTCTTCCACGACCAGTCAGGGCAGAGTGCTGCAGGAAATGTTAATATACTTGGGGATTCTTCACATATTGTTTCCTTTGATTTGTTTTACTGTTAAATTCTAGTTGTCCTTCTTATTTTAAAAGGGTGAGCTCTGTGTTTTGCATTTGCTGAGCAATATGACAGCTTGTGAAGTATGTGACAACATGGCTTGAGCAAAATAATGTGGTGGACATCCTAAATTACCTCTTCAGTTATAGTCCTGAAGCTTTTCAAACAGTGAGATTTGATCCCTTCTGTCTTGAGTTGAACCTTATGAATTGCAGATTACTATTATTTCTTGATTGGAACAAAGAAGGTTTTCATTTTCAGGCCTCATACATGTTATTTTAGCAGCTATTTCCTAATCTGTATCTGTTGTAACCCCTTAGACTGTTTAATTGGGTGTTGCCAGCCTGTGTACAGAATTATAGTGTTACCGATCACTGTACTGCATTACAAAGCTGAGTTCATCCATGTGTCCAATTTTTTTCCTCAGTAAGTTTGTCCCTACAGACTTCTCTTTAAAGTTAACATTTGTCCTTGAGACTGTGCACGGAACAGAAGCAGTAGAGAGGACCAGATGTAGTGTTATGGAGCTTCTTTGTTCTCCCCTTCATGATAAAGCATAAAAATCCTACATAGTTTAACAAAACTCTAGTATCTGGTCCTAATTGCTGTAAGTAAAGCACGTGTGATCTAAATGTTAATCAGATTTCTGCATTTAATGAGGGAAAAAGCAGCTATTATATGAGAAATGTTCAGGAGCAGGAGCTGTTCGTGTTCCAATCAGGTGATTGTGTATTTGAATAGTATTTCCATTTAAATAGCTTTATCGCCCCGCTGATTCCTAAGCATGGAGTCAAAACAAAAACTAACAGCTAAATTGATATTATTACTAAGGAGGAATGAATAATAGGCAGTAATTCCATACCTGCTGGGAATCATCACTGTGTTCGTGGACTGTATAGGTGTAAGAGTTTGCACCAACTCCATGAAACTGTTGTATTTACAGAGGAGCATCATGGGGATGTAATTCTGTCCTCCTGAATCCATGTTACGTTTCCCTTAAATTCTTCCCCTGCTTATTTTCCTGTTGATTCCTGTGAAATGTTTGGTCATGCAGTGGGCTCCCTTCCCAGTTCCCAGCATTTGGAAAAGCCAAGCCTTTCAAGAGACTGCTGAAACTCAGAGGTCCTGCAGGACACACACTCATTTCCCCAAATCACATCCGCACTGAGAGTGTTTCCCGGGACATCTGCACGACTCTATTGCTCTGGCCACCCATATCTCCTAATGCTCCTGAAAGGATTATTTCATAATCTTATCCTGTGAATGCAACAGCTGTAAGCCCAGATAAATTGCATTCCTCTAGGGAAAGTGAGTTGGGACTCGTTTTAACCGCATCCCAGTGGAATTGCATCATCTATAATGTTAAATGGTATTTGGCTGACTGTGATTGTGCTTGATTCAATGGAAGTGCCACCTCAGGATCTAGTGGCCTCTCTCTGTTTATGTAAACTGATGCTGAAACCAAGCCACAAGCTCTGTTGTATTTGCAGTGGGACTGCCCTTCAAATAATGGCCTTTGGGAGAGTGTCATGAGAAGCACATTTTATTTTAGGTCTGGCTGTTCTTTCCTAGCACGTGCAGCTGTCATGCTACGTTGGATACAGATACAATTAAACCTTACCAATGTTCAGAAACTCTGGTTCTTTCAGGCTATGCTTCGCAGCTTCACAGATGGTAAAAGCCAGATGAGGTTATATCACGATCATCCAGTCCTGCCTCCTGCATAGCCCGGGCCAGAGGATGTCACTCAGCAACACTTTAATCAGGCTCAGTGCTTTGTGCTTGAACCAGAGCACTTCTTTCAGAAACACACCCAGGCTTCTAGAAATGGTGGTCAATCCAGCTGGGCCTGCTTATCAAAAAATAAAAATAAGGGAGAAAACCTGCTTTTTCTCCCAAATGGGAACCCTGGTGTGACATCTGATCTAGTGGGTGGTATCCCTGCCTGTGGCAGGTGGGTTGGAAGTAGATAATCTCTAAGGTCTCTTCCAATCTAAACCATTCTGATGATCTGATCAGAAGATGGAATATTGGAAGGGACCTCTATCAGAGTGATTCAGAGCAAATGAACTTTGGTCCCTGTGCAGAGACCAGCCATGGCTTGCTTTTAGCTGCTGAGAGGTGTTCTGTAGGGTGTCTCATCACAGCTGCTTAAGAATCTGCTCACATTTTTAATACATCTACTTGTTAATTCTTTTTCTCTCCCAGCTCCCTGTGGACCCACTAAGCAGAGAACTCCTGTTTGTGTGATACTTCTCTGTTCTTGATGTTTCTGCTCCAATCACCCTCTGCTTTCACATAACCGTGTTCTTAAAAGTTCAGCCCCCCTGTGCATACATACAAAGTAGCTGAACACTTGTACCATGTTTTAGGTAGTTAATTAATAATGGCTAAGGAGTAGGTATTTCTTCTTTAGGCTATTTTAGTTCTTCGGCAGAAGGAGGACTTTTTTTCTTAACTTTTTTTTTTGTTGTTTTCTAGTCACAAATGATAGAAACTCCAAAGAAAAAGTGATTGCTGTTGGTTTTTAATAGTGTAGCAGTGGTAAGATGAAGCTTTGGAGGTGAGGACCTCACTGAATTGGAGCTTTAGGAGAGGACACAGCAGTTTCTGTGTGGGGAAAGACTAAGCCCTGGTGTTGCAATATTCCCTACACACTGCAAAGGTGGAATGCTGCTATGTGACAGGTCAGTTTCTGTGAAACACCTTCTTACTCTGTATGTATGGATATAAATATATATATGTTTGCAATGAGGGAGAAGTGGCATATGTAGGTCTAGCAGAATCTTGGTTTACAAGTATGAAGGTGATGCTCCAAGATAAGTGGGGAAAGGTTTCCTAATAGAGTAAATTCAGTGTTTTTAATTGCAATTTCTTCCTTTCTTCTTAGTGTACATATAACTATAATAATTGTACGGCAAATAACAGACTGCATGTGAATGTTGGTTCCTTATGAAGAGGACTCTGAAAATGTGGCTGAAGGTGTCAAAAATGAGCAGAGCGCAGACGGGAATTAGAAACAGATCTAAGTTCAGTAAGAAATAAATACAGTGATAGGCAAATATAGTTGGTGTTGGGCTATTTTTGCCACTGGATATTAGAATTCCACAGTGGGCTTGGTAGAGAGATACGCTTGATTTCAACATTGCAACTTAACACCTGAAAATCAATTCTTACATGCAACCTCTTTAAAAAATGTTAAATGGAAAATAATTTCCTGATATCTACGAAAGCCAGACTTTCAGCAAGTTAAGAGTGGAAATGTTTACTAGAAATTAGCGGTGAAGTCTAGAAGAGATCTGATTGCAGGTTTGAAATCTGGGATAGGTGCATTGTTATTCTTTGTTACTAACGATTGCATTAGTAAAGAAGGAAATCAATAGTATGGCCATACTGGGGAAGTGGCATAAAATGACTGAGTGATTGCCAAAAAAACTTCATAGTATGAGAGCTGCAAAGATCCTTTGCAGAAGATGAGCATCCTATAGTAAAGGGCAAATGAAGTGTTTGTATGATGACACTGCATAATTCCCCAGCTGGAGGCTTTGTGCAGGTCTAGCTCAGCTTATCCATGGGAGCACTAGAAGGTTCCCCTCCAGTGTCAGGCTTAGGGGAAAAAACCTCCCAGACTGAGTCAGTAGTGCTGAATTGCATTTACATTTGTGTTGAAGTGACAATTTTTGCATAGTTTTAATGAGCAGCAGCCCTGGGCCAGAAACTTCAGCCTGGGATGCTTCTTGCTTTCTGCCCCAGTTTGTTTTCATCCCTCTCACGTGAGAGCGCTGTCCTGGAGCGCATTAAGCAGCGGGACTGGCATCCATCATGTGGTGTTTATTCTGTCATCTCTCCCCAGGAAGAGAAGTGTGAGCAATGGAGTGTTTTATTTTAATAGCATTTTTGTTTGGTTGGTTTTGTTATCGTGCAAGTCTTTTCTGAGGCAGAACCAGCTGCTTTTTTGGTTTCTAATGCATCAGTTGCTGCGTCCTGAAGTTAAGGCAGAGAGAGAGGGTTGGATGGGTGTGAATTTTCTCTGAAGCTTTGAATTGATTCCACAGCCTTGTGCTTGCCTTCAAGAACATCTGCCTTCTGCTTGGTTGAGCTTTAAGTCATCGTGCTGAAAGAGTCCCAAAGGATGGCCTGTGGCCTGTGCAGTCTGCAGAGTCATTTTTTGCAGCTCCCAGAAGGACTCTTCTCAGTAACACACTGACTCACAGATAGATTTTGGTGGGCAGACACCAGCCTAGCATTTTGCCTTCATTTCAGATTTAAGGGTAGTTGTCTAAATACCCTGGGCCAGACTCATGGACTGCTGTCACAGACAGGGGCAAAGCTGTCAAAAGATGACAAAACCATTAGTATCTTTGCTGTGGTCATCATTTCACATCAGTGTCCTACAAAACCACAACTGGAGCAAAGCTTTTGCCACAGATGGCAACATGAGAGCCCATGGCTATGAGAGACCAAGAATTACATCTTGTGTCCAGACCAGCCACTGGACATACTGACCACTGTGTTGGGGAATAGCTGAATGAGATGTATTTCTCTGTGCTGGTTCATTCTTCAGGGCTTGATCTGGATCCAGCTATGCAGTCTCCATACCTCTGTTTCTTCATCTATATATTCATTTTTTAATTTTTTTTATATGTATACCAGTGCTGAAGAGCAGATATTTCTGTGCTATGAAGCCAGGTCAAAAGAAACAGCTCCAAAAATAATTTAAAGTGTTGTGGAACTAAAAGGAAACAAGTGGAGGGGGGCTAAGCACAAAAAGGAGAAAGGACAGAGAGAAAGAAAAAGTAGAGGAGGATCTGAGCACATCCTCTTCAGTTCTTCAGAAGGCTGCCAGTGGTGAAAAGCCTTGGGAATACATAATTTCCAAGTTTATACTGCTCATCCAGAAAATGAATGTATCTGGGTTTTATAGGATTAAGCAGTAAAGTTCATTGCAGCTGGATATGAAGTGGAGAGGAGGAATTCACATGGGGGGAAAAGAAAAAGAGCATTAAAGGTGAATTATTCAGCAAAAAAAAAGGTTAGTTAGTGTGATACTTGATAAGGAAATGACTAGACACTTTCTTACTATTCATAAAATCAAGCCATAGAGGTAAAATAAAACAAGCAAACTTCAACATGGAAGAAGGAGAAAAATAACTTGTAAAAAATGGTTTTTTGCCATTTCTAGACTGCCCTGAAGATGATGAACGCAGTAATAATGCTGAGATTACTGTTGGGCACAAAGTGAACTCTTAGTCGTGCACAAAACCTCCAGCCAACCCAAACGACTGGGTCAGTGGAAATTAAATCAGCACTGAGCCCCAGATAATATCTGATTGTGGGTTTGTGTCTGGATGGATGGGCTCTTTCTTGTTTCCTCATTATGACCGATTGCAGTCACTGCGGAAATCAATAGTCTGGGAACGGAGATGGCGCGAGGCAGGAAGGCAGCACAGCCCCAGAGCTTTCCTGGGGGCTTCACAGATCCCAGCCCTCCCAGCTGCTCAGGACCTTCCAGCAGGGACTGAACACGGGAGATGTAAAGCTCTCAGGCTTGTCTGGGCAATCAGACAACTTGTTTGTTTGGATATTCTCATGTCAGATAGCATGCACTTCATCGTGGCACTGGGATTCCTCCCTGGAATTGTATGGAAGTCCAGCTTCGTGCAGTGAAGCAATTCTTGGAGTATCTTCAGCCCAAAGCTTGCTGCAAAGTCCTTTTTGATGCTGTAGGAAACAGAGAAATAACCAATTCTGAGTTCTAGTGGGCAATAAACCCCTAAAAGCTTTGAACCTGCTCTTCTGAGAGCACTAATTGAAATTAAATGCTAAAAGTTTGTTGTGGTTTCCCCAGTAAACTTCTGAAATACCAATTTAGATATTTTTTTGAAATGTTATTTCATTTTCATATGCTTAGTTTTATTTTAGTATTTCACTGGTCTTATCTCTGCTTGGATTTGTAAGTGGTGTTTGTGAACAGCCACAAAAGTGTTACATTCATTTAAAATTAATAAGTAAAATCCACTCTAAATCAGGTGGCTTATTCCTTGTTCACTAGAATGTGCTTTAATGGATTTTAAAATCAGACTTCCAGTTCATAATCTGTGTCTGTGCATCTCCCAGGTGTGCTGTGGGACCTGCCCGGGTGTGTTTCCCAAGGCCCTGCAGAGTTTTGGGTCTGTGTTTCCAACTTTGCTACATCTCAACATTCAGCAACTTTTGGGGTATGCTGTGTGTACCTTAGGCTAAGGAAAAGCAGGAGCTTAATTTGTTCCAAATGATTTTCCACCCTTTTTCCTATTGTTTATTATTTATTCTGCTATAATTTATTCACAAGAGTAAGTGGGTAAACAACATCACAACTCCTTATAGCTACACAGTCCAGTGAGCATAATGATGCCAGTTTTAAATGCCGAGCAGTGCTGATTAGAGCTATTACACAAATATTCATTTGTTTGCTTTACCTTTACCACTTTGCTCACATACTTCACAAATTAGGGTATTATCCTCCCTCCCCCCACCCCCCCTTACTATTTTTACCATCAAATGAAGGTAATTTACCATTTTTCCATTTGAATTGAAAAGCTAATTGAACTTAATGGCTTTAGAAAAATCAATAATTTCCTACTGTTATTGATATAATGAAGCACATGTAAGAGATTATCCAATAAAGACACAAACCATTTAAATGAAGAATTCAACTCCACATTGAACTATTTAAATTCTCTATGTGGACAATTAAGGGGGAGATCCTTGCATGTGGGGAAGCAACTGTAACTTCAGTACATTAAAGTTATCACAGAATCATTTAGTTTGGAATAGACCTCTAAGATCATTGACTCCAACCATTCCCTCCTTACCACACGTTCACCACTAAACCGTGTCCTCAAGTGCCACACTGACATGTTTTTTGAACACTTCCAGGCATGGTGACTCCACCACTTCCTTGAGCAGCCTGACCCACCCTTACAGTGAAGAAATTTTTCCTGATATCCAACCTAAACCTCCCCTGGCACAACTTGAGGCCATTTCTTCTCATGAAGAACATGAGAACTGACTGACCCTCATGTGGCTACAACCTCCTTTCAGGCAATTGTAGAGACAAGAAGGATTTTTACCATAACACAAATTGTACAGCCAGGCTTTTGTGGTATTTAACATACTGTATTTTTCATGTCTGGTTTTAGAAAGTAGCAAGAATTCCATACTGAAGTGTGTTTGGGGTCAGAAATCATCTCATGAGAAGCCTCCTCACCTGCACTGCTCTGCCAGGAAAGGGGAGAAATGGGTGCTGGTGGGTTAGAAAGGGAAAGTGTTGAGGTTTCTTTCCCAGTTTAAAAATACAAATTTATTTGGAAATAGCCATTAGCTCATATCCTGGTTCTGGCAAAGGTTTAATGGTTCCCAGGAGAGTATATGAGAAACTCCAAACAAAACACTTCTAAACCTTTAAATCTGGATCAAAACCATTAAATCCCTAAATGACATAGGAGACATTAAGGCCCTTAATTCAGGGACCAGTGTAGTAAAAAGGGAATGGCAAATATGAAATTAATGACATTTAAATTACTGTTTCATTAGAACACAATTTTGCCACAGCATTTTACTGAATTTAGGATACCCAGAGATCAATAGCAATTCCCTTTATTTAAGGCTCTGGTGATGTTTACTGTGTACCTTTTTTTTGGAAAGAAGTTGCTGTTTGTGGAAATGTTCTTTGTGAAATATGAGTGGAATTAAATGCAGTTTTAATTGCACTCTACAGTTGTATTGGTTTGGCGCTTGAAGTTTCTGCATTAATTTGTGTGATGAATAGATGTGGAGAATTCAGGATAGACACTTTCTGCTGGATTTGCAGAATGGAAAAGGTAAACTGGAGTCAGGTCAACAGTATGTTAGGGAATGGAGCGGGGACGTTAATGGGCTGCTTTAGCTGAAAAAACAAGGATGTAAGAAAAGTGCTAAATGATGAAACCTGAATGTTTTTTAATCTTCCTCTCTCTAAGTTTTGGTGGGTGCCTTGGTGAGGCTGTGTGAGCCACCACCACGGTGTCCACGCTACTTCCATTTCATTCCATGTGCTGGGACTGTCCTCCCGTGGGGTTCTGGAGTGGTGAGAGATGCTACAGCCCAGTGTGTTTAAGTCTAGACTATACTGGAAAATAGTCTCCATGAAATAAGCCAATTAACCCCCCCCACCCCCCAGAGGCAGGAGGGAGGATGGCTGAGTGGAAACAGTTTAGGGGGGGAGGCACCAGCTTTATGGCAAACACTTGGCAGACTCCAAGGGGGGGAATCAATACCTTTATGGAAACTGCCAGGCCACAGAGCTGCATTTACAGTAGGAAATGCTGGAATGAGGTGTTGAGAGTGGGCAATAATTGTCTCAGTTGTGTGTGCATCCACCTTTTGATGTCTGGTATTTCCGCCTCTGTAATGTAAAGAGAAGGACGGTGCATCTTGGGATTGTTTTCTCAGGTCACAGTTGAGGTGTTTCTCCTCTGGTGTTCCCCACAACATTTCAAGTTGACACTTCTGGCCATAAAAAAAATAAAATAACGAAGACCTTTTGGAACAAATACTTGTTTTTAAGACTATAAAAATTGTGGCTATTACCTTTCCTGTATCCTCTCAGCTAATGGCCTGAAACAGGACCAATATTTGATTTTTACTTGCTGTATTTACTTTATAAATAGATACTTCATGGGTTTCATTCTTTACTGAGATTGAATTAGTGGGTTAAATAGACAGAAATATGTCTTACTGTGGCATACTGATCTCTAAGCATCTTGCACTGACCTGATAACAGGCTAGCAGGAGAGTAAACTTAATTATTTTTTAAGCTAGAGGCTGACAATGGAGAACACTGAATATTTCTGAAACCGAGATCTTCTTTTCTGTCATTAAAAAGCCAGGGAAGTCTGAAAGGAGTGTGAGTTCAAGGCATATATCACTGTGATTATTGAAGGGTTTTCAGAGAGTGGCTTATCACCTCCCTGGCTTATTTACCTGATAAACCAAAGCCTTATGCTTCAAAAGCTCCAGCTGCTCAATCCGAGCGCGGCAGCCACGTCTTACTGAGGATGAACCCCCAGTGCTGGCATCAGTGAGCAGGATGTCACTGGAGCCTTTAGTTGCAATTTGTACTTTAAAATACTCCCTCACCCCCCAAATTCTCAGTTTGATTAAAAGTAGTGACTGTATGAAACGAGCTTGATAATGTGTTGAGGGGGCTTTGCCTCCCTCATTTTGCCCTTTGAACTTGATTTCTTCATGAGTAGAGGTGATGGAGAAGCTGAAGAGTGAGGGGTTGTAGTTTAGGAGCATTTGAGAAGATGCACAACATATCCCTGGGAGATGCTGAGCCCCAGGCGAGATCTCTGCCAGCCACTGGCACATGAGATTAAGATCTAATTTCAGATGACCTTTATCAACCTTAGTGCGAACCTGCAAAAGCAATAAGTACCCTTTGTATCAGCTTTTGCCAACAGCAGGACACCTAAAAGCTTCTGCTGTCCCTGTGGGAGTGTTCTGTGAAGGGGTCCTGTATCCCTGAGCATCTTTCACTGCTGCTCCTTGGCCACGGAGCCGGCTCACCCTGCCTGTCATCACAGCCCCTTGCTCCAATCTGCATATTAATCTTCATTCTAAACTGTCCTACAGACACTGCATGCAAATGCACTGAGTGATTCAAATTGGTTTTTCTCTGTTTGTAAATGTAGTGTTCTGTGACTGCTCAGGGGCACTTAGAACATATGCTCCGTGATATCTGGCATTTTTCAAAATTCCCAGAAAGGAGGTTGTTTGCAGCATGTTGTGAGCCTGTTGTGCTGCCCTGCCTCTCCCCCAGGGCTCACACCCACAGCCAGTGCTGTGTGAGAGAGGGCTCATATCCACTGGGAAAGGTTTTCCCTTTGGATGTGTGTGTTTGGGGAGGGGACAAGCAGCAGAATGCAGAGGCTCAGGGAGTTAAGCAGCACCGCCCTGTGCTATTCCCAGAAACTCAGTTACAGCAAAGTCTGTTATTCCAGAGGTTTGTGTGAAAAGAGTTTTACTTATCGCCCTGCCTAAAATTGTCTCTGCAGAGACCGGCTCTCTGTGGGCTGGTGAGCTGGAATGGGGAGAGCCTGGATGCTGCTCTCAGCCCTGGGAAAAGGGACTGTGGGGAGCAGGGAAAGCACAGGAAAGCCTTTTGTTTCCCGTTTCCACACCAAACCTCTCTTTTCTGACCTCCACGTGCTCCTTCCTGCTTGTGGTGAGGCTTCTGAGCTTCTTTTGGCAGTGGCACCTGAAGGCTGTTTAATGTCTCAGGTTACTGGGCTGTAAGCAGCTGAAACTCCTACTGCTCTTCGCTGGTTGTCCTGCCCACCTGAGGGGTTCCTGGAATAAGGGCTGATGCTGAGCACGATGGTGTTTTCACATCAGCCCTGAAAAACCCAGATGCAAACTGGAAGAGATGAGGAGTGGGTGATGTGCTGTTTGGCCACCTCACTGCAGGGATGGTTCCCTGTGGAAAAGCCATCTTCGCTCATCCAGCTTGAATCATCTGTGTGTGCAAGCCAGCACTGCTTGATTTCCCTGGGTGAGGAAGCTGAGGGTGCCACAGGGATGCTGCACCACTTGTTGTGTTCCAAGGTGCAGTCCCTACCTCGAGTGGGAGGTTTGCACTCAGCAAGCCCAGGTTACGTGGCCAGAAATCCCCGCGGTGGTTGTGGCGCTGCCAGGATGGAGCGGAGCATCCCGGGCTCCAGAGACGCTCAGCCCAGCTCCCCGAATGCCTGGCTGCACCACAGGACTTTAGGCACACATTTTAACACTAATTCCTCCCACTGAAGGGGAATAAGCACTCTAACAGTTTGCTGCAATAATTAAAATTCATGTTCTCAGCCGTGAAGCTCAGACAACTCTCTGTTGTCAGCACCTCCAGAGGTCCTGGTTTAGCTCCTTCTGGTTCATTTAATGATGTAACAGTGAGAAGGAAAGATATTCTTTTTTATTGTTGATGTGTAAGGTTTAGAATTAAGCATCTCTGCTGGTTGCTGGGTACTTTCTGCTACTGCCAACCCCATGAACTCTTTAAACATATGCTAATGAGCCCGACTTGCTCCCATTCCTTCTGTATAATCCATGAAGTAAGAAAAGTCAATCTTAGTCTTCCTGCCTAATGGCCTCTATAGGTTGTAGTTAGCACAAAACCACTGTGAAGTGACGGAGATCAAGAGTTAAATGCATGAATTAAGAAGAACCCCTCTGACCACACTCCATTAGAAGAGAAACTGTCTCTAGGGAGACAAAACAAGATTTCTCTTTATATATACATTGTAAGAGTCGCCCACTGATCCTCCAGGCATCTTGAAACATTACTGGCACCCTAGTGATGTGGACAGAATATAATTTATCAATATTGCTACAACTTCCTACCCGGGATGTTGCTGGAATACTGATGTGCTGCAGCATAATAAGGTTTGAAGGACTATGTATGTTATCCATAGCATTGCTTTCTCTCATGCACCTGAGTCCTCAGCCCTGATAGCAATCTATAAGGAACTACATGAATTTTAACAATCTTGTATTGCTTTTTATTTTTAACATTGCTTTTAAATACCTGTGTGCAGTTTTATGGCTTGGCCAGCAGCTGTTTGTGTGTGATGTGATTTGCTCAGAAAATAGAGGGGGAAAGTTATGCAGCAAAGCTCCTGTGATGGATTAATGCAAAGGATTTAGACTGGTAAAACCTTGTGCCCCGGCTTTGGACTGGTGGGGTTCAGCCACAGGACATGAAACTCTGCCACAGCTCTTTGAAGCAGCATCTTTTCATCGGGAGCAGCTCAGGAATAAGCAATCCCTGTAGAGGACTGCCTGTGTTCTAGCACTGTGATGCTATTCTTAGCATGGTTATGATTGATTATGGCATCTTATACAGTCATTGGGTAAAAATAAGAGACTAAAAGACCTCATCTTCTGCCTCATGATCCTGGAGCTCCATTCAAAATGCTGCTGCTGTAATCAGCCTCTTCCTGAGGTGTTTGATGGTGTAAGGGCTTCTCTGCTGCGTTGGACATGACCATCTGATCTGAGCTTTCAAAGCTACTGACAATTTGTTTCTTGTCATGTATCTTTCTGTGGGCAAAGAGATACCAGACAAGAATCTGGAACTACTATTTGTATGCAGGAATTGTGTGTTATGGAATGGGGTAGTCCAAGTCTTAGGAGTTACTTGGATAATGACTTACTGACATCCCTTGCTGGCAGTAGGTACTGCATAAGTTTTCTAGAGAGGGTCTGCCATCATCTGTGCTCTTTAGTCAGGTTTGGTACCAGTACCAGAAACTCTTCTCACTTTGGAGTGAAAAACTCCAAAGAATAGAAGTACAGAGAGTGTAACACCAGAGAATTTTTTTTTTTCCCCCCAAGAAATCTATGAGTTAGTTCTGTCACAGTGATTTGGGCAGACATGTTTCTTTCTGTCCATTTTTCAAATCCCCCCAAACTGTTCTCAGAGGGGTCTTCCATCTTCCTTGGGACATGGTAGGACATTTCAGCCCTTCTAATAAATTATTTAGAAGAAACCTCTTAATCTATAGTGAAAATCCCAGTTGACATTGTCTTCTGTATTGCTAAGCATGAGGAAAGTTCTGCAGAAGTTGGCTGTGGATGTCTACAGTGGGGTGTGCTGCATTGTTTTCAAGCCCTTTCTATGCTGCACTGGTTTGGGATGGCTTTCAAAACAGGAAAAAAAAGTCAATCTTGGTTCAAGTGCTGCTTTTATCAGTAATTCCTTAGCCACATAATCTAAATGCAGTTATTAAAAGGGAATAAAAGAATAGGAAGAGCAAAATTCAGTGAATACTTTTCCTGCCAGACGCAGCGTGTGGGGCTGAGTCTGTCCCATTTCAACATGAGCTTCATCAAGTTGTAGTGAGAGCAGGAGGATGTGTCAAGCCTCGAGGGCAACATGAGGCTGGGCAGGGTGTACAGCTATTTCCTTTCCTCTCTGGGTGCCAGTAGCTGTCTTTTAGAGAAACCAGCTGGAACAGCACTCCGGTAATCCTTGAGACCTTGCAGTGCCTGTGTTGAAGTGCTCCTTTTGCTGCTTCTCTCTTGAAGGCAATTCCCTCCAGTGGGATCAGATGTGTTAGCGTTGAGGTTTCATGCAGGACCTGCAGCCTTTCCTCCAGCATGCCGTGCCATGTGTGTAAAGCCACCTCCCCAGGAGGTAACTTTCCATCTCCCCATGGCCTTGAACTTGAAGATGGTCACAGAGGAAGGTTTTTTTGTGGTGCTTCCCTTCTGGTGCTTGCTCCCACTGAAGCACCATGCATGTCTTTGCTCTGTAAAGCCACAGGCTTTGGTTTAGTTCTGTAATATCACCACATTTCTGAGTTCCACTCTGATATTTATTCTTTGTGCTCTGCTCTCCCCCACGGTGTTTTGGTTTGATGCAAGTTCTTAATGGAAAAGCAATTGCTTAGGGAAATGTGGTGCCTATCAGCTGTCTGATCACGGCTCTCCGTTCATGGAATTACTCTGAGACTGTATCAGTGGAAAGGCTCCCCGAAGAAAATATGCTTCATAAAATTCATCTTGCATATCATGCCTTTGTCCGTAGTGTTCAGGAGCTCACTGTGCTGTTCCCATAATCTACTAAATAATAACAGTTAGCACTTGCATCTGCAAATCAATACACGGCCTTAGCTCACAACTGTAGGGAAAGTTTGTTGTTGTATGAAACAGAAACTGTTCCCTTTCATGCCCATGACTGATCATTGTGTTCTGTATTTCTGTCAAATTTGACAACAGTCACCTCCTGAAGCTTTAACAAAAGGCAGAAATTCCCCTGGTGCTTCTGGCAATTACACATTAGTCTTCGTGGAGGCAGAAGATTACTTGCTGATTCCTGTTTGCTGATTCCATTATGTATGTATGCTCCAGTACATAATGGCTTGTTAATCCCTTAAAACAGCATAGTTAGGAATGTTCTTTCAAAACCTTATTTTAGTTCAATTATTTAAAAGAAACCCATAAAAAATCATGAATTCCATAGAGTCTCTTATAACCACCGGGGTTTTGAAGATGATTGCTATCAGGGAACTTATCATTATGGTAGCTGGACTGTGTGTGATGTGGTGAACTGTTTCCTTTTGAAGATATTAATTTTGTTTCCGTCGATTTGACGCGATATGCTCACAGTCGAGCCGGGCAAGAGTAATAGCAGTGATGAAGACAGCCTGGTGTGTTATTGTGCTCTAAAATAATTCTGTTAGGACCCAGTCTCATTCCCGAGATGAATTCCCAGTGCTTGTGATCACTCAGCTGCAGGCTTCATCCACAGCCCTGGCCCCGTGCAGAGCTGTGGGCATTTTGGCCCTATCAAAGCCAAGTTTCACATCCTCATTAGGCTGCACCTCAGCCTTGCTTGCAAAAAATGCAGTGCTTTATAATGCTGTGCTCTGGGAATGGGATTAGGACCTGGGAAACAGAATGTGATCAAAAGTTTGGCCTCGTCTTGCTTTGTCCTTTGGTGCAAAGCTCACCCTGCCGAGCTCTTGTTCCACCCTGCCCTGCTGTGTGCAGCTTTGGAGTTACCTTGGCAAGCCAAAAGCATTCCTTATGGAAAAAATGGACACAACAGTCACTCAGAAGCTCTGCATTGCTTCCCTTGAGCCTGTTTTACATTCCTTGCACCCAAGCTTGGCCCATGTGGCGATGGCAGGGAGAGGTCAAAGTTTTCTGCTGCCACTGTGAGTCTGAAGGGGAAGGGCAGCTGAAGATCCCACTCCAATCCTCTTCCCGTTGTAGGGGTGTTGTCCCTACAAGCTTTACTAACTAGTCCTTTCCCTGCAGAGCTCATGATCTCATAGGCAAGATGAGAGTGTAGTATTATCCCTCTTCTGCAGATGGGGAAAAGAGGCACGAGGAGATTAAGCCCGGGGTTGCAGAGAAACTCTGGGGCAGGACCAGGAATTGAATTCAGCTCTCCCGGGTCTTCATCCAGTGTCTTAATCACAAAACCCTCCTTCACCTCTGAGTTTTCTATTATTTAATCAGCTGAGAAAAAAATGCAAATTGATTTAATTAAAGGAGGGAGCAAATTTCTAATTTCAGACTGGATTCATTGTATGGTTATGGAAATTTTGAGGCATGGAGAATAAACATCTGTAATGTCTTTTCTCAATGCATGTGTTTTCATTTACACAGTTGTGCAAAAACTGTATTTATATGTTTTGTGACATCTAATTTTAGCCTAGAAGCAGATCTGATGCTGGGTTACCAAGAGGTGTCATTTTCTGGCTTGCAGAATAATCCTCTTTCTGGCAAAAAGTCGGTCATGTTTCTTCCCACAGACATGGTTTCTTCCTTTCAAGTGTCTCTCAAAATTATTTTATACTCAATGAAGCAAATCCTCCAAAGGCTTCATTATTCTGATGGTAGCATCATCTGATTGAATATTTCAATCATAATGTCCTTTGGAGAATTTTAGCAGTTTCCACTCGGGACGTTGAAGGCTTGGATTTGTGTGTGTTCCTGAGGTTTTGAGGAACTGGTGTACGAAATACAGATAATTTCAGATGCACAGAGTTCATTGGGGAGGTGGATGCTAATGTTTACTCTCTCTGGCTGTTGACTGGAATATATTAGATCATCCCTTTCCAACGCGAAAAACACAAATGCAGCTTCTTCAGGTGCTGCTCAGCAAAGCATTTAAGCACATGCTTAGTTTTAAGCACACTTATTTTTAAGCACATGAGTGTTGTCTGAGCACTGAAAAAATATCTTTAGATAATCCTGAAAAAATTATGGGCTTGTTTTGATAAGCAAGTGCCTACAAGGCTTTCTGAAGAGCTATGACAGCTCTTGGTACCCCATTGCTTCCTTCCCCTCCCCTTGCATCCCTGGAGAAGGTATGAAAGATTCTGGCACTCACCTTCCAAGGAGGAGCTCCCGGGGCTGACGTTGCCACCTCTGAATTGCTGTGTCACTGAGGACTCCTCAGTAAGGGTGTTCTGCTTATTTCAGGCTCACATTAGGTTTTGTGAACTTTAGTGAACAGTAAGTAATAAATTTGCTGAAGAAATTGGGTTAGCCTGTGATTAACATTCAGAGTGATGCAGATGAGTGTACCAATGATGGGAACATGTGCTCACATCACGATGAAATGCAGATGAGAGGCCCTGGAGCAAGCCCAAGGATGTGGGCCAGCACAGTTTCATCTCTGTCAGCTCTAATCTGATCTCAAGTGTGAGTGCTACGGGCCTGCAGGAGGAACCTCAAACCCTGGCAAGACCTCAGCACAACTTTTGTTTTCTATTAGAGGCTGTTAAAGCATTTCCTGGCAATCAAAGCTCCATACGTAAAAACTCAAGTCACTGCCTCTGAAAAACAATATTTCTAGCAGTAGGGAAGAGAGGGGGGAAATGGTTGGGAGATGCCTCTTGATTTGGTTTAGCTTTTATAACACGCTGCTTTACTGAGCAGTGGTTTTAGTCAATTGAAACCCAGCTGAGCCCATCGTCTTATGACAGCGCTGTTGTACGGAACAAGGGAAAATCCCCCCCGCCCCCCTTTTAAATGAAGTGCAAAGTAATGCTAGAAAAGGGAAAGAATAAATCAATTTTAAGTGGTAATCTATGAAGTTGGACAGAAAATGATGAGAAATGAAGCAACTGGTCATAGGAAATTGACCTTGAAAATGGTGTTTATCTTGCGTCCGCAGTGGCAGAGCCCTGCTGCTGCTACGGGCCGGCGGCTGGGGGGGAATTTAAATCAGAGTTTCTTTGCTTTGAGTCTCAGTTGGGTTTGGGGGGAGTTTCTTTCAAGGCTGTGTTCTCTGAGAGTCAGGCCAGTGGTGCTGCTCGGCAGCGTCTGCCAGGCGGGATTTATTCCTTTGTGGCAGCCTCGTATTTTACTGTGTGGCTTGAAACGCTGAGCCAGTTTGGGAGTGGTAATTGCCCAGGGTCAGAAAAATCACTGTGGTTGTGTAACAGATACATATGCTTGGGAGGCAGATGGTATTTTTACCTGGATTTTAATTTCCATACAAATAAACACATTAAAGCGAGTAAAAGGACAAATGAGTAATACATGTCACCTCTGCTATTTTAAACTGTAACACCTGCTTACGCCAGAAGGATGGCTATTGCAGTATTAGACACATTTTTATTTACAATAAAGGTATAGCAGGGTGTGGGAGGTGGAATACATTGAGTTTTCACTGAAACTCCTCTAGGAGAAAACAGTTGACAGAGTATTTCCATGATTTTTGTTCTCTGGGGCAGGTGGTCAGGAGTCCATCAGATTAACCAAATGCTTTTTTTGCTTCTATTGATGATGTTTTTCTGCCTCTTTTAGCATCAGCTGTGTCCATAAGTGATCCATTTGCAACACATTGAGGTGGGTCATCTCCTCTCAACACCCGCTTACTGGGTGTCTCAGTAATTCCCAACTAAAACATGAAGGTACAAGAACAATCTGCTGCACCATGCAGAGTTTATGGTCTTGATGGTCAGAAAAATAACCCGATATTAACCCATAAACCTTCTTGCACATCACAAATCTTTGTGTGAGTTCTCCTCTGAACCACACAGATGGGCTATCTGGTTTACTCAGCTGGTTCATATAATCACTGGCCTCCTTTGCCGGCGCAGATCCTCTTTCAGCAACGCTCAGATATCAAACACAAGGCAGGACAGTTGGGGGGCTGCCCAGGGGTAAAGGAGACCAGGTCAAAGCCATGAAGTGCCCTCCATCATGTCTGGGGACTTGTTGTAGGCTTTGACTTAGCCCTGAGCTTCTCCAAAGCCTGAGGAGTTGCTCATATTGGCCATTAAAAGGTGTGGTCCAGGCAATACCTGCAGGTGCAGCTCTGTGTGCCCAAAGGGCTTGTTTTCCTGGATGGGACCATGTGGGATCTGGAGATGCTCCAGCTCCCAGCTGGAGGCATTTCCCTTGGCTGGGAGCATTCCCTGATCCCTTCAGTCCAGGATAGGATCTGGGATGAGCAACCAGAGCAGACAAAGGGAGAAGGGCGGGAAGCAGGGAGAGGCAGCAGAGCTCTGGGAAAGGGGAGGGAGCCCCACTGGCAGCAGCTCTCCCTGGAAAACTCGTATTGATCAAGCAGCGGTGACAGTCGGGTTGCTTGTGTTATTCCAGCACTTGTGCTCTGATGGAGAGCTAACAAATAATAAATCTGAGCAATGTTTTCAGACTGTGCAAAAATTAAGAATTTCAAAGCAAGCCTTCTCCAGATATTTAAAATTCAGGGAGCTTTTTTTGTCCTGGGTCTTGAGATGTTAATAACTTTGACTAATTGTCAACACCACCAATTACTATGACTGATACCTTATCATTTCCCACAATGAGCAATGCTAATTAAAATTGATTGTGCTGCTGTTCTGGCACAGCAGCAAGTTTCCTTTTCATTTTTTGTTTAAACATGAGCTTATTGTGCCTATTTGGTGAATTAAATAAGGAAAGCTCATTATTCTCATGTTTATTTTTGAGCAGGGGTTTTAAGCCACATTGGAAGCCTTTTACAAGTGTCAAAGAAATAGAAGAGCTTGAGTGAATTGTATTTTTTGGAGTACCAAAACATACACCTAATAATAACATTTAGCACTTTTATACCACAGTGCTTTTTACGTGATCACATTTCTGCACAAACAGAACCACTCCTATTATCTCTGTAAGGTGGGCAAACACTATTACTGCTGTTTCACAGATAGTGGAGCTGCGATGCCGGAGCTTTGATTCCCTAATAGCAGACCACTTCAAGCTATTCACTTCAATTAGGTTACAGATCCCTGTCTTACCACACTCTGAGCTGCCTAAGTTATGATTTGCAAGGCTGGCTTACTTGAGTTTGATAGAAATTTGGCCTTTTATTTCACACTTTTTAATTTTTTTTAAAATTATGATTATTTATTTTTCCCAAAGATAGAATCAAGAATTCCTTGCTGTTGGCCTGCCCTGAGCTGGCTCCTCCAGCAAATGTTGGTCCCACCCATGCAGGGCACAGCCTTACAGGACGGATGGGGTTGTGCAGCCTCGTGCCCTTCTTCTTTGGCCCTTTGCTTCCTCAGCTGAACCTCCTCATGTCAGGAAGGAAGGACTGTTTTTGTTGGGTAGAAGCTTCTTGCAGGGAGGAGAGATGGTGTGGGACTCTGAAAGTCATGTGTTATTTCTCTCCTGCTGTATTCTGTATGTGGTTGTGGTTTTATGTGAAGTTTTCCATGGGAAGTGTTTATGGGATATGTTATCAATGGAAGATGTACCTGGTTTTTTAACTATTCTGCTGGTGTCTCTTGTTGAGTGGGTAGTTGCAGTTAATAGCACAAGTCTAGGACTTTGTCCCTCTGGAGATTGATTTAATCCCAACAATTTATTCTTCTCACAATCAACATGTAATGACTTAATATGTAATGGATATAAATGCATGGAATTGTCTGAGAATTTCCTTACTTCCTCCTGCTTAGTCCATAAAATGAGTTGACTACTTGATACCATTTATTAAAAAAAGTCTTTTAAAGAATCCTACATGTTGCACTGTTTCATAAACAAGGCCCCCCATAGGTCTTGACAGAAAAGGAGTCAGTGTTTGCCTTCACAGTTGTAGGGGAGTTTGTCCATCATAAAATGTTTTGTATTTATTGGGAAAAGACTTTAAAATGTCTGGCATTGAAAGCAAAATAAAAATATTTATATTACAGCAACACCAATAGCAAAAATAATACCTGCAAAGTAAATATTTCAGTCTTGAGCACTATTTCTTCATGACTTTCCCTTGAGCATTGATTTTTTCTGATCCTGATATGAGTCATGAGCAACCTTGGAAATCTTTAGAGCTCCTTGTGCCACAGCTGACTCCAGCACATCCTCCTTGCTGGAAGCAAGGGGACCCTGCTCGTGCTGTCTCTGCGGTGCTCTCCTGAGCAATTCACCCAGACCCATCTGTTTGGATTGGGAAAATTCTGGGAGGCAGTGCTGGAGAAGTGGCTGGACTTGAGCACCTCCTGTTTTAGCAGCAGCAGAGCCTTGGTGTGTTCAGCTGACACGCACCAGTGGCACCATGAGCACAGAAAGCTGTGAAATAACATGCCAAGTGTGTCTTCTTGAAACACACTTTGGACCTAATTCTCCTCCCATCTGTACTGATGTCTCTCTATGGACTAGACTGTAGAAAATCAGAGAGGAATCGTGGATGACTGACTCCCCTGGTGTAACAAGCTGTATGAGGAGGCAGAAGTTTTTACTTTATTCTCTATTTCCAAATGTCCCCTGGAGTTTTGTTGTGAAAAGTCAGTTATGAAAATTGAGAGTGTGTGAGGGGGGGAATATGTCATTTGGGTTGTGATTTGCTGTTAATTAAACTTTAGTGTGACACATCCTTTATGTCTGGGGATTCCTGATTCTCATCTCAGTGGCCTGGTAGAACGGAGGAGCATCTCCATCGAGATCAATGCTCATTATTATTTTCCTCATTATCATCATGATCCTCATCAGTATTTGTTCTACAACACTGGCTGTGGAACAGAAGCACAGGCAGAGATGACCTTCGCGTGCTCCTGTTCAAAACCTTTCATTTTTAACAGATAAGAGACTCAAGGATTGGGGAGGGGAAAGTGACAGTGAACTCAGGACTGACAATTAGATCCAACCACTCAAAAGTGAAAATCAGCTTTTCTTTCCACTGCAAATGACACAATGAAATAATCAGTTTTCATATGTTTCAGTAGAGTAGTGACACTCATGCACAGGTTGAACCCCACAGCACACAAGGTGGTGGTGGGTGTTATCAGGAAGGTTTTAGCTTCATGAAGCTCAGGCATCTGTGCAAGAGAGGGACTCTACGGTAGATGGGAATAGAGTCTGCCCCAAAAACAAGCAAGGTGGAAGAGGAGGCTGGTCAAATTAGTAAATGTTACCCAGACAGAGAAGTGGTGTGGACGGCAAAGTCCACAGTGTGTTGACCTGTTCACATTTGATACCCTGAATGGGATTTTGACAACTGTTCTTCTTTCTCCTCAGTTATACAGCATGGTTGTAGGGAAAATACTAATTTTCCTGTCTCAGGCCCGAACCATTGTAGGTCACAGGTGCCCAGCAGTAGCTCTTCCTTGAGCTGGGCTGATGTTAGGATAGAGAGCTCGGCCTTGGAGGAGAACCTGTGGAAACAAGGTTCAACTCCTGCCCAGCACCCCTGAAATAACCTCCTCAGACCTTTATCCACAGCGTTGGCACTGGCCTGAAACACCAAGAAAAGGCAGACACTGCCAGAAGCATCTGGGAAACAAATTCAGAAAGATTGTCCAGATGTGGAAGGACCCAAATCCAGGGGCAGAATACCTGTCTGAAATCCCACTGTTTGACCAAAGTGTGTCCCCTTTGGGTGAGATCTCTGCTGCTCTTTGCAGCCAGCTACAAGCCTAAAGCTTTCCATGCACTTGAAATGACTGCTGGGGAGAGGATGCACAAAATAGTTACCTATTGGGAAACCTTGTTTTATGGCAAAAGGTGTA
The DNA here is from genome assembly GCA_013400415.1 of Scytalopus superciliaris. Classification (NCBI taxonomy): domain Eukaryota; kingdom Metazoa; phylum Chordata; class Aves; order Passeriformes; family Rhinocryptidae; genus Scytalopus; species Scytalopus superciliaris. The sequence goes on along the minus strand of VXBX01001954.1, from coordinate 1,737,123 downwards.
TTTTGGCATGGTGGATTTTCCACTGGATTTTGTTGAAGGTGCATCTGGATGTGCTGGGCAGCTGCTGGCACCCAGAGCTGGGTGTTGGGGCAGCTTTGGGGTTGGTGGGTGGTAATTTGCCCCACAGCACAGTTGATGAACACAGTCCCTCCAGCTATCAGCACTACAGATGCTCACTGAAACAGGTTAGAAACAGCTTCTGCTGACCAGACTGATGGGAAAGCCATGGTTTGGTGCCTGACAAATAGCAGGATGTTGCATATTTTTCATTATTAACTCTGAATCCATGCAATTGGGGGCAAAGAAGAAAATAATATATATTTATCTGCTACATCTAATGATAAAATAACAGTCAAGGGAAATATTGATCCCTGCCTTGATCGCTCTCTCTAGTGGGAGGTGTTCCTGTCCATGGATGGGGAGTTGGAAGTGGATGATCTTTAATGTCCCTTCCAGCCCAAACCATTCAATTCATTGTTACACCATTTGTCAGTGCATTGCATGTACTGGAGTTGGCAGTACATTTTATATGAGCATCACCTCCACTGTCCTGTTCTGTTCCCTTCCCTCCCTTCCACCAAAACTTATCTCTTTTTCCCTCCCCGTGGGTGATGAGGAGTGTGTCTGCTGGATGGATGGATGGATAGAAAGGGCAAGGTGCCTTCTTGTGACACCAGGAAGAAAACGATCTGGGGAGTTACAGACCACTAAGCCTTTCGTTTGTACCTGGTAAACTGGTTCAAATGATAAGGAAAAAAAAAAAAAAAAAAAAAAAAAAAAAAAAAAAAAAAAGAAAACATTTGGGAGATGCTGATAAAATCAGGCTTATCCAGTAGAAAGGTAGTGTAGGATATGGCTGGAAGTGATAGGGAAAGCCTAGGCTTGATGACCCAGCAGGTCACTTACAGTCTTTCAGTCCTAATCTCTTAGAAGTCTTTGAACTTGTCAGTAAGAAAGGAAGAGAGAGGAACTGGCTTATCTCATTTATTTACGATACTGAAAGGTCTTTTGCAAGGCCTCTTGTAGAAAACAGTCAGAAAGACAAGGTAGGCGGGTGAAAGGGAAAAACACAGTCAAGAATCAAAACCTGAAGCAAAGATTAGGTATAACCAGGCAATTTTCAGCATTGCAGAGGGTTAAACCAGGGGCTCCTTGTATGTTTCTAAGTCCTGTATCAGGTCTCTGATCTGGGATAAGTAGCCAAGTTTGTGGATAGAAAGAAGCCACTGAGGTCAGTCAGCCCCAAGGGAAGGCAGTGAGGAAGGTCAGAACAACCTAAACAAGCCAATAAATATGACATAACCTCCAAAAAATGTTCGGTGTTAATGCATGGCTTTTGACCACACTGTGGTCTCAGTTTGAATTTGCTGTGGTCAAACTAGAAATAAGCCTTCAGTTCAGCAATCCATGTAGGAAAAGATCGTGTTGGAGCTGCTGATGGGAGAGGAGATGCTCTCTCCCTGATAACCTCCCCAGGAGGGTGTACAGGTCAGGAACAGCTGTACCAGTGCCTTCAGATTTGGATTAGTGATCCTTTCTGAGCAGTACATTAGAGTTAGATAAACAAGTGTTACTTGAAACACCATCAGTGGGACTCAGCATCAGAGTAGTCTCGTTAATGAAGGAACCCAAATTAAGAGGCTTCATGTACCAGTACTGGGATTTAAATTCAATTTTCTCCCTCCCTTTAGACACTGCATCTTGCTTCTTTTAAATAGCCATGTCTGTCTCTCTGTCCTAAACAGAAGTATCAAATAAGAGCGTAGAATGAATGATTTGTTTTCATTCCCTGCTGCTCTGACTGTCACAGCTGAGTGTGCTCCCTGAACCACGGATTTAAAAGACCTCCCCACCTCTGAGCTGATGGAGCCTCCTGCCTCCCTTCCATTCCCTCCCCACCTCTCTGCCTCTCTCCACCATTTTTTCGGCTGGAGAAGAACCACTGGATGTCCCTTTTAAAGCCGGGGTCCGAAGTCCTGGATGTTGCTGATGAGCATCGAGAGCCGTTTAAGGAACTGAAACGTTGTATTGTTCTGATTTGGGAAACAAAAGCTGAATAAGAACTGTAACGCTTAACTATGGCATCCCACTTTATTTTTCTCTAATGCAGGCTAAGCTGCCTTACAGCAATCTTTTAAATGTAATGATTGAGACTATTATAGGAAATACTATACAAAGCAACATTTTTTTTTTTTTGCAGCCTAAATAATAAGTAGGGCAAGGTTTTAAATGAGGCTAGAGTAATGAATGCTGTACAATAATTTTGATGATAAATTTCCCTGGAGGATAAAGTGGAAGAACAGAAGCAGGCTGTATTTAATCATGCAAAGTTAAAGGAATGCAGACCAACAAATATTTATAGAAATGTACGGATTTTCTAACCTTTTCAGAGATATTCTTGCCCTTTTCACCTGAGAGACTTAGCAGGAATTCAGGTCTTTCGGTGTGTAATAATTAGGAGGAGGAATTGATCACATAGGGTCAAGTGTTTCTTTGATGTAGTGCACAAAAATTCCTGCTTCCTTGCAGGCTGGAGGACTCAAACAGTAAGACATTTGTTTTTCACAGCTATTTCATTCATCAGTGAGTCTGAAAAGCTTGCTTTGAGCAGATACACAGCATGGGATGACATATTCTGCAGCTGCTCTTCACCTAGTGCTGACCCAAGGAGGTGTGTCCCCACTGCAGAGCAGGGCACTGTGTGGAGATACCAATTCCCAAAGCAATATAGTTGTCTTTTTGCAGTTCTGTGTGCAGAGTAAGAAAAGGCCTGTGAACTGCATTGCAGAGAGGAGATCTGGCCTTCCATGTGCTGAGCAAGTTCAAAATCTTTGCCCCGGGCTCCATCTCCAGGCACGGACCTGCCCTTCCCATGCCTGTACCAAAGGCCATCCATCCATCCTCCTCCAAGGTGGGGCTCCTCATGGTGAGGCTCCTCAAAGGTGGTGCTTCTCAGCTGTGCCTTCCTTTGGTCTCTGCTGTTTGTCTCAAGGAAACAAACACGATTTCAAAAAACTAAGAGATAGAAAAAAGCCACCACTGACATCACCTGCCTTAGCATGTTCCAGGTTGCTCTGCACAGGTGCACGTGGTCGTGGTGGAGTTAGGCAGTCACTCCATCAAGGGTTGGGTTGCTTTGTGCGTTGTTTCTTTAAAGATGGTGTGTTTCAGTGGACTTTAGCTCAACGTCTAACAGTATTCACTCAGCAGAGGCAAAAACCTGAAGATTCCTGTTCTGCTGATCAATACTTAAAGCATGTATTGATTTCCAATTTAGGTGTTAACTTTTTAGCTCTTAGAAGTGCTCTTGATATCAATTTTTGCCTTGCCTGATGTTCATTATATGCTGAACGTTATGACAGCGAGTAAGCTCAGATCCCATCTGGAGAGACAATTAGTTCTAGTGACTTCAAGATTGCAACGTTCAAAGATTTACTTGTCCTGTGTAAGCATCGTGGTAGCATGAAATATCTGTTGAAGGCAATGACCTGAGAAATGCTTTCATTCTGGCCTGGCATGGCCTTCCTCTAGTCTCCCAGTCTGTGTAGTCATCTCTGAAATCATAGAATAAACTAATAAATAGCTCTGTTTATTACGTTCATGTTGTTTCAGCATAATAATTCATAGCCAGGGAGCCCGAGGTGCATGGCTCGGGTTTACCGGGTGCCTGGGCTTTGTTTAAGCAATAAGACACACATGATAAGCAGTGTGATTATGCTTCCAGTAGTGTTAGGAGGCACAAGGTCAAAAGGCTCAGTGACTTTAACTACCTGAGAAGTGCCGTGTAATCCCCTGCAAATGGGCTGTCTACAGTGTCTTATTGCTGTATCAGAGAGGGAATTATTTCTTTTTAAAGGCAGCCACCTGAATTCCCTCTGTAATTGGCACAGGGCTGACATCACTGGCTGCCAATCAGAAATTCTCTTTGTCTTGGATTTTAACACCTTAATTTTAAGTTCAGGTCATCTGAAAAAAACCCCGGATTTTGTTAAAATGATGTTTTATCCTCTTTGTGCTCTGAGTCCCATCTGCTTGCTTTGTTCTCTGTGTTGTGTGCCTGTGTTATGAATGCTCTGCAGTAGCTTTTGTGTCATCATCAGGCACTAAACAGTGAGTGCAAAGTGTCTGCAGAGCTGGTGACGTGGGAGCCATGGCCTGACTTGTGGTGCCTAGAACATTACTTGGGCTCAGAAACTCCAGGGAGCAAGGGCAGGGCAGGGAAGCACCTCGGGATGTGGGATTTCAAAATCAATGCATACCCATCAAATTGTTTCAACCTAGCACTGTCTCCTCCTTTTTATTGGCAAACATAACCCCAAAATAATAAAATCATCCTGATTTACAGTTACTGTTGGTAAAATAAGTACACGTAGGTCATGGCTTTACTAGCCTGAGCAGATGAGAAGCAGGCCACAAGGATGCTGTTTACCCTGGTGATGTTGGAAGGGCTGTAGGCAGCTGCTTTTGTTTGGGAAGGGGGATGAGGCATCCCAGATGGAGAGATTTCCCCCTTGTTTCTCCCCACTTCAAGCCCCAGCAGAAGCAAAGATAAAGGCACAGCTCCCAGGAAACTCTGCAGCCCCTTGGTCTGGTTTCATGGGCTTCCAGCCAGCAGCTGCTCCTTCAGCAGGGAGAGAGGAAAGCCTGCAGGAAATCCCATGCTCCGTCCCAGAGAGTGTTTTTCCTTTGAGAAAATGGGAACAGATGCCAGAGGTCAGGGCTTCTGTGCATCTCAGTCTGTCTGGGTGGGGTGAGGGCATCTGCATGTGGGAAGGTGCAAACCTGACGGTCAGTGGGATGTTGTGGAAGTGGCTGCTCAGCTGTAGTGGGTTTTAGGGACAAAGCAAGAGGAATCCTCACCCTGTTAGAGGACAAAAATTTGACAAATAGTTTTAAAGCCTTGAAATAAATCTATCTTCATAACCTGACTGCTGTGCTTTTTTCCTTAGGTATGTTACAGAGGTAATGATACCTCTACAGTGAACTCAATTAACCTTCTGCAGCCTTCCGTGTGACAGGGAATCCTAAATCTTTTATTTTATGAGTGCATGTGCAAGATTTGAAGCTATTCTGAACTTAGCATTAATAAATGCCATTTCCTAATTGGTGCCCATTTGTTTGGTTTTTTTTCCAGTGAGAAAGACATGGTGGCTGTGAGTGGGATGTAATGCTTATGGTTGAGAAGAGATTTCCACACTGGAGCAAGGTAACTTTTTATTATTATGGAGAATCTGATGCTCTGTGTTGGATGCCTTTGGAGTTTCCATTGTTCAGTGATGTTTTAACATGATAAGGAATTTAGCTTTGGTTCTGTGCATTGTTTTGTTTAAATGGACATCCATTGCCAATAAGAACGGTGTGACTTTCCTCTCTCTGATACCCAGTGCATTTTGAGTGTCATGTGGGGAAATATATAGTAATAAAAACCTGCGTATTTAGGCTTCTATGGCTCAGTTTCCCCACAAATCTCCCTTCTGCTCCATGATACATCCTAGTAGGTGCACATCCCATCAGGAAACTCCGCAGTGTTTGCCCCTGCCTGGCTTCTGAGATGTTTGCATGAACACATGCTGTACAGAGCGTAAATGTTTCATCTGGGAGGGAGGATGTCAGCAATAAATGAGAAAACAAGAGAAATGGATGATGCCCCATAATGCATACCCTATAATATAATCATTGTTGTTTGATAAAAGAGACACTTGGAGCAACTCTCCGTGCCCTGCTAGGTATATCTGGATTTATTATTCAAAAAGGCACAATCAAATCTCTTCATTCCGTTGACAAATGGGAGCTATTCAATTCCGTATCTGCCTCTTATTTATAGCATATAGAGGGGTGATTTATATGCTTGGCTGCAGATCTTCCAAAACAGTTTTAATTAGCAGCATTGGCTATTAGAATGAGAGTCCTTTAGCTTCCCTGTCATACACATCCCTTTAAAATGGAACAGGAATCTTACTCTTTGCCAGGCAATGCCCCTCTATTTTTTTTTATTTTTTTTTTTTTGCAATTCCAGCAAGAAAATGTGTATGTCCTTTAGCAGCTCAGAGGTTGTATCCCTGTTTGCAGCTCCAAGGGGCAGGCAGGGGAGCTTGAGGAAGGTAATGCCATTTATTGCTGAGCCTTGGGGAAACAGGGCAGCCCTTGGGACATCTTCACTACCAGCACATGGGAGCTTGCAAATATCACCAGGGGCTTGGTTTTGAGAACAGAGTAAGCCCCAAAGCCACCCAAGACAGTTGCTCAGGCTGCCAGCACATGGGCATTTCAGGAGCCTGCTCTGGATTTCTGTGCTCGAAGGAGGATGGATGTGAGGAGGCAGGAGCCCCATCTCAGTATGTGCTGTGGTTGGAGCGTTCCCAGCGTTGTTTTTGCTGTGTGCATTGTCTGAGGGTGTGAGTGTTCCCCCAGCTGTTCCCTTATCCGCAGAGCTGCTCTGGCTCGTGGGCTAATTGGTACCCCTGAGGTACAGAGCAGAGGCAGGCACAGCACGGGGGGCAGCTCAGGAAAGGCACTAGTTTGAGTCTCTATTATTTTCACGCATCTGATAGGAATGTGATCCCTTTGAGACCTCAGCCTATCTGTCAAACCTGAGATCAGCCAACAGGTTCAAAAGTTATTTGGGGAAGCAATGACTGAGAGAACAATTGCACATCTCTTGTTTTTTTCCTGAGAAACCAGGCTAAAAAAGCACAGGAAACATAAAGAGTGTTTTTTTGTGCTTTATGCGGTGTGTGTCGCATGCAGAATGGTCTGTTGTTATGCTTCCACTGATCTTTTTTTGACATAAGCAATGCAGTCATTCTGTCTTTGCATCAAATAAGTCTTTGTACTACTTGTCACCAGCTCACAGTGTCTCTGTATGTGTGTAAACTCAGTGTTAGCTACATCCCCTCATGACAACTGTGCTGCTGCTGCAGCTGGGTGGTTCTGCTCCCTCTCTGGGTGCTTTACAGCAGCTCTGTCGGTGACATTTACTCTGGAGAGTAAGGAAACCTTAGAAAGTCTGAAGTTGGAGGTTGAAAATAATTTTAAAAGACAGGACATGAGTACTGGACCTGGTCACAGGTGCTCAGTGTCTCTGCCTGTCCTTCCCTTGGAGGAGGGCAAGGAAACAAGGCACAACTGAAAGGGAGGAGGCTGGATGGAGATCATTGCTGCCCTGCCAACGTTGTGTTTGTGATTCCTGGGAGACTGATGGGAAAATGAGGAATTAGGAAACGAGGACATAAAAAATTCTGCCAGAAGCAAGCCTGAAATGAATGTGGTCGGAAGGAAAGAATGGGAATGATTCCTGCCGTTTGCAACGGGGAGATGATGGGCTCTGCATCCGGGACAGCAACACAGCCACGGGTAATTCACAAAGCGGGGGGGGAAGTCACAGTCTCTGGCTTTGTGTTTTTTTGTCTACAGAAGTTCTGGATAGGTGTTATATTTCCTTTTTTGAGCATGTTGATAAAGCACATTGGTTAGGGAAGTTTTCAATTTATTAACATCTTTGGTCTTGGAGCCAAGTGAGCAGTATTTGGTGAGCTGTCTGTGGGTAGTGCACTAAGTGTTTTTCTACTGTGACTCTAATAGAGTGTAGGGCTGAATTTGATAGTGTTACTTATTAGTGATTAGAAAGTGAAGGGCTTTGAGTGTGTCTGTACTGCAGAATTGACTCTGATTGATAGATCAGGCATTATGCATTTCATATTTTTTCAATTCTGTCTTCAAGTGGTGAGATTCCCTCCTAAAATCCCTCTTTTCCCCAACTCTTTGAAAACATTTAGATGGTATGAATTGGGAAAAGAGGAGAGAGAACATTTTTGCTCATAAACACTTAAATTGTGCATTAGTCAGTGGAACAGGCTGAACTCTGCTGGAGAAAGGTACTTCTAAATTACAAAAATATTAACACTGTAATTATTGAGCATGGATAATAGTTATGAATTATGGATCAGTCAGGTTAGCAAAGTCACAGCTGCCTAATAGAGAAAGGTATGATGGGAACATGTGGGAAGATGATTGAGGATTCCCTCTTAATATTTTCGTGTTCTCTCCTCAGCAAAAGGGGCTGCTGCTCCTCTGCTGGCCCTGGAGAGCTGTGGAAGCTCAGGGAAGGCTGGAGCATCCCTGACTGCTCTGCAACAGGACAGTCTCTGTGCCACCATGGCTTTCTGGTGTCCAGCCCAGCTGGAAAGCTCTCAGTTCTAAACTCTGGGTGGCACTGTCACCGATTGTCACCACTGTAAAGTCCTGGTGTGCTCCAAGGCACTGAACCTGTGACAGGAATGGCTGGCACTTGTAAGCCTTGCCTTCCCTGAGGAGCTGAGGAGGGTGGCAGCAATGCTGGGAGGTGAAGGACCAGGGCTCTAACTTTGCAGATGACCCTCTATCTCATCTTGAGACCCCCTCACCTCCTCTGAGTTCCCTTCACTGGAACTGAAGATAAAGTCATGTCATACCTCTGCAATATGTTTTGATATCTGTGAAGGGAAAGTGGACCTTAAAGCACTCAGAGAATATCCTACTGCCAAGCGACTCCAACAGGAGCTCCAGCAGTGCTCCCTGTTAGAATATCTATGTTTTTCTCTGTGTCTGGGTCTTGCTGTGGCAAGAGGTCCTGCCTTACTCCTCTCCAGCTGTTGGTGTTAACCCACAGCTGCTCTTCTGTCAGTTCTCCAGTTTGTATCTACCCGGCTTGCCTTTTCTCCAGGCACATCTATCTTCTCCAGACAAAACCAGGATTTTTTTTTAACTTCATTTTTTTAGAGGAGGGCTGTAATATATTTGAATTGTTTGCCATAAACTTTTGAAATTCAGTGACCTTTGTTAATCAGGAAGGGGTTTTTTTGGAGGTCTACAGGCAGAATTAATCATATGTAAACTGTTTGCTTTAAAAAGTCTCTTACTGGATGTGGGATTTCACAGGTAGCCATGGAAAGGTCAGAGGCTGGAGGCAGAAACTGGGAGCAGCTGGAGAGTGCTGCAGAAAGACAAACCTTCTCAGAACAGGTTCAAAAGTAGGGAGAGACCTGTGCTAACACATGGCATCAGGGAAAAGCCCTTGTGTTTGAGAGGCTGGCCTCAAGCCAGATAGTTGTAGTACCTAAGGAAACAATACACAGAGCAGCAGCATGCTGTTGTACCGTGCTCACATTTGCTTGCAATATTCCCCTGTTTCAAAAGCAAGTGTTTGTGCTTTCAACAAAATGTTCCTTGGTCCTACAAGACTGTAAAATCATGTGTGGCTTAAAGAAGCCACGAGGATTTTGGGTAAGTTTGCAGTCAGCTGCTGGCGGTGCAGCTGGAGGTGCAGTCCCTTCTCCCAGGCACAGGGGACCGGAGTCTCTAAGGGAGAAGGTTTGCCTCATGGACCCTGCCACTCCCAGCCCTTGGTGAGAGCTGTGTATCCCTAGGTCCACCTAAAGCTTCCCAGCATCTCAGTGCAGTAGCAAGGACCATCCAGACCCTGGTTCCCTTCTGCTGCTGAGGGCCGGTCCCAGGCTGTGCTGAAGAAGGACATCCTAAGGCAGGAACCATGTGCTGCCTGCCCATGGTGCTTCATGTCCAGGACTCAGGAGGTTGGATACAGTTCATCCTTGCAATTACAAAACTGGGTGAATCAAATGTTACCATCAGCATCCTGATGTAGATGTGTCACCAGCTGTAGAAGGAATGGTAGGACTGCAGAGACTTTATTGGATATCTGGTTGTGCGTTCTGTACCTTTGTATCACAGCTTGGAATGTATTCCCCAAAGAGACTCTTTCCCAGAGGCTCCCTAGGCTGAAGCAGAGCTTTTGGTCATGTTGGGCAGTTCATGGTCAGAGTAGTGGCAGATGGCTCCAGAGCTGCCTGTGCAGACCTCCAGTGATTGAGGGGACTTTCCCCCACGCGTGGGCTTTGTGTTGTTGCTAAACACTCTTGATGAAGTTTTAACTTCAGGGATTTCACAGTATAACAACCACCTGTCTCCTCCAGCCTCTGTAGCAATGATTGTGGGGACCTTCCAGCTTTGGGTTAAACTCACGGAGGAAAGAGAGTTCATGGAGAAAAGGGCAGTTGTCCAAAGAGAGGGACAGTCAGGGTCCTTGTTACTCTGCAGGCTGCAGTGTCTTGGTGTACAGGGTCCTTGCTAAGGAAGGTCTTTCCCTGGATTTTAGAAAACTCTGCCAAATCCCTTTACATGGTTTTATTGTGTTTTGCTGTACTCAGTGGTGGTTTTGTGAGCCCTTGGTGTGCTGTGTCTCAGTGAGGCTGATTTGGGGAGATGTCTCACAAATCAGGTGCACTGCAGGACTGTTGTTCACCCCCCTCAGCTTCTGCAGATGATGCAGTGGAGCTGTTCTCAAACTTGTTTTCAAATTTTCATCATGGCTTGCAGAATAATTGCATTTTGGAGGGAAGCACGTTTGGAGGGTTTCTTTCACAGAATGGGGGAGTAAGGGGAGTTTGCTGAACTTCTTTGCCCATACAGGGAGAGGACACCTTCAGCACTGGTGGAGGGAGGGAGATGCCACCCCACCAGCCACCCATTTTTTCAGGGTGTGCTCTTCATTAGGGATGTATTCAGGGCCTGATTTTGGGACCCGGCTCCAGGATGGCTCAGGGCCCAGGGGCTTCTCTGGGCTCATCCTACAGCAGTGAAGTGTGGGCATTGCTCCTTCTCTGATGATTAAAGAACAGAGCTTTCTCTTTAAAGAGTTCATTCCCCAAAAACATTAATGGAAAAGTGATGGGCTAGAAACATTTCCATCCCATCCAGAACACACAGAAAGTCTGGGTATGAATGATTTAAAGACTGTGGGAAAGCATAAAGATGTTGAGGTGAATTTACTACTTTGTTCAGTGCATAGACTGTGTGAGGGGTCTTCAGTATGAATTAAAGAAAGATTCCATTCATGAGATATTACAGTTTAATTCAGACATTAGTACAGTCAGGGAGAAGACAGTAATGTATTGCACAACGAGATAGGATTTCCATACTGGATTGCACCTGTGATCTATATGGACAGTGCTGTGTCTGTCAGGAGGAATAATGGGATAGAGGATAATAGGCAGCTGTGGAAGGGTTTACCTGGAGCAAGCTCTGTCTGCTAATAGCTGGCTCATATCCCAACCCTAGCTGTGAGAGCTCATTGTTACAATGTCCCACTGGACGTGAGTGAGGATGTTCTGACCTTCATCAGCCTCAAGGCATTAATGAATCACCTATGCTTGCTCCTTGTTCCTACCAGCCAGCACCAAGTTCTGCAGGACAACCTGTTTAAAAACATACAGAACTTTTTTTAAAAGGCACTTTGAAATGTGATGCTCTCAGTCATCTGCTGCCACACGTTTGTACTGAGGAGATGGTACATTACAGAGCCCATGTGGTCTTTGTTAGCTCAAGTATACCAACCCCCCATCAGTTTTTATTCATCCCTTCTTCAAACTAAAGAAGGTACCAGTTTTCCTTTCCTCTAAATATATTTGCAGGTGTTACCTAGGCTTTTTAACTGTCAGGTGTGCCAGTTTCAGTCAAGGCTGGATAAACTTCCTGGTGTGGTATTTTAAGTGTCATTTCTTGTTCTAGTCTCTCTAGGTCTTTGCTTTGACTTGTGACCGCTTCTGTTTACAGACCTGTGACTATCCTGGGGCTTTTATTTCTCCTAGAAAATGTGGCAGAAATAGAAATGGTTGAGGAAGAGCACTGTGCCTGTGCGGTGTGCGTGCTGGAAAATTTGTTTCAGCCTTCTGGAGACTTTCTTCCTCCCGGATTTTTTTTTTTTCCAGTTTAACACTTTCCATCAGTGGCTCTGAAGTAATCCCAGTGCTGTGTCTCTTCCCATTTTTCAGCTGAGAAAGCTTTGCACTGTGTGTTACAGAGGCCATCAACCCGGGGTCTATTGCACATCAACGCTCTGCCGGGGCTTGGCTGCTCTCTTTAGGAACAGCATTCCCGGAGCTGTGCCGGGAGGAGCGCAGGGAACAGATGGGCCAGGAAAGTACCTTGCTCTCGGTGGGTCTGGAGAATGAACTCATTATCCAGCCAGTGGTCTGTCACACCAGCCTCATTTACCAGCGGCTGGTGTAGCAAACAAACCCTGGAAAGCAGCGCCTGGCAGGGCGAGAGTGCGGCGGTGCCAGTGCGGTGGTGTCAGAGAGCAGCTTGTTGGGTATGAGGGACAGGGAGGAAACCTGGGAAAGCAGAGAGTTACAAACAGGTATCAAACAGCTTCACAAAAGTGACAGCAATCCTGGCTTTTGGGAATTAAAAAATGTCATGTAGAGAGAGGAGTCACATTTCAAGGTTGAGTCTGTGAAACTCTCATTTCCTTAGCTGGTACCTCCTCTAAGTATTTCCTAAAAAAGCCATGAAGTATTAACAAAACATTCTTAAAAAACACGATGTTCAAATTAACCTGGGAAGTTTGGGTCTTTTTTTTAATGTTAAAATGGGTGGGTAACTAGACAAGTTTCCATCTTTCTCCTCTTCAAATGCTGACTGGGAAATATTTCTGTGCCCCCCCCATGGCTCAGCCTCCCGTGCTGACATCCTGCTGAACTCAAACCACCTGAGACATGTAACATCTTCTCCTTGTTCTCTCCCTGCTGGTCAGAGGGAGCACACTTTGCTAGAAGCAGGGCGCAGTTTTGAAAAGCCAGAAGGGATAAAACTCTGGGATTTAGACAAAGGAATTGTCTAAGAGTTTTGGGGTTTGGCTTAGTCGTTGTGGTGAAGGATGGAGGATTGCAGGAGTCCTCTGTAGGACTGCATTGGTTGCTGTTAAAGATAGGGAAAATTTTGGCACTGGTTTATTCAGAGGAATATAAAAAATGTCAGAGCTGGCAGCTGTCTTGGAAAGGAAAGTGCAGGGTGGGAATGCTTTTCTTTATTTGTAGTAAAATTCATGAGGAGTGTGGGGGAAATTGTTGTCTCTGGGCTACTCTGTGGGTTTGTGTGTGATTGATAGTGAGTTAATAATATTAAGCTCCCTGCTTCAATATTATTATTAGAAAATCTAGCTGGAAATTATTTGGCTGCCTGTATAATCCCAAGATTTATGCAGGCAGGGCACACACAGTGTGCACTGGTGTGTGGGGTGGGGTCCTGCACCCACACCTGACCAACCCCAGTAACAATCCTGTGCGGGAAGAAGCGGGAGGACCCTCCAGCTTTGAATTAGGCAGGATTTTGTATGTTTAAAATGCATAAAGATGCCAAAAATATGTCCCCACAGGCTATGGCTGAGCTGGCTTTCCTTTTGCAAACTAGTACCTGGCGCAGCTGGCACGTGACCTTTGCGGGAGGTGACAAGGCTGGAGGCAGACAGATGTTGCAGCATTGCTGGCCGTGCATTCTGTGCCCATGCAGATGGTCCTTTGTAGCCTCTCCCTCCCAACGGCCCGTCCCACCTGTTGGCACTTACGGTACGTCTCCGAAGGGCAGCCGAGTTGCCGGGGAGAGGAAGACAAAAAGATACAGCAGCACTTCTGGCTGTGAAACAAGGCAAGCTGTGTGTAGTGCATAGCAAGGAAGCCAACAATTAGGGCTCTCTCCAAAGCAGGAGCTTTCTGTCCAGAATCCAGTCTGGTAACTCACCAGATTGTGGCATGTATGGAATTACTGAGCATTTTTTCATTTCTTTTAATGAAAGGGAGCTTCTGTCCTGAGAAAAATGAGTTGATGCTGAATTGGATTTGGTTCTCCTCCTGCATGCACAGCTTTATATAGAAATAAAAAAGGGCAAGAAGAACAAATTGACTCTGGAAGCCACCTCTTACAAGCCTGGCTTCAACCCTGCCAATAGAAATGAGCCTCCCACCCACATAGAGCAGTTGAAGTGGCCAAGCCCCTTTGCAGAGGCAGCTGCAGAGTACTAGAGCAGTTTCAGAGGGGGTTGCAGCAGTCTGAACCTGTGCTGTGTCCCAAGGGATATCTCCTGCTGCCTTGCTGGGACCAGACATTTCCCCCTGCACCTCATCTCCTGCCTTTGTCCTCCCAGCAGGAGCAGAGCTGCTGCTGCCTGATCCCTTCCAGCATCAGCACAGGTCAGGGTGGCTTCAGGCTTTCATCCAAAGCTGGAAATAAACCTAGAATAAGCTCAGACCTAAGTGTTATTCATGTCACTCCATTTTGCAGGTGAAATAAGTGTCCAGAAGTGAGATGTAAAGCTGTGGGAACATCACTCAGCACCTCAGGCTTCACTGCTTCACTTAATGGCCTGGGGGGAATGTGCCAGGCTGGGCAGTGAGCTGGTACAGGTTGGCTTGATGTTCCTCACCTCACAAGGACCACACTGACTCCCAGCAGTAAGAAAATAAAGTAGGAGTTATTTTTTCCAATAAATCATACCTTGCAGTTCTGAAATGGAGTGCTGACAGCAGCTGATGTTTGAGTTGGTTTGGTTGGGGAGCAGCAGAGCTGTACAGCAGGGAGTTTGTAATGCACCATGTGGACTGTCGCAGCTGTTTAAGGAATAGCACTGTATCATGAAAAATATTTTGCAGGCAAGCACTTAGCAAACCCTGGAAAGTGTTTTACAGATTCTTCTGCAGAGGAAGTTGCCATTCAGTAGCATGGTTTATTTATTTTGTTTGGCTTTCTTGGGTTATTAAACATGTTTTATTTATAGAGTGTGCTTTCTAGAGAACCATCTGCATACGTGTTCTTAAATAAAACACGCAGGACTCTGCGGGTGCTGGGTTGCTGTTTGTATGTGTTGGGTCATGTTGGGCACCAACAGGCATCTCCACAGGGTTTGTAGGAACTCTGGAGCTGTGCGTGGAAGTGCTGTGTGGTCAGCTGCAGAGAAGAATTACAGGATGGGTCAGGTTGGAAGGGACCACAGTGGGTTTTCTGGTCCAACCTCCCTGCTTATCAGGGTCATCCCAGAGCACATGGCAGAGGATTGCATCCAGATGGTTCTGGAATATCTCCAGTGAGATATTCTGACTCCACAAGCTCAGAGCTGAGCTGATGTCTCTGAGCTTGTGAAGGGAAGCATGCATGTGGCTCACTGTGAGCCCAATCTACAGCTGCAGGTCTCTGGCCATCCCTGTTTCACCACACAGCTCCTCTTCTGCTGCAGCCCTTTCACAGTCCATGTTAGTGGTGAATCCAGAATGACTAACTGTACCCATAATCCTTTCAAGCATAAGCATGGAAGGATCTCGCTAGTAACCTTGTGCCATCAGAAAGTGTGAATTTGTGTGTGTGTGAATGTTTGCACCATCTGTTCCCTTTCCTGCAGCACAGGGTGAGATTTTTGTCTCCTTTGCTCAGTTCCAAGCAGGTATGTGTGGTGCTGCTGTTCACTGTGGCATAGTACAGTTTGCACAGGTTTTCTCTGCTAGAACATACCAATACATGGGCACAGGTGTATCAGCGAAATGCAGGCAGAGATCTATTGTGATAATGAACACCCTCCTGCCTTTATCTCCTCTTGTCATCCTCTTAATTAAATTGATATTCCTACGATGTAGTCAATTTAGGATTTGTTTTTTTCCTACTGAGAAGCCCAAGTAGAAGGAATTATGGGCATAATGTTGTGGCCAGCTGGCAGAGCTGTACAGAAATACAATTTCTGCATTTATAGGTAGGTTTTGTCCTAGCAATCTGCAAAGCAGCCAGTGGGCAAAGAAACCCTGCTTATGAGAGCAATTTCCCATGATTATTAAAGCCCTGAAAGCTGAAATCAAATATTGCTAATCTGCCACTCGCAGTGGTTTGACACTGAGCCATCCCAAGGAAAAAGAAGTGTAGTTTAAGTTATGCTTTGACTGTAATGAGTTTTGAGAAAACTAAGATTATTATGTAGAACAAAAGTCTCCAATTGGTGTCACAGAATGAACTGAAAACTCTACTGCTCTCCATCTAAACCCTTGGCCATGTAGGATTGCTTATCTGCACACACCAGCTGATTGTCTGCAGAGACTTTCCCCAAAGGTTTAGGTGTGGTTTGGGGCATCAGAAGCCATCTGCAATGTGACACACATTTGGCTTTTCCTGCAAACAGCTTCTGGGGCAGAAGGTTTCATTTGCTTGGCAGGCTGTGACATTCCAGGGAGGAATGGCTCACATCTGGGCTGTGCTCTGTGCAAAAACACAGCAGAATTGCTGGCTTGAGCACCCATAGGGTGAGGTGGGAATGTGTTTCCAAGGATGCTCAGCTCTTTGGGAAAGCCACCCTTTCCAGGTAATTCTGGTGTGCAGTGTTTTCCTGAGTTCCACAGGCTAATGCACTGACACCTTGCCAGCTGGGTTTCCAAATTTCCTGTCTTCCAATTTGATCACTCCCTCAGTCATTGCAGCTCCAAACAGGAGCCCAGGGGTTGTTTTATGCAATCATCGATCCAATCAGGATGCAAATGAGGTCCTAAAAGTATATGTTTGACATGGGACAAAATTTACATGTATAGATGGAAACCTTTCAAATGCCAAAATTTTGTAGCTGAGGCTATTGTAGTTTATTAAAATGAGCTGTAGGTTTTGTGTGGCAGCATAATTCACAGTTTTCACATCTTGGAATTTCAAATAATTTTAATTAAGCACTGGATTTACAATTTGTTCCACAAGTAATACAGTTTGCTGAGATTACACACATTTTTTTCTGTAGTTTTGATTTTACTACTGTATTCATTTAGCTCAGCAAATTTATAAAACTAATTAAAGCAGAAGTACTTTTTTGATTCAAATTGTGAATGAAAAACAAGGATCTAATGTAAAATTTTACTTGCAGAGAAATTAAGACCGATTGCAGCTCTATAGGTATTTTATAACTTGGTTTTTTAAACTAAAAGCAATTATTTTTATAGCAGACTCTTGGCATGGTTGTACTGTTTTCATATTTTGAGATGCCAAGAGAGTGGGAGATTAGGATGCAATTCAGCAACACACTCAAACATGTCTAACATTAACCATGGAACTCGTCCTCATTGAATTCACTGCATTTCTTGTTTGCTGAGATGGAGGTACCAAGGCAGGTCATGCTGCTCCCCAGTTCTTGTTAAGTCATCGAGGGAGGGAAAAGAATCCTCCATTCCCAGGCCATCAGCATCCTGAGGCAGCATCTCCACACCAGGATTTTTCCTTGTCTTTGGAGCGCTCCCATCCTGCTGACAGCCGAGCTTGGTTACAATACGGAGAGCGAGGAACATGTCGGGCTGTTTGAACTCATTTGATGACATGCCATTGCAGGTTTAAACACCAATTACCACGTTTCAAGTGACAAATCTGGAGGGAAAAAAAGATGATCATTTAATAAATTTCTTATGAAGGCAAATGACTCATACATAAATCAAACTGCTTCATTAAGGGGGGAAACTCAGTCAACTGAATCCAGAGGTGACACAGGTTAACTCTACAGTCGTGACACCAACTCTCGTGTCATTTCTCCTGAGCTCTCGCGATGAGTCACTGTTGCAGCAGTTCCTGGTGTCACTACCTCCAGCTCTTCTGGCAGCAGTGGCATTTCTTGTGTTGCCTTTCACAACATCAAAAGCAGTCTAAATGTTAGGAGAAACTCATAAGCCTGTTTGTGACAGAGGGGGCCGGGCAAGCCGCAGTGCTCCCAGTGCCCCTGTGATGTTTGCCATCCACAGTCACCCTCCCACGGCAGGGCCCGGGCCCTGCTGTCTTCCAGATCCCAGGGACAGACGTATTTCAGCTGATGTCCTTGCAGTGCTGTGAGCCTGGGCCTTGACCTGCACTCCTATCCCATGCCACCCTTGTGTTTTCTCCTACTGCTTTAAGACTGATCCTTGCCCATCGTTCTCAGTGACAGCTGTGGCTGTTCCAGGGCAGCTCATGTGAAAGGTGTTTTCAGGACCCACCTCCCACATCTGGGCAGTCATGGACCACCCCTGCACACCCTTTTGGCTGTCCCAAAGACAGCAGTTTGGATTTTGGGCTATTTCACAAGCTGATGTGTACCTCTGTGTTGTAAATACACAGAAAGAGGTTCCAGGGTGCTCTCGGAGTTGCATGACCCATCCCAGTTGCCACCTTGTTTGCAAATGCCGTGTTGTTGTTTTATGCCCTGTGCTCTGTGCTTTGGGAGTTTGTGAGCAACATGACAGGGCATGCCAGCTGCTGTGAGAACACAAAAGAGCACAGCAAGGTTTTGGCCACAACAAAGGCAAAACGGGATAATTTTTCAGTGCCTTTAGAGCTTTTAGAATTGATGAAGATGTGGTGAAGATTTTAAATAACCCAAATTTAGAATTTACTCATCCTTCTGACCCCATATGGTTCTCCCCTCTGCGATTCCCTGGTCACGTGTGCAGGCTCACTCTCTCTTAATTTACTTATACCTTGAGCAGAAAGAGGGCAGGCAGAGAAAGGCAGCACGAACACCAACCCACCATATGTTGTTTCTAATGATTGAGAGTAGTGGGTGTGCACATCGGTCTCCTAACATATTCCATAGGCCAGGGGCCTGTGGCACTACAGCTGTTGTGCTTTTATTTCCCCCCATATTCTCTGCTCCGCCGCTGAAATCCGCAGCCAGGAAGTTGAGGATGCTGTTGCTGTGATACGCCTTTGGAAGACATCTCTTCTGTGAGGATGCAATTGCTGCCACTTACTCCCCTCCGAGTTACACAGCCCAGCACCAGTGCCAAGTGGCAAGGAACAATTTGGGAACTGCCGTTTTTTTCCAAACCTCCAGCATTAAATACTTTTGTTCTCGTTCCTGTGGCAGAATCCATAGTGTTTTCTGGATCCAGGGTTGGTCCCAGTGCACTGCTGCTTTTGCACATGGATTTACTGCAAGGTGGTGACTAAGATCTGCGCTGGGAAGAGACAGTGGAATGGTGTCGTCGCACTCTTAGTTCATATTTTTATAAAATGCCAGGAATTCAGAATATAGCTCTTTTAATGTCTCATTCAAGCAGACAGCAACATTGAAATGTATTTTATTCGATGCCCATGAGACACGCGCTAGCATTTATGGTGACAATGGAAATCGACTTGTATTCCAAACTCTTCAGGAGAAACACTGATAGCTTCATTCAAAATAATGGCACTCAGAATTGCTGAATCCCAGAGTGACTGTCCCGGAGGAAAGTCAGCGCTGTCATCCCAGTTCCATTTCCAAGAACCACATAAAGTCTGGGGCATATGAATCCTCTGTGTGCACCGCAGAGAGGGGGAATGCATCATGATGTCTCAGCTCTGCTATGGCCTCTCCTCTCCTCCATTTTTAGTGCTTAGTTCACCACCCTTCTACTGGGAGATTCCCTGCTCATGGCAGTGGGGTCGGAGCTAGATGGTTTTTAAGGTCCCCTCCAACCCAATCCCATCTAAAATTCTGTGATTTTTGGGGAGGTAAGTCATCACCCACTATGAGTGGCTGAATCTTTAGTATTAGGCTGGCAGCGATGCTTAATGCCAAGCAATAAGGAGAGCTGGGCATGAAATACTTTATTAATCTGGCAGTGTTTATTTGTTATGTTATTTGATACAGGGGTGAATTATCTGGCAGTGTTGAAGCCCCAGGCAGAGGTGACCTTGGGGTGAATCTTGGCCATTTCATTTTGCTGAGGGTTACAGGGAGGCTCGTTTCATTTTTATAGAAGAACTCTGAGGTCTCTGTATGAGCTCCACAAGAAGTAGCAAGATTCTGCTATTACATTAAATATAAGACCTGCTATGTGTTAAAATAAAGTGGAAGTCTGTGTCAAACTGGCACGAGGCAGAAATTACCCTCATATTCTAAAAGAACCACTGATACCATGCAGAAAATAGTCTATTTGGAGATCATTCTGCTGATATTTTTCTCCACTATATCCTATTTTTTTGGGGTGGGGGAGGAAAACAAGCTCTCGGTGGCTGAGGAGTTCATTTTCTCCCGCTGCTGCTTTTTTCATTGAAGTCATCATAATCCTCCATTTGTGACATCAGAGTCACCGGCTAGCGAGATAATTATGATTTCACAAACTGAAGATTATGACCTTCAAATGAGGAAGGCACAGCGGGGAGGACAGATTCCTAAGCAACAGCCATCAGATATTTGTGAAATATTTGCAAAAATGTCCTTGCAGTTTAAAAAAAAAAGAGGGAGAGAGGGCAGGAGGGAAACATCCAAAAAATATTATCAGCAGAATGAGTTGCCAGCCAGCATTTTTTTCCCCAAGTTTTCCATTTGGTGCCCATGATTCTCTAACCTGTCTCATTTAGCCTTAATGAACATGAGACATTTTTTTAGCATGCCATATGTGCTGTGGTCCTTAGGAAAAAAAAATGCATCCAAATAACTTATTTTTTATGTTCTGACTCTACCCAATCATAATTTACATTTTGCACAGTTTGATGCCCATCTGCAATGTCTTTACTATCAGAAAAGGTAATAAGAAAGGGAGGAAAAAAACCCATAGGAACGTGTTGAACAGCTGACACAAGAAAACCTGGCTGGAGGGAAATAATTTTTGTCCCTGTATTAATAAGCAACTTGGAACATGGCTGGAAATCCTGTCTCCAGTGATGGGGCCAGCTCCTGGATCAGCAATGGCTTGAGAAGAAGAACCCCAGCAGTTGTTGGTGCGTCTCTGGGGAGCCTCTTGCTCTGTCAGGCTGTGGGTCATTGGTCCCCCTAAGGCTGAGGATCAGCCTGAAAATCAGCCCTAAGTTGTACCTCAGCTGGATCCTTATTTATAATTACATGACAGCTATTTAATGACCACAAACTCTCCCTGTCCAAAGCTCCTTGAAAATCTTCCATCCTGAAAAGGTGAAAAGCCGTGGAAGAACATCTGTTCCTCTTCAGTCTCCCTTGTCCTTAAAAACACTGAAATGATGTATTTTAACCTTGGAGCTTGGCAGGAGGAGGCAGAAAGGAAGGAGACAGCAGAGGGAGGTCCCAGATAGCTCTAGGAGCCCATTTCCACCATGTGACTTCCTCCCTAACGGGGTCTAAGGCAGTTCCCAGGATGATGGTGATGGACTGAACTTCTCTGCATCCTCATGTTCTGCTGAGTGCTGTGACACAATGACTGCAATAAATCATCGCAATTAATTACATTTAGAAAGCAATCAACATTTTCTGAACAAAGCTCCATCCGTAACGATCCAAATTAGGCACATAAAGCCATTGAAGAGCCCTGATATGTCCAGGCCAGAGGTCTGGGCTCTCTGTAGCCACACCCTAGCATCGCTGTGAGCCCACACAGGGCAGGATCTCAGACAAAGGAGCAGGACTCTGGTAGTGTCTCAGTTCCCATTTTTCTTCCTAACACCTCTAAGGTCTATTTTTTCCTTTGGTAGCCCGAGTCAGAAAATATCCTGTATCCCTTGCCTGGAATGGTACCAGTTCAGGAATGTTTCATTTTGATAACATGACCTATTACAGTCCAATGAGACCCTCAGTTACTTCATCCTGGATTTACAAAGTCAGAGTTTAAAATTGGCTGCAGTACTCAGAGTGGTGCTTTTAGCATTTTCCAGCCTTTGTGCCAAGCTGCCAAGGGTTTGTGACTTACAGACTCCTTAAATTGAGCAGGTGGTTTAAGTGACCAAAAAAAGCAGCAGCATTTCTTACTTATATGACACATAGAAGAGAAATCCCTGGTGTTAACGTTAACTCCCACTGCTCCATTGGGATGCAAGGAGTGATGAGAGGCAGAGATGGTACTGGAGGAGCATCTGAGGGAGAATGCATGGAATCACATAATGGGGTGGCTTGGGAGGGACTTTTAAAGGCCACCTAGTCCAATCCCCTGCAATGAGAAGGGGCATCTTCAACCAGATCAGGTCTCTCAGAGCCTCATCCAGACCTTGAATGTTTCCAGGGATGGGGCTCCGACCATGTCTCTGGGACTGTGCCAGTGCCTCACCACCCTCATTGCAAAGAACTTATTTATATCTCATCTCTATCAACATGGGTGAGGCTGCTTTGTCAAAGAGGAAAGATTTCTTCACACTGGGCATAAAAGTCAGGATTTCTCCATAAGTCAAGACCTCCTCCGTGCAGCCAAAGTCATGTTTGACTCTGCTTTCTCTTCTCCCACTGTTAAATATGGGTGTGGTATTTGCACATAGCTCAGAGGTGCTCAAGGTGCAGGTGATGTGCTGGGGATGTTTGAGAGCAACCACAGCTAATGCGACTTTAACTTGGGAGTGCTGGAGCCTGGAATAGCCTAACTGTTGTCACGAGGGCTGCTTTGCAAAGCAGACAAAGCAAGCTGTCTTTGTATGGCCAATTTTACAAGTCAGAAGCACAAATCCAATCCAAATCCTTCTGTCCCAATTGAATCCACAGTAAACTGCTTGTGATCAAGATACAGTCTAAATAACTATTTGTATAAAATATTTAGTGACTAATTTCTCATTACAGATGCTTTGGGGAACACTGTAAGCTGCTTGCAGACAATTGAAAAATTAAAAAAGAAAAAGGGAAATTATTGAATATGTTATTCAGTGCACATGATTTGAGCAGCTTTAGGAACTGCAGTGTTAAACCATGAGACAGGATCCTGCAGGGCATCTGCACTCTCTTTACCCATTGGTAGAGAACAAGGAGCAGCAGTGCCATGTTGGGTACCACAGGAACAAGTGTATATAGCAAAAGAGAATTTATTTAAAGTTATATCTTGAAAACGTTGTGGTTTGAGTGCAGAACTGACTCATTGACCTCCCTGAGCCTCCCTCCTATGGCTGGCACTTCTCAGAGCAATAGAGGAGATTTTTTTCCTAGTTAATAAACAAAAAACTCAGTTTACTTCTTCAATTTCACTTCTGCTAAACACGCATCTGTGGCAGTGAACCGAAAAAAACAACAGAATAAATAATACAGACAAATACATGGAGGAGTTCAATTATCATTTTCCCCCACTGAAACTGCCTTTTAACAACTACATCTTCTGACTGACAGCTTATTAATACTAATTACATTAGAAATATGCAACATAACTAGTGCACTGGTACTTTCAATTATCTTCCCTTGTCTTCATTCCTTCCCGTGTGCTCCCATCCTCCCTTTTCATGCCCCATAACTGCTACCTGGGGCTGCAGCTCAGAGCTCGTGGACTTGGCTGTCCATCAGCAAAAGCCTTTCATTTCTTCCAGGAAGGGTAGGAAAAGTCATGTGTGTGTTTGCAAGGCTGGGTGGGTGCTCGCTGAGGGGAGCTTCCAACCCTGGCAGGGATGGGAGATGCTTTGGATGTTGGGGGGAATTCCCTATGGAGGTCCTGTGAAGGTCCTATGAAGTTTGAATGATGGGACTCAGTCTTGGAGTCCCTTCCAACCTTAGCAATCCTGTGATTCTGAGTTTCTTTGGAGGTCCTGTGAGGTTCCTGTGAATTTCCTGTGGAGGTCCCACACTCTTTGGGTCTGGCATGGCCTCCAGCCCTGGTTTATACAGAATTTTCATAGTTTTATCACACTGCAGTGTGAACCCAGTGCTGATCCTGGTGACTGTGTGGGGGGTTGATCCAGGCTGGCATTGGCTCCATGGGACATGGGGGAAGGTTCTGGCAGCCTCTCACAGAAGCCACCTCTGTAGCCCCCAGTTCTAAACCCTTGCTGGCCAACCCCAAACCAATCTGCAGTAGCTGTTTTGGAGAGCTGAGGGTGGAGCAGCATTGACTGACCCAGGTCCCCAGTATTGCCTTGACTTCGTTTTAATCCGTACTTAATGAACTGTTAATTGTTTATGCAAATGAAAGCAATGGAAACACTTAAAGGTTATTTATAATGCCTGAAAACATTATGAAATCAATCATTCCAGCTTTTACAGTTCCCACTATTCAACTGTTATTTAGATCTCTAACTTTTTATGTTATATTGCTATAACAGTTTATGTAAGAAGACAAATATGTTTTGATTTTATTTTTTATATGAGCTTGCTGATTGCTAAAACATCTATAGCACTTGACATGGAAATCAAGGAGGTTTTGATTAGGCTTTTTTGATATGTAAATGTTTGTAAATGAGTTTTATATATATTTTTTAAAAATTCTATTTAAAGAGCAGGCAATAGTACCCCATAGCAGTAAAAGAAAGAACCTGAGCAGAATGTTCTTGTGAGTAACGTGTATTTAAAGGAACTCTAAGAGTAAGCATTGACTGTTCTATGCAGAAAATTAACTGAGAGACCCTTCAGTATCCACCAAGTATTTACACTGGGTTTTTACACAGTCAGTGTGCCTTGGCTATAATATTTCACAATTGCTAAAAGTTGGGCAGGAAACATGGTCAGACAATAAAAAACTCATTAAAATCAAATTACTGCCATGAACTTACAAGTGATTTCCTATACCAGGTCCCTACACAGCAACACTGGGGCTTGCCCCTTGCAAGGTTGATGGCAAGTGGCAAGGATGTCAAATTTTGTGCTTGCTGACTGTGAGATGTCCTGAACGGGGCTGGAAGGCAACATAGGAATAATCATGATCATCATATCCCTTGAGATACTTTTCTGTGGAATACATTAGTAATTTTTTACCTGGTGCCCATAAGAAAGCACCACTGGGGTCACGGGGAGCTTGAGGTGCTGCAGGGGTGGACATCACCCAGTGGGCAGGTATGGTGAGTGTTGCTCAGGCACTTCAGGGCTGCAGGATTTTTCAGTAAGGAAGAAGCCTGGCTTAATCCAGCACCTGTCCTCTGTAAAAAAGACATAATTTGGCCTCAGTGGTTTAAATCAAGCATTTGGCTCCTTGGGCACAGAGGGAGCTGACAGGGATTCTGCAGGTACGTCCCTCTCGAGCTTTTAAACTGAACTTAATTTATAGGCACAGCTGTGCTTTTTCCAGGAGGTCAGATACTGGTTAAACTCCACAGGAGTTGTCCCCCAGAGAAGAAGAGTTAAAATTGCTGGTTTGAACTGGATGCTAATTAAAGCTGAATCTTTCCTAGTCTCAGTATTTTGAGCCCATTAAGCTTTCCAAGTGTTTTCCAGAGTGTGAACACAGACTGAAGAGAGGAATATAGTTCAGTGGGGTCCTCGTTACCTTTCAGTTTTGGCCTCAAAGAGCCAACGTGGTGTTTTCAAATAGCAAGTTTGCTCTTGTGGAGCATCTGCCATCTTCTGCAAATCCCACAGCCCTGGATCAAAGGACAAACAAGAAGCCAGGGTGGAGGAGTTAGATCCAAACCTCTCCTGAGATGAGGAGTAGTGGCAGGAGGTTCTCGTGGCTGGTCCATCTGCAGCCCTGGATCTCACATTTGTGTGGTGCCCTGCTGGTGTTTCTGTTCAGGCTGATGGAGCTCAAGGCTCTGTTAATTCACCTGTTTTATCTTTTGAAGTAAATTAACAGCTATTTTAGCAGTATCGTGGTAAATCTGTAACATTTATTTCGAAAGGGAAAAAGAGCTCAAAAGATTACCAGGGTGTCCAGCTGTGATAATATTACCTGCCTTGTAAAGTGCTGTAGGTGACTTTGAAGATGTAAAGCAAATTGAGGATTACATTAACTTCCTTCTGATTTGCTAAAATTATTAATTCAGTATTGCCAACTATCAAATAGAGTAGGGTTATTATTTTTTTAAAGTATAAATGAATAACTATTTGTCATACACATGGCAAAGTACTTCCTGCAAATCAATAAAACATGTTTTGATTGTATCTCTAGTAGAGGTTAGGATGTCTTTTTGGTTGGGTTTTTCAGTGTTTTCTTTATAATACAAGATTATATTAGCCTGCATTCGTTCACATTCAACCTAAATAGGCAAGAGAAGGAGTCCTGCATAGCAATGTGATTTTGTAATAGAATAGTTTTGCCTTGGAGATCCACAAGTTTTTTTCAATCCCTTTGCCTCACTGCATGGCAGATTTGTGTTACGTGTTCCTCAGTGAGCAAAGACCCTGTTCACATCCAGAGCTGGTCAGTGGTGGAACTGGAAATATGGTGCCTCTTTCCAAAACATTTTAATCCTCAGTTTTGGAAATATAATCCTCCTTTTTTCCAAACAGGTAGTTTTAGTGGTTTATTTGTTCTATGTATAGAATATATATAAATATGTATATATCTAAAACTCTAATGTCAGTGTTGGAAGGTGCTCTGGTTGGCTTCTCTGCACACAGACATTCTTTGGAAGGCCCTTGCTGATGCAATTTACACTGTTTTAAGGGTTGCCATTGCTAGGCAGCACTTGAGTGGTGTCAGTAGTTTTGTTCTTGCCACTTCAATTCTGGCTTCTGACTCGTCCCAGTGGTCTCCGTTCCCGAGGGCTGGGGGAAGAATTGCAGGACTTGTTCTTGGAGGACATTGCAATTGCAGTGACTTAAGAGGATGCTGACTCACAGCTCACATGAGCAAAGCTGGAGTGGATGACACAAAACTGTACTTAAGTCTTTTTCAGTTCTCGTGTGTTCAGGCTGGAACATTTAATTTCTCTGGTGGAGACGTGGCCTTATTGATTATTCATTATTCCTTAACCTTGACACACTTGAGCAGGGAGTGGAAAGAAAAGGGTGGGAATGGGCAGGAGCAACTATTATCCACCACGGTGTAAGGAGGGTTTTGGGATGGAGCCTCCCCTGTTAGGGAGGCTCACACCAGACCCCTGAGCTCCTGCACCAAGAGTGAGGCAGAAAAGATTCACCCAACAGATTAAGGAAATACAATTCTCTAAAATGTTTTAAGGAAATAAACTCTACAGTGTTTTAACCCCCGGATTATTATTGAAATGTATTTTCCAGTTCAGGTTCCCTGTTTAGTCAGGCTTGGATAATATTCCCAAGGCAAAGTGTAGTCTCTGCTATGGTTACCTACCTGCCCCTGCTCTGCTCTGCCCATGATGCTTCCAACACAATGAGATCCCTGTTTGAATTCCATTGCCTCTTCCATTAATCAGGAGCAATTTGAAATCGTAAGAGCATTGTAGCATTTCTGTTAATCAATAACTAACTGAGCTATTAATTTTCTACTAATATATTGTTCTTTAGTGTGCAGAGAGTGAAAACTTGTCGATTACCTGTGCTGATCCCACTCAGTGCCCATGAGGATCAGTGCAGTGGTTTCCCTGGACTCCAGTGAGTGTCCAGGGGTGCTCTGAGATGCCCCCCTGGTGGCAGTAAGAAAAGCAGGAACTCCAAAGCCCCTCTCATCACTGCTGTTTTATCGCTTCAAGGTTTTAAAAGCAGACCTGACCCAAGGTAATACTGACAGCCTTGGGTTGGGTAAGTTTTAGGCTTTTTGGAAGATAACTTCTGACTTTATTTTTCTTAAAAGGTATTTATTGGTCAATTTGGTCCAAAAGTGCTTTTTCAACCAGGGGAAAAGAACTGTGGCAACAAGAAAGCCTGAGAGGGTCTTTTCACAAGGGCATGTAGTGACAGGACAAGGGGGAATGGCTTCACACTGACAGAGGGCAGGGTTAGATTAGAGATTGGGAATAAAATCTCCCCTGGTGGGGTGGTGAGGCCCTGGCACAGGTTGCCCAGAGAAGCTGTGGCTGCCCCATCCCTGAAAGTGTCCAAGGCCAGGTTGGATAAAGCCTTGAGCAACCTGGGATAGCAGAAGGTGTCCCTGCCCATGACAGGGAGATGGAACTGAAGGTTACTCCCAACCCAAAGCAGTCTGTGATTCCATGATGTCTATAGTCCCTTTGGACAGGCACTGCTGACTCTCGTTGGGACCGGCAGTGGACATTCTTCCTCTGCCAGGGATTGTCATTTCTAGAGCAGGAGGAAGAACAAGGACATGTCCACATTTTGTTCTCCTCCCAGTTCAGTGTGACAGTTTGCATGTACCCACCTTCAACATCTGTGACAACATCCAGGAAGGTCTGGCAGAGACCTCTGCTCGAGCCCTCACCCCATGTCCTGCAGCAGTGTCAGCTGGAAAATTCAAACAGCTACAAACCCCTGCAGTAGCAGCACTCTGATAATGAGTTTAACAAAAGCTGCAGTACCTCTTGGTTTCATTAAAGTACAATAGTTGATGAACTTGCTATGTCACAATTAGAAGCTCATTAGCAAACAAAATTCAAGGGTAACAAATACCTTAAGGGGATGTTTTTAGGAGCATTTAATGAAATCCTCAAATCAGAACAAGAAGAGTGAGGAAATGTAAATTTTTCTCTCTGAGTTGCTACACACTTCCAGCAGGACCAGGGACAAGGCAGGGTCTGGAAGTCAGGACTGAAGCTCACTTTATTTGCCAGGGTTTGCATTCACTTAAACATTTTAGGCCTTTCCATGTCATGAGGGGACTGGCATTGTATCCCCATTTTATTTTTGCCCAGCTGGCAAAATCCATATTGTTTTTATGTTCCGTTTTCTAGTTTGAAGGGTTTAGAATAAAGGACATGTTTTGTCCTTTATTCTGTTGCAAGACTGTATCTCAGGAAACAGTTTTTTCATTTGTTTTGATTTTTTTGTCTGTATTTTTCAGTCTCATTGAGGAAATATTAATCCTGACAAAGCCAGCTCAAAGTATTCCTGGGCTGCTCACAGAACAACAGGAGATACATTCCATGAATCCATGTACTCCATCAAAGAATGTTTCTAGGATTTTTTTTTTGCTGTTGTTTCTATGTTTATTTGAAGATGTAATTTTCTGTGGTTAACTCACCTTGTCTCCAGAAATCCATCCCCAATTTCCCTGTAATGGGTAAAGCAATAGGACAAAGAGAGCTGGTTTTACCCTTGTCCTGAGAAATACCTTTTAGAAAATGATAATGGGCTTCTAACAAATGAAAAAGCTGGTTATCATGGGGGAGAATTAATCTCTGCCTTGATTGAGAATACCTATGCCAAATTACAAGCTACAATATCCATCTGCTTGCTGTTATCCAGCAATATAGATTTATTGTGACATTTTGGAGAAGGAGTAAGAAAACATATGAACAACTGCTGTGGTTCATTAGCCCTTTATTGGTGAAACGTGGTGCTAGTGATGTTGGAGGTGCACGAAAAGACAATCCTTTGGCTGAAATCAGTACGATCGTTGCATTTGCAAGGCTGTGTGGAGCATTCCCAAGGACAAGCTCACAAATCAGCTGCTGCTTTATGTTACCTCACCGTGAGGTTTTTCTTTTGGTTGAAACTGGAGTGATTCAGCCATCAGCTCCAGGAGATGGGTGCAGATGTTGGAGTACATCCAAAGCCCTTGCTCAGGAGACCAGACTCACTCATCCCACTGTCAGGTGGATAAAACAGCCTCATCTTTCCTGCAGCTCCTTTGCCACCAGAGCTGGAGAGGGCAGTTGGCATCTCCTGCTCCTTCTGAGCCAACCTGGCACTGCCAGGGCAGTGAAGGAAGCACCACTGGGACAGTGTCTCCCCTAACATTCCTAGTTTAGTCTCTTATTCTGGCTGTCACTATGAGAAGCCCTTCATTTGTGGCAGGTGTCTATGAAAGGAAATCCATCTGTGTTGTCACTTTCCTTTCTCACAAGTATTTATTTTTAATCCACTCTGGGGGGCTGTTCCATGGGTACAAGCACATAGGCTGTTGATTTATTTCCAGTTAAGGGTCTCAGAGCCAGGGTGTTAAAGCCTTCTAAGCCAACTCCCTTTTCATATGGGAGAACCTTTGAAAATGCACTTTAGGTTTATGACACTGTCTTGGCTTAATTTAATTTACGGTTCACTTAACCGATTATTCAAAATACCAGATGTGACAGACAGTAGATTCAGCTGAAATATTACCTCACAGGCATGGTCAACACATAGAATCTGCTCTCCATATGTGTAGGTATGGAATGTCCCTCATCTACATCCAAGAGCAATCAATTTGGTTTCGAAAGGATAGTGAGGCTGAGTGGGAGACAAGGTCCCTTATTTCTCCTGTAACCTTTGTAGCAGCTGATGTGAGAGTCTAACCAAGGTTCTGTTGCGTGAGAAAAATTGTGAACTTCTGTAAAGGCCAGAGGCAAAGGATTTGTCATGTGTAAAACATTTGCTGCTAAGTATTTGCTGATGTTAGGCTAAGTAATTCTTAGCAGCTGTAATAAGTGCAGTAAAGGCAAACAACAAAACAGCGGCATAAATGTGGAACATCCTAAGTTTTTAAGAGTGTGTGTCTTTTGCTGGCTGAGCCAGTTTTTCTGGATTGAGGGGCTGGACACAACCGTGTTGGTAAAAGCATGTGTAAGTCACAAATACTTGCTGACTTTATCACAGATTCCTGAAATGGTTTGGATTGAAAGGGACCTTAAAGCTCATCTCATTCCACACTCGTGCCGTGGGCAGGGACACTTTCCACTATGCCAGGTTGCTCCAAGTGCCATTCAGCCTGGCCTTGGACACTTCCAGGGATCCAGGGACAGCCACAGCTTCTCTGGGCAATCCTCACAGGGAAGAATTTCTTCCAAATCTCTAATCTAACCCTGCCCTTTGTCCATTTAAAGCCATTCCCCGTTGCTCTGTGCCTCTATTGCCCTTGTCCAAAGCCCCTCTCCAGCTCTCTTGTAGCCCCTTCGGTCACTGGAAGCTTCTCTCTGAAGCTTTCTCTTCTCCAGGCTAAACAACCCCAGCTCTCCCAGCCTGTCTCCATAGAGAGGTGCTCCTGTGCTCATTGAGACACTCAAACCTTGAGCTCTGGTAAGGTACAGGTACTTTGACAGCTGGTGCTTGGAGGCAGCATTGGCCATCAGGTATGAACAGGAGAGTCACAGCAGTCTCTTGAGGCCTCCCTCCTTTTCCCTCACCACTGCATCCCTCCTTCAGAGCAGGATGATATGTTTAGTCAAAACAAGAGCAATGGAGACATAATTAATTCCAGGAGTCCCTCTAGTTCAGCAGACAAGAGGCTGCTTCCTTTGCAGAACATCAGATGCCCATCATCAATGCTTTAGAGGTTTATGCTCTGAGGTTCCTTCACACTGGGGCAGGACCTATTTAGGGCACTCATCTAGACCTTAACTATTAAAGGAAGATTAAAAATTAAACTTTCAATAATGCAGGAACCTGAACTTTGAACTCCCATGTGTCAGTGGAATGTTAATCTGCTCTCAGCAGTACCCGATAAAGTCAATCTGTCTTCCTCGCCTAGTTAATTTTTAATCGTTTCTATGGATAGAAGGGCTCTGGATGAGACTGAGAGGAGACTGCCTTATCACAGCCCCAGATCCCAGTATGGAATGGGGAGCAACATGAACTACTCTCGTTATTTATATTCTGTATTACATCCCTGTGTTTGTTTACCCAAGACTTGGTATGTAGGCGTGTTCTCTCAACTGGCGCTCAAGGGTAATAGTACACAAAAAAATCTGCTTGTGTGCACATGTTCACAGGATACTGTCAAGCTGTTAATGGGAACAGTATTTCCTGGGTCTACAGCAAATGTTTTTAGCAGTGCTGACTGGGAAGGAGGATTGATACATTCAAAAACAAAACTGCTTTTAGTTCCAGTTCTGGGGTGATTTGGTAGCATATCCTGGGGTGCTTCTCTCAAACTTTATAGAAATAATTGACTTCTAGGCATTATTTTTAAGAAGATGTTTTGGTTTTGCTATTGGTGAATTTTGCAATATTTCTGTTCTGCATCAACTTTACAAAGCATGTGAGTGTGTCAAGATTAATTCCCTGTGTCAGCATAGCACAGAATGTGCTGACTTTTATCATCAGTGTAAAGGAAGGGAAATCAGAGATTTTAGAGCTCATTTCATTACATGGGCAGCCCCAAATTACAGTGGTGAGATAAGAGCAAGCCCCCACTCTTGGTGAAGCAGGTCCACCCTAGCCAAAACCTGACTAGAGCTTCCTTGCTGTGCCACCCTCTCACTGGTGGTAGGGAACAGGGTAACTCTGTTAGTGCCACTGATGGTTTCTGGGGGTCAAGGCAGCTCCCATGAAGAACCACCAAGGTTCCCAAAGGGGAAAGTTTGTTGTTGAGGCTGCTCTCAGTGGAAAAAAGTGGGAGTTAGAGGGTGTCCAGGTGGCTGCAGAAGGGGAAATGTCTTCCTTGTCCCCTTAAACACGGACTTTGCAGAAACATCTAATTGTGACCTTCAAGAACCTAAAGGGAACTTGCAGAAAAGTGGGAAGGGACTCTTTACAAGAGCATGGAGTGGCAGGACAAGGGGGGAATGGCTTCAAACAGTCGATTTAGATTAGATAACAGGAAAAAATTCTTTGCTGTGAGGGTGGGGAGGCCCTGCCACAGGTTGCCCAGGGAAGCTGTGGCTGCCCCATCCCTGAAGTGCCCAGGGCCAGGCTGGATAAAGCCTTGAGCATCCTGGCCTAGTGGAAGGTGTCCCTGCCCATGGCAGGGGGGTTGGAATGAGATCAACTTTAAAGTCCCTTCCAACCCAGGCCATTCTGTGTTTCTGTGAGTCCATGATTTGTGTGCCTAACTCGTGATGAAGTCCGGGCTGTCAGGCAGCTGAAGGGCTTTCAGAACCTACCCCAGTTAATTCTCAGTTCGTAGGAAAACGCTGGATCAGCAAGAAGATGTATAAAAGATGAAGCAAGATGCTTCAGGTGCAATACAGGGAACGGATAGATGTGTGCACTTTTACCACTAGATTACCCCAACATGTGCATTACTCATTTAGGCAACTGTAAGCTGGAATAATGTTGAATTCCCATATTTTTTTCCCGAGGTAGGGTGCATAGAACAATTCTGTTTGCCTCAGATCTGACCCCACCAAGCCTGTCCGTCCAGTGCCCTTTAGAGGAGCTAATTCTGTCTGGCAGTGTTGGAGGTGACAGCTCTGTGGAAATAATTAGCAGAAATGCAAATCAACATAAGTACATTTTTTAATACTTCATGCCTGGAGCTGTGCTAAACTTAGCAGCAATGAATAAACAGCACCAGTGTTCCCCTCCTTGAAAGGACAAAGAGCCTCCTGGTACTTGGGACGACTCTGCTACATTTGCTATCTCAGTGTAGCCAACCTTGAACATTTAATAATGTGAGCAGGCCCTCAAAAATTAGTGAGATTAATAAATGTTGAATGTTTTCGTTTCTGAGCCTTGAAGGTGTACTTAGTTAACGTCTTTAAGCTTTTCTTTGCAACTGAAAGGCTGGGAAATTACTCCTGGTTAATGACAGTGAGATTCTCATGTAATCACCTTATTTCAGGAGAAAGACTTTTAAATAAACTCCAAGAGACTCATGATAAAATAGCAGGAACTGGCAATGCTGAAATATGAGCCTCTACCCTTAAACAATTCGCTCTTAATTAGTTTTTATTTGCAATATTGACATCTGATCTCCTCTCTATTATACGTGTATGACTTCCAATGATTGGCACAGGAAGCTGAGGACATAATTTGGTCCTCTCCACATAAGATTTCCAAAACACACAGGGTTTTTTAGTAAAATTAAGGTGTGTAAGACATGTGGCCAAAAGTCAGTAATTCCAGACCTGACCTTGATTTCCCCTGGTTTAGAGATAATGAGAGACTTATGGGACCAGCCACTGGATACAGCCCAGTGGCCTGGCTAAAAAGAAGTGGTGGATGGTGGAATAATTGTATCTGTCTTTCAACACTCTCCAATTTTAAGGAAAATAAATAAATAAACAGGCAAATAAATAAATAAATTTCCGTTTCAACAAGGTGACATTTGCTGATGTTCACTAATTTAGGAGAGGCTGATTTATGCATGTTTAATCTTCACTAATGATGACTCCAGGGCAAGAAATGAAAATAAGTTCAGTTAATAATACGTGTATATATTATTAACACCTTTACTGATGGAGATGGGTCTTTTCCTGGTAGACAAATGTAGAAGCGATTTGTGGGAGATCCAAATGACCCAGGGCTGTGAGAACCTCTCTAACTTACCAAAATGTGGAGAGAAGGAGTATTTGGACAGTAAAAATTATCATCTGTCATTCAAAATTTGTATGAAAACTACAAGTAAATACAATAAGCAGCCCAATTCCTTATGTTTTGGGGTGTTCTGTAGCGATGAAATTATGTGTGTTAATGATACCATTATACCCTGATTGTGGCTGGTTTCTCCTGCCATACAAACATTGAGAGGGATGCAATCCTTGAATTCAATGTACATGCTGACAGACAAAACTTATCGCGAATATCAATGTACTTGGTCTAATCATCCTGCTATTTTTTGGTGTAGTTTACTCGATCAGGGAGTTGGAATTCCCTCCTAGCTGTTACAGATTCAAGCATTTATGCAAAATCCTCCAGTCTGGAGATTTACAGTGGATTATCTACAAATATTTGAATACATTAGTGCAGCCCTTTAAATGCATTCCCTTTATTTACATACAGAACAAATAACAAGCAAGTTGAATGACAGCACTGTAATTCCATCAAGGAGCTCGTGTCCTGAGGAACCACAGGAATAAAGCACTAAGAGGCCTGTGCATTTGGTGGAGCTCTGCCTGGAATTACAGCTCCACAACCTGGATTTCATTCACTTTCTGTATTAAAAAAGAAAATCTGCAATTTTATAAATTGTGGAGCTGATGTTGTGTTTGGAAGAGGGAAGAGCCAGAGAAGAGTTGGGGGTGGCACAGTCTCCTCTCACCCACTTCTAGCACAGGAAAAAATAGGGGATTTTCCATTTCCATCACTGTAGCTGCCGATTGGAGAGAAACCCCTGGACTCGTGTTGTTGGTGGGGCGAGGAAAGGTTTGCTGAGATTGATGGGGGGAGTTTGAAGAGCTGATGGTGGGTCCATCTGACCCACCTGGTGTAAGACCAGGTTATCCTGTATCCATGGCTATTTTGGAATTGCCTGGTGTGGCAGTGACTGCCGTGGCTGCTGCACTCGCACTCAGCTGCAGATTATCACAGTGCATCGGCGGGGGGTTGATGTGGGAAGACCAGCCTGGGTCTGGTTTCTGTTCCAAATCTTCCTCCTGGAAGGGAGGGAGAATGAAATCAAACCCAAAGACTTGCCAGCTTTCCTCTGTAGAGAGAGAGATGGGTTCCTGCCGATCCCAGAGGTAAAGCCCTAACAGTTTCCATGGAATAGTCAATTATCTGTTTCATTGCACAAGCCAATATCTTTTCTCAAAAAGATGTATTAGAGTGTTTAACCATTCAAGTGATCCATCTGGCTGAGCATTTGGAGATGCTCTTTAACTTGATTTATCAGGCCCAGAAGTGGTGTCCTTGATAGCTCTGGGGCTGTGTGGGACTGTCCATGCACCTGATTCGTAGGGACAGGGCTGGTGACCTTCAGCTCCTGGCAGGAGCCAGGCCTGTGCCATTGCAATCAGAACAGCCTTATTGCATATTAGTGTGGGATTTAAAAATCACTGTTGCAGATGAGGGCTGAGGGGCCACCAGGTGCTTGCAAGGAAAGTGCAAGAAAGCCCCCAGGCAGCAGATCCCTGATAAGACGCCGTCTTCTTCTCCAGCAGAATCTGCACCTAAATCCTAATGGAGTCTGGCTAAACCCCTGCAGCATGAGATGGATATCACCTTTAAATCTCCTCTGCTTATAGAATGCACATTACAGCTCCAGTTACCCCGCTTCCATCGGGTGTCACCTCTGGCACAGTGCAGATGTGGCACAGTTCCCTCCCTGGGGAAGTCCCTTTTCCTGTGCTCTTGTCCCGTCGCGGCGGGTTCTGCGCTGATCCGGCTGCCGGTGCCCCTGGGAGAGGCTGGCTGAGATCCACTGCAAAACAGGGAACTGGCATGGCAGCATATCTGGGTCAGGCATCAGCAGCAATCGCTGCCAGGCACGTGGGGAGAGGCAGCCCCAGAGCCTTGGAGTGCCAAGGGGGAGGGAAAGAGCCCAGGGAGGTGCTGGCTCCGTGGGATGCTCAGGGTCGAGGTGGGACCCAGCTGAGTACCCGGCACTGGCTGTGACACAGGAGCAGCCAGAAGGGGACTCTATCTAATGTTTACATCCTCAAAGTGAATTTAAAGGCAGAAACAAGTAAATTAAATCAACGGTGTAATATCTTAATTACTAAAAACTTTAGGCAAAATTCTATGTATTTCTCTTCTGGGCTATCATCCAGCTTGACAGGATAAATTCTTTAAAGGTAAATTATTAAATTAAATTAAGCTTTGGTTCCCACTTGCTGCTTTTTAAACCTAAAATATGCCACTTGGCAATGATTTATTCTTCTCCTCTGCCCTTTTTTTTACAGTGAGGATTGCAACAAAGTTTAAGTGTGAATGCATTTCTTAGTGAGTGGAGTTATATATTTAATGTAATCCAAAACAGATTGTCTACTCAAACACTGTTCATTAAATGAACTGTCTGCAAGTGTGATTTACAGTGCAACGTGGTCATGGGAATGTCTGTGTGTATTTAATAACTGCACAGTAATAGCTTATTGGCAGGAGTGGTAATTCGATTTTGGAGTTTTATCTTATTTTTGAGTTTCTGGACCGTGAAATCCTGCTGTCTGACACACTTTCCCATTGCTTAATCTCCTGAGATTTGTGTAAAGAACAACTTTCCTCCTTACTGAAGACCCAGTGCCCTGCTGTATATTTTTTATTGCCACCCCCAGTGCAGCTACTCACAGACCCCCATGTCACATTTATGGGCTCAGTACTGCAACATAAAATGCAGTAATAGACCAAAATATTGACATTTAATGATCTAAGACGTCCAGTCTTAGAGAAGATAAAATCTTCCAGTATTGCTAAGTGCAAAAATTTTCAAGGATCATTTTCTGCATAATCTGTTGTGTTCTGTATTTAACTTTTTGAGCTTTTCTATTGATTCAAAGTCAGAAGTCTCTTATTTAATGCACTTAGGGAACTAAACCAGTAATTCTTACTCCACACAGAGACTTTTAAGTGTTTTCTGCTCTTTATGGCTTGCAAGTTTGGCAGGTTAGCACCTGAATAAACCCAACTTATACTGTGTTTGTGTGTTCTGAAAGCTTTGAGAAACAGTTTTAGGACCAAGTGTTGACATCTTTCCTTTGGAGTAATGTCTGGTGCCTGTACATTGCAGCTGCACTTCCCAGAGGGGTTGCTGGTCTGGAGGGAGGCTTTTCAAAGGATTGTCTGATGAGGAATTATTATTAATTTGCTTTTTTTTAAATGACCTACCTCTGCCATAGCTGTAGAAGGCGATGTCTCACAGCAAGTTCAGCTCTCGCTTTCCCATCCTTTCCTTCCTTTCTCATGATAAAGGCACTACACGAGCGCACAAAATATTTTGAGCACCCTTAATCAAATATAATTCCACTGTCTGACTCAGTCAGGAGTGTAAAGGCCTCCTGAAGGCTTCCAGGGACCCAAATAATAGCAAACCCACTCTCTGACATGACAACACAGGCATCACTTGTCACCACCTCACGTCAGGAACGTGGGCCCTTTAATTCACTTGTCATTATTGTAGTGTCTTTCTGCCCAGTGGAACACTATTGTCCCCATAAATACACGTCTGAATCAGCTAATTATTCATCCAGGATTAGAACTGAAATCCTTGCTTTAAGACTGGCTTTGCCCCTGAAATCACACTGTTTAAGATTTTAATTATTTTAAATCGTATATAAGTTGTTTCCTTTAAGTGTTGGAGCCAATTAGTTGTCAAATATGGTTGGGCAGTGCAGATCTGATGCAAAACTGTTTTCCTACCTTTTCCTTAAAAAAAAAGATAGTTCCTGAATATGTAACTGTCTTAATAGTCCAGAGGGATGGTCGCAAGGCAGCTTCTAATGGGAAAGTAAGAACAAATTAATCTCTTGGAAAAAGGTTATTTTGAAAATCTTTTAACATACTGAAACACCTGCCCCATTTGAAAACAAAAACGTTTATTGGCAGAGGCAAGGTGTTTTTTAGAGGCAATATAACTCAAAGCCATCACATAAATGCACCATTTTCTTTCTTTTCTTTCTTCCCCTCCAAAGGAGCTTCATTAGCACTTGTGTGTGGTTTAAGAGACATTAATATTCACCTTCCATTCTCTTGACAAAGTGTCTGGCTACTGTGTGAAGGATCATATGCCCTTAATGTGAACCCCCACGCCATGCAGATTGCCTCCTATACACACCATTCTTTTGATAACTGCAAAATCAGGCAAGAAAGGGAAGAAAATATTTAACTGTGAGATTGGAGGTAAAACAAGCTCGTGACTCCA
Source organism: Scytalopus superciliaris (assembly GCA_013400415.1). Taxonomy (NCBI): domain Eukaryota; kingdom Metazoa; phylum Chordata; class Aves; order Passeriformes; family Rhinocryptidae; genus Scytalopus; species Scytalopus superciliaris. The sequence goes on along the minus strand of VXBX01001954.1, from coordinate 1,699,225 downwards.
AGAAGTGCAGGAGGCACTGGTGGCTTGGGTGTAATTTGGTGACCTTGCTGTAGTTGTTCAAGGATTTTAAAGATTTCCTCCAGTTGTTTTGGTGGGTTTTTTTTTAAGTTAAAAGAGCTGGTAACAAGGTTGGTGAGTCTTAAGCTGCTCTCTGCTTGTGGAGTTTTATCAGTCTTAGCCTCCTTCCTTTTATACGTGTGTATGTTGTATCTTATCTGTACACAATAATAGTATCTAGCAGGCTAGGTAACTATTTGATACTTCTAAGTGTGTTGTTATCTGTATGCTCAGAAGTTTTCTATCAGGCAAGTGAATGAAAACTGCAGAAGCTTTGTACAATTGATGCTGGGTTAGGGGAAGGAGGAACCTGGCTGCATTTCCACTGCCTACCCCATTACCACACACTGGACCCGTCTTTGAAGAGTTCTTGTCCTCTTCACTCTGGCTTTTACTCTTCTCATGGGCACAGAGTAGGGTTCAAAAGCATTCAGGCCATGAGGCAGCAGTGAGGAGAGTGATGAGAATCCCCCAGAGCTGGGACAGCAGCGCTGAGCCCCAATTTGCAGAGCCTGTGATCTGCAAGGCACACGGTGTTATGCTCGTACCTTCTGCCATAAGATCAAAATGCTTCTGTTTACCAGCTCCTCACAGTATGAAGCACTGAAGTGTTTCAGAGTTAAAAATGGGAAGTAAGAGTGAAAATTCAGAAATCTGGTTTCCTGAGTGCCAGAACTGCTGCCTTGATTTGCCTTTCTGGGCTGTGGCTAATGCAGACATGGCATAGCAGAAGATATCAATATACAGGAGCATTAAACACATGGAGCAAACACTGTCACAAAAATTAACCATCCTGGTACCACTTTTTCTTTTGTCTTCCCCTTCCCTTTGACTTATTTTTCCTTTCCTTTCCTTTCCTTTCCTTTCCTTTCCTTTCCTTTCCTTTCCTTTCCTTTCCTTTCCTTTCCTTTCCTTTCCTTTCCTTTCCTTTCCCTTTCCCTTTCCCTTTCCCTTTCCCTTTCCCTTTCCCTTTCCCTTTCCCTTCCTTTTCCCCTCTTTTCAAAGCCATGTGCATCAGAACACATCTGGTAAAAGCAGCAGCATCTGCTCTTTGGGCTTGGAGAGGACCAGGTGCCCACAGAGAAAGGTGTGCTGTGGAGGGGACTGGGTGATGCTCAGGGCTCCACTCTGCCTCTCCAAAATTAATATTGGCATCCAAGGAGGAGGAGAAAGCCATCTGCACAAGGCTAAATCATGCTAGTATATGCTCAGCCAACTTGGCTCTTTTACCCTGCTTTTGCACTCTGTGTCTTCCCAATGTGTCATCCGGTCCTTCAGAAACTGCTGAAATCATTCCTTTGATCCTCATCTTTGGGCTTTTCCTGACTTTATTGATGCTGCTGCAAAGCCTGGATCTGCTTCTGTGCCCATGTCCCTAATAGGCACCCAGTCCTACAGAATATTCCATATTTGTCAGAGCACCTCTGAATCCCTCCTGCAGCCATCCATCCTGTTGTGCTTCCCTATTGATCATCCTCTTCTTCTGGGATCCATGCTTTTTATTCCTTGGTTTGCTTTTAAAACAAAACAAACAAACCCATCAAAAAAGCAAAGCAGAGCAAGATAAACACAAGCCTGCCATTTTTTCCCTCCTGTGCTGTTGATAAATGTGCTCTCGACTCATGCCTGAAAGGCCGTTGTACATCCTTAGGCTGTTGTGCTGTGCCATAACAACCCCCAAATCATTCCTCCCCACTTCTCCAGATCTCATCTGTTTAGGTCTCTCAAATGTTCTTATCTTAATGGAATTTTTCCTTACAATCCAGGAGTTGTACCAGGGGGCTCTTCTATATCCCGGGCAGTGCTTCAGTATGCATATTCCAGCACTGCATTGTCATACGTTACTATAAATAGCTCTCACAAAGAGTCCATATTTCTGCGGAGATTTGCCTGTCAGCCCTTAACAATGGGAGTTGTTCACAATGGGAAAATAGAATACCAGCTCCATCAACCTTTGACAGACTAATAGGGGTTATTTGACTTTCAATTTTTCATTATCGGGTTTGGCAGCCACGGTCGCCGTGTTGGAAAATACAAACTGATGTGCACTCCAACAGGAGGAAACGCTCCCGATCCTCCTTCAGCGGGCACACGAGTGCTGTGGCATCTGCCCACGGATAATACAGGATGTAAAACCAGCTTGTCGTGTGCCAGAAGATCAGAGATCTTGGTACTGGCCTTTCCTGCTCTGTTTTTATTGTTGGAGTAGAGTGGAATGATTTTCCTTCAGGGCTGAGAAAGTTGGGGCTGTTCTGCCTGAAGAAGAGAAGGCTCTGGGGAGACCTCATAGAACCTTCTGGAGGGGCTACAGGGAAGCCAGAGGGGATTGCTCATCAGGCAGCATAGCCATGGAATAAGGGGGAATGGGTTCAAACTAAAAGAGGGGAAATTTAGCTTAGATGTATGGAAGACATGTGATAGATATGTGAGGGTGGTGAGGCCATGGCACAGGTTGCCCAGAGAAGTTATGGGTGTTCCCATCCCTGGAAGTGCTCAAGGCCAGGCTGGACGGGGCTTGGAGTAACCTGGGCTAGTGGAAGGTGTCCCTGCCCAGGGCAGGGGTTTGGAACAGGATGATCTTTAATGTCCCTTCCAACCCAAACCATTCTGGAATTCTGTTGCCAAAAAAAACCTCTCCTGAGTCTGCCAAAAGGATGCTTCCTCTGCCTTGAGGGCTCTAAGCCACCTATTCAGGACCATGGCACTGGACTGAGGGCCATCACTGTTCCTTCTGGCCATCACAGCTCCTCGGTGTGCTGCTTGCTTTTGTGGAAATCACTTTTTTTGGGAAGTGACATTGTCACAAGGCAGCTGTTCTGGGCTGTGCAAAAGGTGAATCACTCAATAAGCATTCCAAATTTAGCTCAGGTTTGCCACTGGCAAAAGAATTCCACATGAGAGTTGGAGAGGTAAAGGCTGTTACTTTGTCTGTGATGTGAAAAGGCATCTATTTACACCAGGAAAACTGCCTTGGAATAAAATCTGGCAGCAATAAAGGACAGTGATCTACTTGGGGTCACTGCTTTTACCACAAAGTAATTAGTCAAGACTGGCTTTATAGGCCCTTTACAGGACCCAAACTGGCTATTTAGAGGGGGAACTAAAGCATTAACCTTTTTCCTGGAGGAGATGTAGGCTGCATGTCACACATCTCAGTGAGGTCCCCTGTGTGCACAGGTCAGAGCTGGAGGTGCCAGGCCCTGTCAGAGCAGTTGGTTGTCAAAGCTGAGTCAGGCTTTGGACATGGAAATATTTCATAAATAAGAGGTATCTTTCAGGTTTCCATCATGCAGATGACAGGGGTTAATCTGGAATCAAACAACAGATATAGCTGCCCCTCCGGAAGACACGAAGCATGATGTGCAACTGGAAAGTTGCCTGCAAGGGCTCTCCAACCTCCTGCTGAGTATCCACTGCCACAAAAGACAGCACCTTAGGGAAATAATCTAAAAATGGATTTTCAAGTAGTCAACATTCCTCTAATTACTTCAGAATCAGTACCAGCAGTAGATAAACCTTCTAATGTGAACTGCCATGTAATTCAGCAAGAATGGGCTGCCCCAAAGATCTTGATCCATCATCCAAACCTAAATCCTAGTGGCTTTGTATCTAAGGGACTTAAATTTATATTTAAATATAAATAACCACCTGACTGTTATTTCAGAACATAGTCTAGTACTCTTTAACTGCAAAGGCTTACCCTAAAAATTCACAGATTTCGGGAAAACCTGCTTTCATGGGAACCACAGTTCGAGGTACTCAAGGACCATCCTTCTCTCCATACAACAGCTTAGGCCAAAGCTTAGAATGGGAAGATTTCTTTGTTTCCTTCTGACTCTGGCACAGCAGCTGCAGGGATTAATTGAACCCATGAAATCTATTGATTTTCTGTAGCTGTTATTAAAAAAAAAAGCACTTTTGCACCCCGTGAAAGGTATGACTATCACTAAATTGTGTGCAATAAACCAACAAGGCTCCGGTCTGTTGAGAAACCCGGAGTCCCATTAGTCTCCTAATTTTTATTTCAGAGCACAGAGACTTTTATTGTGTTACTGAAACTTCTGAGACAGCCCTGCTGTGCCATCAGCATCATCTCAAGGGAGAAACCTACATGATTCCAACATCTCTTCTGTGGACCAGCAGGAGAAAAACTGGCTTGCTGGAGAAGCCACTCAGCCTTGCCCAAAGCAGGTTCTCACTTCTGCAACTAAAGCCTGTTCAGCATAAAGGCTTGTGCATTCTGTGTGATCAGATGTTCGAGGAATAAATGCAACACTCTCCATGTAATTTCCCAAGAGTGTATCAGGAAAATGACATTAATTTTAGAAGATTTGAAGTATTCCACTTGAGATAAGACATTAAGTGTTTTATTGCTGACCTCCCTGCTGATAGCACAGTAAAAGCAAAGCTGCCTTCACCAAAGTCCTCTTCACTCAGGCCTCAGGTAGTTTCCAGGAGCTGCATGTGTTTACAGCATGGAATAAATTACCTGCACTAATAACAGGAATGAAACCAAATCCCATGGTGTGTCTGGGGCTCGTTCTTACTCATCTCTTCACTTGGTAGATCTATAGCACTGCAAACAGCTTGGTACACAAGCAGCATCAGTTTTTATTTTTAAGCATTTACATTTATATAAAAACCAAGTCATATTTTAAGACCAGACCAAAATTCAAAGACAGCAATATAATATGTTTTTCATCTGAGGTTATCTATCTTGAAATATTTTGTTTATGTTATATTATCATCTGAAGTGGCACGTGGTGGTGGTGGCAGCAATCCATATATTGCTTTAAGGCTTTCTTATTTATTTCAGTGATGAGGTTATGGATTGTGTCATCTCTGCTAAACAACGTAGCTAAATAAGTCCCATTCCCCATTCTCAGTAAACTAACAATTTATTGAATTCTTTATTAGAAATGTGCACGATGATATATTACAAGCAAATTCCTTTCTGCCTTCTGCATTAACCAGGAGGGATTTTCGAGCATACCTGTTAGCTTGGATGTCCCACATCACCATATGCATACCAGTTTTTGTTTTCTATGTTTTGGGGAGTTTTTTGCCAAGTAGTTGTTACATAACTTAGCAGGGAAAGTGTTTTGCAAACGAAAAAGTACAGAATCACTTGTGAGTGGTCACTTTGACTAATACTTTAAAAGAGCAAATGCTGCAATTCATGTACAAGGCAGCAGGAGGAAAGGATTCCACAGCCAGTCTGCATGTTGTATGAAAAAACAGGTCTTTGGTTTAAAGTTTTCCAGTTATATCTCCATTGGTTTAGGTCAAAGAGTGCTATTTTATTTCCTTTAATTTAAAGTAAAGCTTAGAGAAGGCATGTATCTTTATAAAGATTAGAGGCATTTCTCTGGTTCTCTGAAGACCTGAGTGCAGGTTTACAAATCCCATTATACAGAGTAGAAATGTGTGAACAGGCAAAGAGGAGCAAACAGACTTTGCTTTTGTTTTAGCACTCCTGACGGAGTTGTGTGTGTGTGTGTATGTATCTCCTTCAGAGGAAATACCAGCCTTTCAAGACTGCAGTAATTGGAGTCTGGTTTTAAACATTCCCTCCCTGAGCTGCGTTTTCCCCTATTTTCCCCTGCCCTGCTGGCAGAGGTACCTCTGCAGTCTCAGAAATTGCCCCCTCTCAGGCATGGCAGGTCGTGCCATAGTTGACAAAGGTGATAGTGGCTCACAGTTGTCCTGATTAGATGGTACCAGAGAGTCAAGGGCTTAATGAGGTGCTCTGATGTGTAATCATTGTCACTGATGGGCACTTGTGTCCTGCACTCTCTGGCTGTAAATAATATTTGCGATGTTGCACAATTTGTTGACCAGCTGAACGAGCTTTCAGTGAAAACCTTTAAAAAATCATCTTTATTTTAGAGAACAGTCTGTATCTTTCCATACGATACCAGTGAGAGCTGCTTTTGGAAACTGTGGGCTGAATGTTGGACTTGGTTTGTTTTGCTGCAGCCAAATGACTGTGTGGGGCTTAACTGAGCCTGAGAGAGGCTTGAACAGGCTCCGACTTGGGGACAAGGGACAGGAGGAGGAGCCCTGGGAAGAAGATCTTCAGGAAGGGGAATGTTGTCCAAATGGTGTCATGATGGGGAAAAAATGGATGTAGAGATGGGCAAGTTCTGTGTAAGTGGGCTGAGGGAAGCTTATCCCAATGGCAGAACTGTCTCTGGATGTCAGGACTCGCTGAACTCTGGGCAGACTCCCTGTATCTTTCCTCCTTAGCTAATACCCTGTTCCTGTGGTCTTTGATGCCAAAATATGGCTTTTAAAGACACAGCTCCTTAATTAACTTCAGGTTGTGACTGACCTGTGGGGGAGAGTCAGCCCTGCTGGTGTCCCTGTCCCCTCCTGGCAGCCTGGTCAGATGGTGGCTCCAGAGACTGTCCAACTCTCCCTGTGCAGCAGTGAGTTGGCTACAGAAAACACTGAGGCTGGCTCAGGTTTAATTACCATTAAATTAAGGCAGCAGTTACAGCTTTAAATTGCATATTCTAAATGAAGGGAGAGTGGATGTTAAACTTAATGACCTGAAGGAAACACTCAAGGCCGGGGGTGCAGGAGCAGGGTTTGATCTGGAGACCAGTGGTTTGTAAAGCCAGAAAGGACCAGTGCAATAATCTCCTCTGCCCACCTGAAGGCCACCCTGAATTAATCCAGCTGAGCTGGGGCATATCTCAGGCAACATCCAGTTGTGAAATACAGGTTTACAATGGTCAAGAATGCAGTTTAACTCTCAATAAACCCAGTTGTTATTTACTCTCCTCATTAAAATCCAGCATCTCATTTCAAGTCAAAGCTCTCCTAGCTTAATTTCCAGCTCCTGGATTGTATCATAGCTCCATTTATTTCATAAAGAGGCTTCAATTATGGAACTTCAGTGTCCCCATGTAGATATTAATAAGCTGTGATCAACTTTTGCCCTTTCCTTTCTTCTGATAGTCTGAACAGATTGAGTTCCTTACTTCTTGCACTGACCATGTATTTCCTATTCTTTTAATCATTCTTGTGGCTGTTTGATGCAAAACCTACCATGGGGACATCACTGCTGCTTTGCTGCTGTGGTTGTACCAATTCACATTAACAGTGTGATATAATCTTTCTATTCCCACGTGGCTTTGTCCTGCTGACACAGTCAGGGAATGCATGAGACACTTCACTGCAATGGCAATGCCTGCTCTTGATTTCCAAGTTTTTTTTCTGTATTTTAGCCCTTATCTTTCAACAATAGACTTTTCCAACGTGTAAAAGTGCTTTAAGTTCTTTGTTTCTAGGATTCAGTTTATCCTGTTTCCTAATTAGGATTTAGGACTCATTCAGTAGCTGTACTGGAGAGCACTTAATGTTTGCTTGTGTTGATCTTATCAGCTTGCTTTGAATCGATACCTTCTCCACTTCATTATTTACCATTCTCCTAATCTTTGTCAGTCATTTGACATTTTTATCAAATAATGTTTTCGTATTTTCTTCCAGCTTGTTGATAAAAATGTTGTATAGCTGAGGGTCAATTACTCAGGGTCCTCACAGGATCTCATTAGAAACACCCACCACTCCGTGATTCCTCTGTGGAGTGATTGAAACACAGTAAAATCAAATAAATTGATTAGTGAAGTGGTATGGGAAACAGTGACAATTAGGGAACTGCCACATTAGACAGTGCTGTGATGGTAAAATTCAATGGCAAACCATGTAGTGCATTGTTTTTTAAAAGCATTTTTACGAACTCAATAGAGAAAATAAGCTCTTGTTACAATACAGTAGTTCTGGACTGACTTTTTAAGGCCAAATTTTTATATTGGAAGAAGCTTCAGTATCGACATGGCTGTGATTTTTAAAAGGTCGTGGTTCATTTCAGTTTCTTTTCTTTTTGGCCTTGTTTTTGCCTTGAGGAGCTGAGATACATCCACCTGCATAGGCAGAGCTGTACCAGGTTCCCCAAATAGCTGGGGAGTTCTAACACCTCCTTTTCTGTAGCAGTTTGTGGTGTTGTTGAAGTGCAGTGCGTGAGGATGGGGAGTTACCTTGCTAGAGAAGGAGGTCTCTGAGCATTTCTTCAACCAGCAGCAGGACAGGCATTGCAGGGCAACTTCAGCATGTGCTGTTGGGTGATTGTTGAGTTTAGGGTACTCTTCCTTCAACTGTTAATGTGGAAACACAAGATTTCCCTTCTATCTTTTGAAGAAACAGCAGAGAGCCTTCCTTCCTCCATACTTGCATGCCAAGCCAACACAACAATAGTCCTTCTTCCATAGCCTGTCCGTGCTCCCACCCTTGTTCAGATCCCTTTGGTGTGTGGGCTCAGTGGAGCTTCTGCTCTGCCCTTCTCTGCTGTGCCTGCTCCTCTCCTGCCTGCCAGGATGGGCTCTTCTCATGCAGGTTCCTGCTGTGGCACAGGAATGCCTGTCCCTTGGCAGGTCCCTGCATTGCTCTGTAGACTGAGGCTCGGCTCTGTTGCAGAATTCCCCCCAGTCAGCTTGGTGGGCTGAATTTCCAGTGGAGAAACAGTGAAGGAGGAACTCTGCCAGTGTAGCTATTCAAATAAACATAAGCACAGCTGATGGGCAGGGTCTTGTCAACCTCATTGCATTTACATCAGACTCTTTGCCTATTTTAGTCATGTAAATTATGGGATGTGATTTTTCACGCTCTGTAATATCAAGCCAAACCCTACCAAGAAAGCTTTGTTGCCTCAAGACTAATGAGGTTGTAAAACTCTATCCATAAAATCAGAATAATAGTATTCCCTTGCATCACAAGATTGCTGTAAGTACATAAGTATATTCTGCACTCACATGGCCTAATGTGTGCAACACTGAGAACAAAACTCCATTTATTCATGTGAAGGACAAGTATCTGTAGTGTCCAAGGTTACAGGTAAAATCCCAAGGTTTTCCACCTACAGCTCGATATGTAAATAGAGAAGAACACCGGCACAGTTCATTTTATACAGTGAATAATACAACATCAATTATTGCTGAAATCTTTATTTGTCTTTCCATGCAGTTATCTGCTATGGTTTCTTTTGTATGTTCTCATTTGTTTAATTAAATTACATTTGGTCTTTTCGGAGTCCTTTCTGTCCCTACTTGTTGTGGACATTTATTAATAGTGTCACTTGGTTGATAGTCTGTTCATTTTAATCTTGTCTGAATTTGATTATCTTTATCTATTTACACTTCAGAGACTTTTCCCTGAATTCAGAAGGACCTGCTCTCTCTTCCCACTGTTATGCAAGGCAAGTTGTCATGTGTACTCTGCGTAGGTGCTTTAATGGCACTAATTAATCAAGAAGCAGCGCAACAGAGGAAGGAAAACATTACAAATGAGTGCAGCCACTTTGTATGCAGAGCACCACGACTGACCCGTGCTGGTTGTCTGAAGGGACCCTCCTTACTCTGGCACTCCCCGTGAAGCAAAGCCAGAGCAGTGCAGGAGTGAAGCAAATCAGATCCCTAACAAACGATTAGCGGCTATTCCTGGGCACCCATCCTTTTTGCTATAGGTCAGGTGAGGTTTTAGAGCACTAATCTCTACTTGCTGAAATCCTGTGATAGCACAGCGTAAGTACTTAAAGAAAGCCAGTCACTCCTGGACATGTTCGGTGCAACAGCATCATGTCAATGCTTAAACGAGTTTTGTCAGCTCTCAGGTGTCTTGGCTTTTTGTCAGGGCATCAGGTCTCGCTCTCTCACCTTGCTCTGCTTTTAAGCGTCTAGTGCTTATAGTTGTTGGAGAAAAACTTTATAAACGTGGACTTGAAATACTCAAAACCCTCTCTGCAAAGCAGAAGGATAAATATAAACACTCAGATGCATTTTGAGCTGCTCTCCTGACAACTTACAGCCTCCTTGCAAGGAGAGCTGGCTCTTGAACTGGACCATGAGCAGGAAAGGAGACTTCTCAGGGACCTGGATTGCTTGGAAACTGCTGAGTGCCTCCAGGAGTGACTGGAAATGTGTCAGCGTGGGGAAATGGAGCAGAGGATGGTTGTATTCAGTTTATCTGGAATTTGTGGCAGGCAAGAGCTCTTGCACAACATGGGGAAGGTCCTCTAGGTGGAATTTGGGGTTCTGACAGCCTGAGTGCTTTGGCCACCAAGGAAAACAGGGAGATACTTTCTTTAGCTGGTTTTGAAAAAATACAGTCACCTTTCCTTGTTTATCCATTTTTAATAGGTATGATGTGGGCAGGGGACTGGGTATGTCATGTGGAGTCTGAGCCTCTTGTGCAGGAGAGAGCTCAGACACAAGGCATGTGTGTCTCATAGCTGGTTATGATGAGTGTTTTTTTTCCCCTTAATAATTTCAGTTGTGTTAAAATTCACTGTTGGTTCAACTTGATTTGTATTGGGAAGTGAAATTCCTCATTCTTAGCTCTGGATTCATCTGCAGGGTGTAGGAGTTTAAGTACCTTGTTGTCCAGTTAGTATGAGTGCATCTTTACACTGCACCAGCTACGAAAGTGAGAAGAAAACAGGTCTCTATACCCCTGTCTATTCCAAGAGATAATGTGTAATTAATAAGAAATGCTGTTGCCAGTTGTCTCCTCTCCCTCTCCCAATGGAGTCATGGGGCAAGGATCACACACAATCACCTTTCCTCATTTTATCTAACAAGGGTGAAATTCTACCGTCAGGCATATTTTCCAGTTTAAGTCGTGATGTACAGCAGATTGTTATGCATGATTATAAAGCCTAATAAATTTCTCCCCATCTCATTTTCCCTGGCTGGTAGAAGTCAGGGATTAAATGCCATCCTGATGGGTGGTAAGGTGAGGTGGAGGGCTGAAGCTGTAGCTCACAGAGTGGGGCTGCCTCTCCCCCTTAAACTCTGTGTCAGGGATGTGTCCCTTGTGTCAGCATGCTGGAAATCTCACCCTTTCCTAGTTTCCCTCCCAGTTTGGGAGCTCACAAGCTGTGAGTGTGTGGGTTGATATGCTGAGCTTGGCTTATGGGTCTGAGCCCAGAGAGCCTGGGACTTGCTGGTGCTGCAGGAGTGGGAAATGAAGAGCTCATGTAGTGGTCATTCCAGGGAATTTGGTTTGCTGAATGGAAGATGAGGTCCCTTGGTCACCTTGCTCTGTAATGCATTCTGATTTCACATCAACAGCTGATAATCTGTTGAACAACATAATGTCTGTCAGGGTTGTCTTCAGTATGTGGTAGTGCCTGAGGCAGGGCTGTGTTACTCTTCTAAAACTGATGAATTCTGATAGCAAAATGGGGGAATTAGGGCTTGTGGATGCTTTATTAGCTGGCTTCTCATTGAGTGGTGTAATCCATGCTGATGTTGGCTTTCATCATATGGAACAAAAGCTTTTGTGGTGTCCATATTTGTTTCCTTACATCAACAGTCTGTCTGCATTCAGTGCTCCTTGCACCCTGCCACTGCTTTTCTGCAGTGTGTGGTTGGAAATGTTTAATGAAGAGATGATCAGAGAGGAGCCTGGAAGTATTAGCAGGACTGTTACATGATGAGGTTAGAAAAGGAAAATAGTAAGGAAAAAAATACTGTGATCTTTATATATCATTAATCATTTCAAAGGTACTTGAGAGTTTTTGGCTCCTTTTAACTTCCTGGTGTTGTGAAAATGTTAATTGAGTATCTCAGAGGGCAACCAATAAGCTTCTGGACTCTTACATGTTGTTAAATTGCTTATCTTTGCTAAACACAGAGATCCATAATGCTGACAAGGGACAGGCTGCAGCTGATATTTTGCTGCACTGAGTTCTCAGCATGGACAAGTAGCTTTTGCAGTTCCTGTGAAAAGTCTGACTTGGCTCAGCTCAGCACTGTCGGATTGTTTATCTCAAGGGAACTGTCGGTGAGACAGACATTTTCCATTATTGCTTTCCTAGAGTTAAATCTGATTTTTTTTTTCTCTTACCTAGTTCTTGCTACAGAAACTAATCATGCTCTGATTTACTTCCCTTTTTTTTTTGGTTACACAATCATTTGGAAAGAACGCTCTGAATGATCTATTCGGCTTCAGACTGGCACAACTCCACTAAAGGGTTGGAGTCATTTAAACTGCTCTTTTATCTCCTTCTTCACTCTCTCTTTTTCTCTTCAGGTTACTTAAAACATCAGACAGAAAAATACTGCTGCACCAGTAATTTCTGGAAATAAAAGTTCTATTTAAAACCATGTATCATGCTAAGCATTAATTTTCAAGAACTCTGTAAAACAAATCTGTTGTAGATGGAGAAATGAGGGGGCAAAGTGGGGCAGTGGCAGATCTGGGGTGCAGAAATGGGGTTCTTTGAGTCAACAGCTGAACTGGAAATGCAGTTGGAGGGAAAACTGTGGGAATGAAATGGAATCTGTCTCACAATAAATTGTACTTGTCGGTACATCAGGAAAAAACCATCTCACTAACAAGTCAAACCACCCATATTTATGGCTAATAGTGACAAGCAGGAAGTTGCTATTAGAATAATTTGAACGACCTCGATGGAATAAGGTCACTCTCCCCATGACATCCATGATTCTTTGTAATTATATGCTACATGTGATTTTCTGAAATATAATTACTTATCCTGACATACATATGTCTTAAAATTATCCTCACCATTTTTTGTCCTTATTAGATCAGATCAGTTTCTGATAACTTAGACATGTTTCCAACTGAACCACAGGTTTTTGAAAGATCCTGCCTGTCTGAGATTCCACATAGTTAAAGCCACGAGTGCTGCTTAAATTGCTGAAATACACATTCATAAACATGGGTGTCCTGAATGCGTTTTGCACAGCCTTTAGCAGGGTCATTTTTGTTCTGAAGGGCACAGGATGAGCAGAGTAAGGTTTAAGGCAAATCATGAAATGATCATTAACAAAGGAAGCCTGTTAACTGATAGGTTTGAGAGGGAGTAGCTATTTTGGTTCGCTTATCCCTATAGATTTATTGGCAAATGCAATCTAATCATTGCTTGCAGTGCAGTTCCAAAAGGGAAAAAAAAAAATCCAGCTTTTCAGAGCTCAACTTAATTTTAATAGGTTAGACTGGTGTGCAAACCTGTGTGATCGTGTTTCACATGAAAGGACTGAGATCTAACAAGTCTCCATTCTGTCAAACTAGAAAGGACATGAACTATTATTTTTGACACAGAAGGGAAGTAATCAAATATTTAGGTCTTTTGTTTTCATTAACCAGAACAGGAGGATAAAAAATAGATACCAGAATATTCCTTTTGATTTGCTTCAAGAGTAAGTGAGGCATAGCTATTCATTCTTCTTCATTTTCTTTCAAAGATGAAAATCAAGAGTAGTGCTGTCCTCCTGGAGTGTGCTCCAGTTTGTTGTGGTAGGAGCATTTTCTCTGTCAGCTTAAAGTGTCTGTACAGAGCACTTTGTCTCTCTCTGTTTCTCTTTTATTTATATGAATGGTTTTTCAGCAGAAATAAGTGGTTAAGTGCTAACTTTTTTTTTTTCCCCTTGAAGAGAAGATGAACTGCTTGTCAGTGTGTACAGACAATGGATGAAAAACAAACAGAATTTGTTTCAGGGGTATTTTCATTTAGGCATTCTCAGAGCTTGATGTGAAAGTGCCTTTAAAAACACCACAGACACACTGGCTGTTGTGCTTTAAATGAAGACTGAAATTCTTTGCTTTCCAAGAGAGCCATTTGAAAGGATGAAACGTAACAATTGCATTGATCCTCTGCAGGAGAGTGTTTTATAAGGATACCCTGATTCCCATCTGAGAGGTGGAAAAACAGAGAGAGAAACAGGCAGAGATTTTTGCAAGGCAACACAGCAGAGGGCAATGGCAAATCCAGGAGCATAACCCAGGTCTCCTGAGTCACAAATGAGAGGTGGTTAAAGCCTTTACACAGCAGAGTCAGGGCTATAATGTAAGGATTTATGCAGGGACTGCTGGGATGCACATTGCAATATGATAATGGTTTGAATGGACAATTGGCCCACTGGCTGTCATTGAATGATCCTCCACATGATTTGTCTGCTCAGCAAAGAAACTGTAAATGAACTCTTTTGTTTTTATTCCTTTTGTTTTGAGGACCGTTTTTAAGTGGAGAAATCATCTTTATGATGTCAGCAGGGAAAGATTAACCCAGCACACTCTTTCTGAAGGTGAAAAAACGTGGAAAATTGCCTTAAGAAAATTACAGACTGTGTCCTGTTAAAAAGCCATTAATGCCTTAGGTGTCGGGGAAAAGAAGCATTGAAATTGCAAATATAGTGGATGATTTTTTCCTTGGCATTTAAAGGAATGAGTGTATGCTGATTATTTTCTTACTCAGATTGGCTTATGTAGCTTTGGTCCAATATTTCTTCATTATGTGAGTATTAAGCACTGCAGAAACATACACTGTTTTCTTTCTGCAAGATATCCTGGACAATTTCTCATGAACAGAGAATTCAGTGGCTTACAAGTCGTGTAATTAGGGGATTAAAATGTAAGTGTAAAAGGAACTCAGAGATTCAGGTAAAAGCTGGAATGAGCAGGTTTTCTTTGCAATGTCTGTAGGAGGCTGTCAGAAATAGGATTCATCTTAGCAAAGGTGTAAATCCTGGAGTTAAGGATTTTTCTTTCTGCATGCTGGAGGAGAGGACCTGCTTGATTTGAGTCATGGTTACATGAATGTTGCAGGGGAAGAAAGTTTCTAATAGATCCAAAGGTGTATTTCATGTATGGCTTTGTGATTTGTTTCAACACTCTGTCTTACACTGGGAAGCAAATCGGGTTCACTGGACTAAAAGATGGATGTGTTAAAAGACTGACCAGAAAAGCCCATTATTGGTTCGGACTGTCTACTTGTGGCTTAAATCTACTGTTCATGGGAAAGCAGGGGAGAAACCTTGGAATAAAGGTATTTTAAGTGTCTGTCACTGATGTTATTTTCTGATAAGCTGTCCTTCATGCTCAGAAATTATGGAAGGTTGTTCTCTCTTGGACTGAAACAAATGGCACCAAAATAAAGGTTGCTGCGTTTGAAATGTATTTGAAAACCAAGTTGAGGAAAAAGTGCTGAAGTTTTGGGTAATTTTAGTTTTGTACCCTGACACCAAGAAAAACATGTGTGCCTGAGTGAGGAGAAACAGCCATTTGATAAGGAGTGTCATGTAAGGACAAAGAATCAAATCTGGAGTCACCAGGTTGCATCTTTGCTGACCCCAGAGTGAGAGGACAGAACCAGCTGCCAGCAGTTCACTTGCATTACTCTAGAAGCTCCTGCCCCGACCTGAGGTGCATTGACTGGGGGTGTGTGTGTCCTTCCAGTCCTCTGCAGAGCCAAGTGCAGCAGCCCAGCTTCCCCTGGCACTGGGCTGAAGGTCTGGTTTTGTGGCAGACAGGAGCATAAGTGCCACTGCCTCTTTGATTGCTTCCTCTGGAGGAGGAGGCAAGAACTTAAACTGCTCTAACTGTAGCTGTGCCTTTAGGCAGGTCTCTGTCTAGACCCATAATTGTTATGTTCTAGTCTTCAAACCCTTCTCTGCATGATCTGCAGTAAAAGAAGACACAGAGTATAATGATCTACATGTGTACATTGCCAAATTCTTCCTTAATTGTGTTAGTACAACCCATCTATTGAGTGCAGTAAATGCAGGGTGAGCTCTGCCCTGGCACATTTTGATATGGGCTGCTGATTAGCCCACAATACATATTTCACTTTATCACCAACAGGACCTTAACCTCACTTAAAGAGAATAATGACAAAACAGCCCAATTATCTGTTCCCAGAGAAAAAGTCCATTACCGAGAGGGAACCAAAATTACCCTTTCTGTAAAAACAGCCCAGTTCTCTATTACATTTGCATTAGAAAAGGGTCTGAGATTAGGTTGCCTTTGTGTTAGGCACTGTATGAACACGTAACAAGAAATAGGTCCTGGCCCAGAGAGGTTACAGTGTAAATTAGACAGAAGTGGAGAGAAAAGCAGTGCTTTTATTCATTTCCTAAGGGGAAAGAGCATGTTACGTAGCAGAAGTGCACAGAGTTAACTCTGAACGAGCTACAGAAGTTCAGATACGTGTATTATACTGCCAAAAGGTGAGACACCCAGTGAAATGGTTACTTTACTTCTGGAATTGAGACCCTGGGATGCTCAAGTCAAGTGCACTCATTTGGAACTTGTTTGGGTTTCTACATGGAGGTAACATTTCAAAAACATTTAAACTGATTAAAATAGACCTGCACTGTTCTTCTCCCTCTGTGTCTCTTACTGGGAGGCACAGAGCCCCAAAACCTTGGGTACTCCTGCATCGCTGTCCCTGGTGCTGAGAAAAGCACGTGCCGGGTGGGACTGCCCCTGGCAGTGGAGAGTGGGAATCCTGAGCAAACCAGCAAAGGAGCTACTGGGACACGAAAGCCTTGGAAGTTAAAACATCTTAGTGGCAATGAATCAGTATTTCCCCCTGAAAATGTGTTTTGTCAGAAATTTGCTGATGAAAAGCGAAGCTCTGACTGTATGTCAAGGGAAACTCCTAAGGGGGAGGCAGTAAAGGAGGTGGGAAGCAGCCAGGGATGGGTTTGGCCTCCTGTCTGTGTCCTGTCCCCCTTGCCAGAGCCCTGTCTGGGTCCTCTCATGTCAGTCAGTGGCCCCAGGGCAAAGCAGAGTTGCCTTCAGCTCGTGGTCCTGCCCTCTGCACCCCTGGTTTGCCTTCCACTGAAGGGATTAGGCTCAGAAATAGCAGCTTGTGCTGGAACAACAGCACTGATTCTTTCTTTCTTTCTGCTTTGCCTTCCTCTCCCCAGCCCAACCCCTTTTCTCTCCCCTTTCTTCTTTCTGGCTCAATTTCCATGCCTTACATTGGCTTCTGTATTGCTGGGAGGATAATACAGCCCTGAAGTAATCATTCATTTCAACACCTCCATATCTTGTCTCTAGTTTGAGCTCTTTTTTCTGACCTGCAAGAATGAATCCTGAATCTTCAGTGAATTTCACTTTTTTTCTTAACATACAGTATCTTTCCATTTTGACTGTCTTTTTTCCCCTTGACAAATCCACGGGTGGAATCCTGACTCCTATGAATTTATTGGCAAACAGGCCAAGGGCTCACCTCGTGTGTTTGGTAAAAGACCTTTCATAACTGCTACAGGAAGAGCTGCCCTTAAACAAGAGCTCTGAAGAGCCTGGAGTGCAGCCAAATGGGGAAACAAGGTTGTTATTGGCATGATTTTAATCATGATAGACAATTAGCAAAGCTTAATTATATTGAGAAAGAAAATCAGAGCAAGTGGCAGTAATGAATTTTCCTAGTAAATCTCTTGTGCTTCAGAGTAAAACTAGCTGACCTATAAATACAATGAAATTAGAGGAGGTGTTTGCCCATAAGGCCCAGCTCTGTGCTGCTTGGGCTGTGAGTGTGGCTCCTTCTCTGAGTCCCTTCTTAAACATCTTTCTCCCATGCAGCATTAATCCTGGGAACAGTATTGCAGTTGAGCCATTTAGATGATATCCAGTGTCAATAGGCAGCAAGAAGAGGCTGTTTTTTTTCCTGTAGCTCAGCTTGGTAGTATTAGAATTTAATAGGCTTATAGAGCCAAGGATTTTTACAATACTGCTGTTAGCTAAAATAAATATTATTTAGAACTTACTAAGTGGGTTATTTTTTAATATTGTGAAAGTCTGAATGTTTCCAAAGGAATTTCTGGCTACAATAAAAATACTAAATTGAGTACTACCAGCCTTAGAAGATTTCAAAGATTTCTCCTGGTCATATTAGCAACCTATAAGTCTGATACTTGGAGAGTGAAGGCATCTGGCTTAAATCAAGGGTGCTGTTTAGATCATTAAGCCTTTTAGTAGCACCATAATAATGGAGCTTATAAAACAAAGAAGCTTCTGGTGAATGCAGAATTGGATAGTTTTATGTTGGCCATCTCTAAATGAAAGCTCTGCTTTATGAAGGTGTGGGTAGTTCTTTCCCTTCCTTGTTTTAAAGCCCAGGAGACCAAATTGCATCTCACTGGCCCGTTTTTTGGGAATTCTCTTTGTGTTGGTGTCTCCAGCAGGTGTACCAAGGGCAACTTGTTTGAAACCAGAGAAGAAGCAGGAAAAGTACCTTTGTGGGTTTTTTCTGCCAGTCATGACGTGCCGGGTTCTTTACTGCTTCAGATTGGCTTCTCTGTTAAACTCAGGTTTGAGTCTTCGTGGCAAGTCACCTGTGATAAGGTCTGCACAAATTTAGATGGAACTCAGATGTTCAAATTGGAGGAATTTCACATCTGGGGCTTTACTGTGAAGCTCTTCTCATTTTGCCTTTTTCACTCTCATCTGCAGCCTGTCTAAGCAGATGGGAGCGAAGGACTGCTCATGCTGCCCTTACTAACAGAGATCCTAATTTTGACTGGCAAGTCATATTTCCCCAAACAGAGGAGAAAACCTGAGAGAGAGTCTCTTTCCAAATCATTTCTGAAACCCAATTAACTTACTGGAATAATCCCTAACTCTTCTTGTTAGACACTCCCGTGCCTAAGCAAGGGAACAGAGTGGGATTCTTGTTTTTATGGAAAGGCTGCCATGTGAGTAGTGACAAACAAGTTCTTGCCCGTGGAAAAATCTTTTACAACTGAAAGAAAAATGTTTTAGCATTTCAAATAGCTAATGCTCTGAGATCAAGTGAAGTTCTTTGCTTTGGGAAGCGAAATGAATCTGTTTGACGGGATATTTTATTAATCGGTTTTAAGTTTGAGCAGTTTAGTTTTACATTTCCATTAATACTGTGGTATCATAGGAATTTGTGATAACGTTATTGGGATTATTACATGCAAGTCACTAATAGCAGAGAAGATGTAAAAATTCATTACCATCATTGAATTCAGAGTGAAGTTAAGTCAGCCTAGTTATGTGTGATTTGTGTGTAGCACTGTCTGAGCTGAAATGGCTCAAAGCCTCTCATCTGCATTTTGTTGTGTTCCGGGGACAGCAGGATTTCGGCAGTGAAATCACTTCTGCTCTGTCTTACACCACAGTAAATCCTGTGCAGCTCCCCAAGATTGACAGTGCACTGGGAGTTAATTTGACATGTGCAGTGTATAACAAATATTTTCCATCTGTGGTTAAGAACACAGAGAAAATGGAGAAAGTCTCATTTTTACTATTTGCTTAAGGCAAAATCATGCAATTAGTAGAGGGGCAGGTTGATAAGCTGTCAGATTGATAAAGGGGCTGCCTGTTGCTATCTTTTTTTGCAGTCCTTGTTCAAGGGCCCAAGTTCTGAAACCAGAATTAATGATAAAATTATGAAAGCAAGCAAGAAACAGGAAAGTATGTATAGAGCTCCCTATATCACCCTTAGCTGGACTGTTACAGCTTCACTGAGTTCTGTGAAGCTCTGCCACTATTTCTCCAGCTGAAAAATTACACATCAGGGTCTACTGAAAGCACACAGATATCTGGGGTAGCACTTAATAAAGTCATCATTTGCTCTGGTTAGTGAATTTAGTCCCTCTGAATTAAATTATTGTATGGGTACCAATTCTCTTTCTTTCTATTAAGTTTCCTTGCTGGTATAGAGCTGGATTAAATAATTGCAAAGAAAACATTCACTCACTGGAAATGTGTGCCCTGATCCTGCTGTTGTGCAAAAGGTTGATTTTTTTTCCCCCCCCTCTGTATCTCCAATGATATGAGCAAGTGAAAGGAGATGTTTATATGTCCTGCCTTTTATGTGCTAGACTGATGTGTCTGTGGTGAGTCTCTGCCTCCAGCTGACTTTGGGGAGCAGGGAAAATTTTCCTGCAACACAACATGGCTTTTGAAAATGAGGTGAAGGGAGGAAAATTGTTGGTTGGTTGTTTTTGTAGTAAGAAGTCCCCTAAAATATTTATCACCTTTTCTTTGTAGACTCTGGCCCTTTGTGCTTTGGATTACACACTTAAGAGCTAGTCACTGATTTTGAATGCCTAAATCAACCTTTTCATTGGCTTCTTGTCTGCAAAATGGAATAATATGTTCTCTTCTGTGGAGGTTAATAAACACTTGTGGAAAGCTTGTATTCCATATTGGAGAGGGTCTGGAACAGTCTGCAAGGAAATGAGCAATCTCTTTCTTCAGAGATGGGCTCCAATGGTTGCAATAAATGCACTTTGGGATTGCACAGTGGCCAGGCAGGTGAGACACTCCTGCAGAGCTGCTTGGGGCAGCCTTTCCCTGTATAACCAACCTGCACCCATAGATGGAAATCTGTAGTGGGTGGGCTGAACTGGAATTGTGTGGGAAAGACATTCCCAAAGTCTCAGTTCTGATGCAGTGTGAGAGCTGCAATTCTGGGTCTGGCCTCAGCCTGTATTTCCCTTCTGGTTTTTGGCTCCTCTGTGAACAAGAGACCATTTCAGGTTTTTGTGTGAGGTTTTGTTTCCCTTTCCTGGTTGCTGTGTGGAAAACCAAAGAGCAAGGGAATGCACACAGGATTGTTTACTAATGTGCATTATGGAAGTGCACACAGGAGACAAAAACCCTCTACTGCTATTTACACCTGTTTAAATCACCCCAAATTCCCACAGTAGAACCAAATGGAATAACTGAGTAATCGCTGTGGAGCTGTGCCAGCAGATCAGCCTGGGTAGCACCTCTGATGATGGAGAAGGGATTGACATGGATGCTGCAACATAACTCAGCTTTTCTCAGAATCATGTGGGCAGGACAAAAATGACAGAAGTGTTTCTACAAGTTTGTAACAGTGGACTTTGTGCAAAGCATTAGTCCAGTCTGCTGGAGTTGCCAGGGCTTATTTTCAATAAACCTCCCATTTGGGGACAGAAGGCAGAATTCTGCTTGTATCTGTAGTAGTTGAGGAAATTAATGCAAAAGCATCTGTGCATTTGAAGGAACATCAGTGGTAGGTGAAAGCACTGGAACATTTATTCTTTTATTCTGTTTTGCTAGGAACTCTTAATTCAGCAAGAGGAACTTACTGTGAAGGACTCTACCTGTAAGTGGCAGACTCCTGTCAGCTCATTGTTAGCACCTCAGGTTTTCCACTTTGGGGAAAGAAAAGAACCACAGCAAACCTAAGAACAGTAGCAAATCCATATTATCCTACTATGCTTTAATGTTTAGCAGGGGCTGGGAAAAAGGAGCCCATGGGTTAATTATGTGTTGCACAAAAAAGGAATTTCCTTTTAGCAGGGTGGGTTTTTTTCCTGAATTCCACAGACTTATTAAATAAATGGCTAAATGCCAGCATTGTACCATTCATTTTCTGCCCTCTTGTTTCCTCTTTAAACCAAACAGGCTCCATAATATACATTCAGCCTTTTGAGAGAGCTCTTTGTGCCAGTAAGCACATAAAACAAGCGTGTGCTGTCCTGGCAGTCACAGGGCAGAGATGCCACTGTTGCCACCTGCTTTGGGTCAGAGCTCACCTCTGGGTGCCTTGTGCTGGCTCGTGCCAGTGCCTGCCCAGGTGTGTGTCCCTGGGCATGGTATATCCATCTAGGGATGCATTTCCCCATTGTGCTCCCTCTGATCTGTCAGAACGAAGCCAGCTGGAACAGGGACGCTGTGGCCGTGACTCAGGGGGGTCACAGCTCCTGGCACCAGGCTCCTGCCAGCTGTAAAACTGGGCACCTTATTTTTAGCATATTCCCAGCCTGACTTATCAGTGAAGCACTCTGAGGTAACGACTTCAGCGCATTTGATGTTTGCTCATTTTGAAAGATGTCATTTTAAGAATTTCTGGAAGTTTCAAAACTGCCCTGTGGGAGATCTGTTCCATGCCAAAATGTCATTTCAGATTGGAAACTACATACTCGCTCATACTTTCACTTTATAAATGTTTCACAGTACCTGCATTTTTTATCATTGCACTTCTATGTGACCTATGAGTTCCTTGTAACTAACCTACAAGCCTTGTCTTGAGGGAAGTAATAGATTTTTTTTTAAATTAGCTTTTTTCTCTGTCAGGAGGTAAAGCCACCACCCAATTATTTCTTCCTTGTGCATAGATATTTGTATTAATATTTTAACAAATGTCGTGTTTATAGTGTCAGTCATAGGTCTGTGTAAAAATGAAATTGAATGTGTCCTAGAAAGTGAATGTTTATTTTCATTTCTAATAGCTGTTAGAATCAGGTCTTATTTCTTCAGTAGTAGATCAGTTTTGTGCTATTTCCTGCAAGTCATCAAAACTTCATTCTTCGGCTGTAATTATGGATGAAATCCTGCCCTGATGACTTTACTGGCAACACTGCTACTCAGGACAAACATAAAAGTAACCTGAGATAACATTTGTGTTGGTATCCTGTGTACAGTATCCCTGAAAGGCTCCCTGAGAAGGGAAACACCATGAAAGGGAAGGAGAGGGAATACTTGAAACATTCCTACAAGGCTGGTAGAATGGGCGAGTGAGCGCCAAGTGCAGATAAGTACCTCTAAAAATGGAAATCTTTATTGATATTATTTATTAACAACACAAAAATTGATTAATGGCATGCATAACGAGCAAGAATCAGAATCTTTTGTCCATTCCCAGCCCTCTGAAGGCATGTGAGATGGTGATGAGGATGGGGATGAGCTGGGAGGGCACAGATCTGGGAGCAGAGTATTAATCTGCCCTCCTGCAGCCCATGTGGAGGGGGACTCAGCCACAGGGCTGCAGGTTTGTTCTGTTGCTTTTGATCTCTTCTGTTTAAAGCCCTTCTGCTTTGTAAAAATAAATATTCATTGAGCTGAAGGGTAGGGGAATGAGAGATGGAACACTTGAATTAGCGAGGGCATGAACTTAACCTGGGGTTCTCTTATCTCAGTCTCTTTCATGATATTTTCATCAGAAAATTTTCATCCTGGATCTATGAAATCTTTACAAAAAATGTTCCTGGGCAAAGTGATTTCTCCCCAGCCTCAAACAAATGCAGTGCTGTTAATGACCCGCTTTGTGCAGGTTAATGTGCACAGTTCAAAACTAGCAGGGAGGGCACGGCTCATTAGTGTGTCAGTCACAGCAGGATCACAGCGATGTCAACTCTTCAGTTTTCACTGGGGGGTGTCTGGGCTGTGCAGATGGAAAGTTAAACCTGCTCTTTCCACCTGTTTGGGTTTTGCTTTTGGGGTGGTTTTTTCCCCCCTCCACAAAGAACTTTCTCGCATTTCTTGCTCCACAGAGCCCTGTATTGGATTTTCCCTTTCTACTGAGTTGTGCATGAGGTGGTGTAATAAGATCTGATAGTTACATCTTTTTTTTTCAGCTACAAAGTCATGAACTCCAGGGCAGTATTTCCACCTCTCAGCAAGCTTCAATAGGGCAGTGGTAATACCTCTGGCAGCCTTGGGCCGCTGTGCGGAGGAACACTGGGTGCCCCCGACAGTGCTGATTTAAGCTTCACAGTTAGCATTATTTTCAAGGACTCAGGACACAGAAAACCTCTGAGGATAACTGGTTGCTTCTGTGCCCTCCCCACAGAGCTGACACTGTCACAACAAACCTTTTCAGGCTAAAACTGTCCTAAACAGCAAACAACTAATGGCTTGAAATAAAAGATAAATCCTGGGAGAAATTTCTCCGTAATTTAACTGTCAGGAGAAAGAGACTCTGGTCTTAGAGGTAAATAGGTCCTGTGAAAAACATGTTCTTTTTATGCTGAATATGTTGTTTTTGGGATACTAATGGAAACTAAAATCCTGTCATATCCACCCTTCCTTTCATTTCCTTTTAGTTTCTTGGTGATGCAGATGTGTGACCCTTCCCACCACTCCCTGCACTTCCATTTCCCTGGCTCTGCTCTCACAAAGATGTTTTCCCTCCCAGGCACACCAGTAGATTTCCAGCAGAAGAGAAGGTTAATGAGCAATTGGTACCGATTGCCCTTTTCCAGGCCTGTGAAACAGAGTGGGGACAGGGGACACCTCCCCAGTTGTCCTCCTTGGACACCCCAGGGGTCACTGAGGGATTGGTGTCACTGTGTTTGCAAGTGTTGCACCACTCCCTGCTCCAGGATTTCCTGCAGCAAGCCGGGTGTTGTTGCAGAAAGCATTAATTGCCAAAACTAACCACCCTGTGGCTCCTTATTAGGAACCCAAATTTTGTGGTTAAAGCTTTTTCACTAAGGAAATCAATAAATATGTTTGTTGGCACCTGGATGACAGGACAGTAGTGATCCCAGCCAGCAGTGGTACTCCAGAAAGGTACAATATTATTTCCAGCTGCTTGCAAGACTTTATGTAAGTTTGTAGCATTTTCCAGTGACTGGAAAATGATAAAACTGTCTTGATGACATCCCTCCTACAAAGTGCAGACCTGAAACAACACAAGACAACAAGGCTTGTTCTGAATAATTGACCAATTTTGTTTTAAAAATGGCTTTTTAAACAGTGAACACATTTTGCATGAGACTAGCACTGAGGAAAATGACAACTTACTGCTTCTGTTGAAAGATTAATTTAATTTGCATTCAGCTTGAAATTAAAACATTGAGTTAATATACATTTAAAATGTACTGTTACCAGGAACCAGAGGCAGTGTTTTACTGTTTCTCTTGAAAGTGTTTGTAATCTAATTAAGGAATAATAAAAATAAATACAACACGAGAAAGCCAGAGGGAAGTGGTCAATGAGAATAGATGAAAATTCAGACTGTGTTTGCAGTGAACTCGTGACAATAAGGGGAGGTTTGGGAAACCTCAGGGGAATTACTTTCTCTACAAACCCATTTACGACCAAATTCTTCCAACTTGCATTCTTCAAAACAAAGTTTACATAATGCTAACAATCCACAGAGCTTGGAGGCCCATTGATGGTGCAAATCAGGAATGTGGCTGGTTTTGACATGCTTGTTTTTTAAAGCAATAGTGAATTTGTTGAGCATAGACCTGGCTGTGCAAAAGCTGCTGTTAGAAGGGTGTGCTGTTTGCTGAGCCACAGAAGCTGAGTGGGACCTGTCACAGCCTTGCTCTGACTCCTCTGCCCCTCCATCCCCATTTCAGCTTTCCCACATGTGTGCCTTCCTCACTATGCTTTGCTCTGCCAGACTTCCCTTCCCCATCTCCTTTTCTTTTCATCTCATTACTTAATAACGCTCTTTTTCTTCATTCAGAAATCACAAATTAGCATAATACAGTTGTTGCCATGAAAATACGTGGTCCAGGCTCCCTTCCAGCCAGACCATCAACTATTTAGATGACAGTTCCTCAGGGCACAGGTCCTCCTGACCTATTTTATTCTGATCTAATGGGACAAACTCATAGTGGGCCTTTAGGTCTTGAAGCCACAAATTCTGTACTTGTAGTGTGTGAGTTATGTGTTCAAAATGCCTCAATGCAAGTGTGTGCATAGGCAAACAAAGACACCCCAGAACCTCTACTTTTGAATTTATAGCCATTATTTGAGAATGCAAGCTATGTGAAGACTTTCTTTCCAAATGCTTATACCTTTAAATGGAGACAAAACATCTCAAATGATGATTGGTATATACAAAATTGCATAACTCCAGAACACTTGACATAGTGCCTGCATTTATTGAGAAAATAAATAACTACTGTAAAATGTCCTATAAAGAAATATTTTTTCCTTTTATCTTCTAATGGATATGTAAGTTAATAATCCCTGTTAAAGAGATTACTCAGAAGTCCTGATAGCTTTTAACTTCAGGATTTGAATGTATGCCATTCTTTATCAACCATATCTTCTTGTCCTGAGAAGAAACCTAACAAGGCAATGGTGATTGAATGCTCTGTAAAGATGGAGAGGGAAAGGCTGAGAAAGAATAGTCTGACTGTACTTCCTTGCCACTGCAGCAAATAACACACATTGTATTTTCAAAACGGGGGGGGGGAAGAAGTTTTGGCAGGCTTTACTAGAATAAGTAATTTGAAAGCTTTCACAGAACTATCTTACCAAAAACACTGGTTTTAATTGTGCTTATGGGATAAAGGAATATAAATAAGGACACAGATTGGGGGGATTCTTGCACAGTTGACTCTGTTGTGAGATGATCCAAGAGGAACTCATTTTCCTGCAGTGTAAGTTATGTTTATTGTACATTATCCCCATGCTGTATCGTGTACCTCATATATTTTGCTTTATGGGACAAATCAGATAACAGTTTAAGGCTGAGGGGTAACTGGCTGTATATTTTCCCAGCCAGTTAAACTGCTGGTTGTCATTGGGCATCTTTCATGTGAAAGGCAATTTCAA
Source organism: Scytalopus superciliaris (assembly GCA_013400415.1). Classification (NCBI taxonomy): domain Eukaryota; kingdom Metazoa; phylum Chordata; class Aves; order Passeriformes; family Rhinocryptidae; genus Scytalopus; species Scytalopus superciliaris. The sequence goes on along the minus strand of VXBX01001954.1, from coordinate 1,673,050 downwards.
GAGGATGAGATTCTATCTAACAGAAGTACCTCAAGTACATTTTTATACTTGCTCACACGCAGTATTTATTTCATATCTATCTATGCAGAAGATGCATGTGAAAAATACAGTTACTAAAAAGCCCCCAACCTGCTTGTGTCATGTGATTCCTTGGGGCTCTAAGGTTTCAAATGAGCATCCTTTACAGAGAAATGATAGAAATTAGCTTGGTTTTTTTTATAAAAGCAGTTTTGTCCGTTCTTCAATTTCATGTTGCTGCAGAGGATTCTGCAGTAAGTGTGCAAATGTTTATATTTGATACCCCACAAGCAGTATGACAATTGCCAATTTTTGCTAAATCAATTGCAGTAAAGAGATTATAGTAGTTTTTGACTACTTTATGGCTTCCAAGTTTAAAATAATTCACCAAAAGTCAAAAATATACAGTGGGTATTTTTATGGCTTCTCTGTACATGTTTAATTGCATGTTGAGAAACCCACAAACAAATTTACAGAATAGAAAGGTTGTGCTGTAAAGACAAATGTGGCTGACAGAAATAATCTTTGATTCATGTCTAAGATGACGTAGAAAATGTGAGGTTGTGATGTGATGAGAGGCACGTTGTTTATTGTATTGATATAAAATTTATTGATTGTATTAGATTATGTGTTTGAAATGTTCTCCCTCCTGGCTGTTGATACATGTAATGTCTTTCCTTTCCTAATTTTCACTTCTTTATATAAAAGGTAGAACATCTATTAAAAAAAAAAAATATTAACAACACATTCTTTTCAAGTTTCCCAGTGTACTTTAGAATAATCATAGAATCCCAGAGTGGTTTGGATTGGAGAGGACCTTAAAGATCATCCAGTTCCAGCCCTCTTGGCATGGGCAGGGACATCTCCTACCATCCCAGGTTGCTCCAAGCCCCATCCAACCTGGCCTTGGACGCTTCCAGGGATGGGGCAGCCACAGCTTCTCTGGGCAACTCCCATACCCAGAATAATAACAGAGACAGAAAACAATCAAATGAAAACCTGACATATTCCTCTGTTTATTTGGTAAAATCTCTTGAAGCACAGTAACATAAAGATTGGGGGTTTTTTAGAGGTGATAGATATGCTGCTCCATGAGCAGTATTTTGCCCCATGTGTTGTAGTAGTTAGGGCCAGGCGAGCGGAAGATCTGTTTTCCTTCCAAGCTCATTCCATAACCTCCTGCTACTCTGCATTCTGTAATTGTACTGATCCATAGCACACTGGTTTTTTTCCCAGCTGACCTTTGCTTTTCACTGACATTTGCAAAATATGACTAAGTGAAACCAGACTAAATAGATGTTAACAGCGTAATCTTTTTGCTGCTCTTTCTATTAAAAAAAACCATATTATTTTCTAAAACTGCAGAATGTGAGGACAAATAAAAAAGTTCTGATATTTGCTATTACTACACCACATCCAAATGCAATTAAAGGCATTGACCACTTGCTTATTTTCATGTGCTGATTTACACAAATCTATTCAAAGTAATGAGGAGCCCAGCTGGTACAAATCGTTACCAAATGCCTTTCAGAGCCACCTTTAGCTGGAGAACATTTGTTCTATGTTAACTGAGACCAAACTGTTTCAAATCATGCTGGAGTCTCTCAGAAGTATTAAGCACACGTTTATCAACTGGTTTGAAAGGGAAAATTAATCTACATGCTTCTCTACCTCCAGATGTGTGTTCTGACACATTGTGGTACAACAGGTCCCAGTGTCTCAGTGCAGTTCCCCAGCTTTTGGGTGGAGGGGACATTTCCTTGCTGTGTAAAGCAACCTTGGCAGCAAAAGCTGCTCAACAACCTATTTATTAGTATCTGTACTCCTCCCCTGCTGTTATATTAATATAATGAATTGTTCACAGGTGCTTCAAATGAGGTTTAGATGATCGCTGGGAGCTTTGTTACTCAAATAAGCCAAATCGAAGGGAGCAGATGCAACAGTCCCTTAGCAGAAGTATAAAGTATGACTTAATGAAGGTCATTTTGCACATTTTGGCCTTGGTGACCCTAAGAACAATCAGACTGTCGTTATTTTACTGTTTCCAGACAGAAAGGTGATTGCTTCTTGCCCACTTGCCTTAATTTTTTTAAAAGTTTTCTTTATTACATCATTGGCAGCTCTTAATTGCATTTAATCCTACTCCCCTTTAGCTAAAATGAGATAGTTCCCACATGAATGTTGGTAATCCATGCTCTAAGTCATGTTTGAGCTCTAAAGCTCTTTTGTGTGGTGATATTTAAATCACAGTGAGTATTCAAACGCTAGGCCAGGTTAACAGAGAGTAAAATGGACATTCCCAGCTGGATGTGCATACTGGGTAGAAGGGTGGAGTTGGAAGTCATGCCAGATGCGTGGCCTGAATGCTTCCTACAGCTCATGTTTGTGCTGTCCAAAGCTTGTGGTTTCCTTTCCCTGTTTTGTGGCAGATACAGAAAAATGAACAAACTGCATTATCCTGGAAAGGCCAGGGTATGAAATTAGCTTTGTGAAAGTTCATTTGCTTCTCTAGAAGTCTTTCAAAGGCCGTGCATGATGGGAAGGAGCTCCAGAAGCTGGAGGATGAGGTCTGTGTCATAGGTGTGTTGTTCTGAAGTGGAGGTGTCAGCCAAGCAGAGGGCAGCGACCTGAGTCTTCCCCCCTGACTTTGCCACAGCTTTCACTGGGATTTTGGAGAAAAGCTCACTTATGCCCTTTGCTCCTTTCCTTATGATGGAAACAATGATAAGGATTTTTGCCTACTAGCCTTTATAGCTCTGTTTAGTTCATGCTTTTTTGAGATAAGGCTTTTTTGTTGCTTTATGTGTTACACTGCTCATCATAAAGGGATTGTGGTCTCGAAGCCTCCAGGTGCCATAATAATTGCAGTAAGTGTGAGGGCTACTGCACCCAAAGTGCCACTTAATGCCCTCCTGCCCCCACAGTGGAAAAGGGAAGAGGTGCTTTTCCTTCCCTTTTTTAAAGATGTTTAAAGGGAATGCACTAAGGTCACACCGTGCACCAAAGGTCTACCTTTGCATCGCCTGACTATCCACTTGGCAAGCTCTGACATGCACACTTTGAAAGTTCAGTGACAGATGTCACCGAGGAGAAAGGACAGCACTTTAACCTTGAGTACACATTGCAGAAGAAAATCACACAGGGACACAAAACCCATGTACAACTCCTGTGCAATGAGCCGAAGAAAAGGATCTTCACTGGGCTTTTCATCTGGAGAGGGCTTGGGAAGGAGCTGCCAAATGCTGTTGTTTTGTGAGGGGATTTACAGTGTCTTCATACTGGCTGCAAGTGGTCAGGGATGGCATTGCCAAGAGGATACCACTCCTGCCACCAAATACTACCATGAGAGTGAGGTTAGAGTGTGAACATGGGCACAATATTCTTTGCTCTTACCAGTGTTCTTTCTCCAGCAGTGGACATTCTTCTTTGCTCCAACAGGACACAGTGTATTCAAGAATAGATATAACCTAACTCTTGTGTGGGTTTCAGTATGAAAGGTGTGTATTTGGATGCTTTTCTGGCTTGCGTCTTGCTAGACTTTGTTTATAAAAGTTTACACTGGACTCCTGGGGGTAGTTGTCTCATTTTTATTGGGCTTTATGGCAGAGGCCACAGAGTGGAGCGCAGAGGTAATTGTTGAATTCAACCATGAAAACTGCTATTACTTGGTTTCTCTGTGACATCTGTTATATCCTGTTGTGCATGTGATGAGAGGCAGATTTTGTTTCATTTCAAAATCTGTTGGTGAGCGTGAATAGTATCTAAAATAGTTGATGGCTCATCAGAACACATATAAAAATCCATGCTTCCTGAGCTCAATGCAAAATCATCTTCAGAAGGTGTAGCAAATTAGAGTTCTATAGAGAGAGGATTCAGTTTCCAGACTGTGGTAGAGGCAAAGCAGTGAGTAGATGTGTCAGACAGACTGGAAAACCCGCCGTGGATTAGAAAAGGGAGATGTTCCTAGAACAGGAAGAGTGGGAAGGTGGGTTTATGGCTACCTGGAAACAAATATTAGCAACTTCCAGTTTCAGGTACTGTCACTGTTTAATTTCAGTATCATTTCCCACAAACCCCACTTTCTGCAATCCCAAGCCATGCTCGTGCCTTCCCGGGGGATTATGTCTGGAGCACAAATATGGGCAGCGATGTGCAGGGCTGGAACATACGTTCCCACAGATTTGAAGTTAACATAAGGGCAGGAGGCTGGGGAAGCTCCACACTCCTGTTTTCTCATCCAGTATGTGCCCTGGCATATGTGTTCCTGGTCACACTCCCTCTTTCTTCCTCATCAACAGGCCAGATGGATCTAGTCTTGCTTACCACCCACTCCTCAGTTGTGTTATGTATTGGCATTTGTCACTCCCAAGGACTTGTATTTCAACAGAAGGTAAGTATTCAGTTGACTGCTATAGATCTTTAGTAATTAATTATCTATTTATAATCAAGTCTGGACTTTTTTCCTTGCTAAAGACCATGCCCATGATATATTTAAGTCCAGAGTGAACATATTTGCATGTCCAAAAGCCTTGTTCTTTTTAAACAATATGGATTTTCCCTGCTCTGAAAGCTTTCAAATGTCTCGGTGTACTTGTTCAAATTTATTTTTACATTGAGGAAACAAACTCATTGTTAAGGAGATACACTTAGGCAGATGTTGATGAGAAAGGAAGGATTCAGAAAGGAATGGGTTATTTGGCTTAACAATAACTTGGATTTCTTTTTATTCTGTATGCAACCTTGATTCCATGTAACTCCTCTGGATACTGATGCTGCTGGTTTTGGCAGTTGTGCTAGAGGCTGGCATACAGATTCAGTCTTTAATGCACAATATACATGAAAGTCAGCCTTCCAAATGTTGCAACCGTGTGTGCCTAGCATCTGAAACTGCAACTTGGCCCTCATATTGGCTTGAGGGGGTGCCACTGTATTCCCTGATTAGCTGAGTGTTATCCTGATTGGGAGAAGTACCACCTCAGCCAGAGGAGCCACATATGTGAAAAACTATAATCTCTTCTATGTATGTGCTGCATAGTCTCAACTGGACCATAAGCATATGACCATTGTCAGTCTTTTAAAAATCCCATTTCTTAACAGCCGTTGAAATTATCCTGGTTTTGTGGCAGTGGATGAGGACTCCATAACTGGGTTGTATACATTCTGTCGTAATTTCTTATTAAATGTGAATAAGAAACCCAAGAATAAAAAGTGATGTAGACATTTAGGAACCTAAACTGTTCCAGTGAGCAGTTTTCTGATATAAATAAATAGTATGGATTTGAGATGTTTTGTTAAACCTCATTTTTTTGTCTCAGGCTAATGTTATAATCTTTTTCAAGTGAAGGATTGTCTTTAAAAATAAACAGCAAAACCCCTTTAGAAATGAAGCCCTGATCTAGTTGACACCTATAAATTTATTACAAAACAAAACCACTTCAAACATCCTTCATTTAAATTGTTATTTGAAGATTTATATTATTGTACTGAGTTGCTATGGTGGCACTTGCAATTTCCATTTCTGCCTGGAAAGCTTAAAGAGGGGGAAAAATATGAATACCAAACGTCAGAAAGTAATGATTTGTCATGTTTTGAAATGTATTACAGAAATATCAACTTAGGCAAGTATGTTTGGATGAACTCTGGCATGCTGCCTAGAGCTGAGGGTTCCAGACTTGGGCAAACCCTCACTGTGCAGAGTGCACAGGACTGGGAGCTCCACAGTGCAGCTTCTTGCTGGACAAGGAGAAAACTGACATCCCAGCAGCTACTTTGACATGTACAGTAATTTCATGGCATGTTGTAGGAGTCCCAGGAGTGCTGAGATCCTGCATTTGAGCTGCAGGTGTTAGTTCACTGTTGAACCACTTAACATGGAAGTCTGGAGTTCATAAGCAAGTGAAGCATCATGGAATTTCTCAGTCCTTGGCCTCAATGTACTCCACAACCTGAAAGGTGGAGTGGTCTATCAGTGTCAGTTCCACTTCATCACAGGATCACAGAATGGTTTGGGTGGGAAGGAACCTTAAAGATTATCTTATTCCACCCCCTGCCATGGGCAGGGACACCTTCCACTACCCCAGGTTGCTCCGAGCCCCGTCCAACCTGGTCTTGGACACTCCCAGGGATGGGGCACGACCCTCACAACCAAGACTTTTTCCCTAATATCTAATCTAAACCAGCTCTGTCAGTTTGAAGCCATTCCCCCTTGTCCTGTCACTACACGCTCTTGTAAAATCATCATCAAGAAGCAGTGGCAAAACAGTCAACAATCAGGAGCTGTTAAGGAGGGGTTATATTGAGGCTTGGAAATGCTGATGTTAGTTCTGAAACAACTAATGGAAATGTATATGCTTTGGTATCCAGAGAATCATAGGATGGTTTGGATTGGGAGGGACTTTAAAGGTCATCTGGTTTCAACCCCCCTGCCATAGGCAGGGTTGTCTGTGAGTTGGACTGAGACTGACACCTCAGAGACATAATGAGAAAGTAAAAGGAAAGGTCAGAAATGTAGGCATTAAAGGTAAAGAAATGTACAAATGACTACCTAACAGTTTTTAAAAATTTACTATTATTAAAAGGAAAATGATGAAAAATTGATTTCATACTTTGGAATACAGCATTACATAGTAGTGGGCTCAACTAACTCAAAAGTAGGCTAAGCAAGTTTGAAAGGCAAGTGTTAGGAACCTTTTCTAGTGCCTAACAGAAATAACACATTAAATCTTACTTGAAAATGCCTTTTTCAGCTGGTGCTCATAATACCATGCTGAGGGCATTTTTCAGGATGAGTCTGAGGTTAAAAAAACACCTACTGAGTAACCAGTGCCACTTAGTTCAGCACTTGAGTTTTCCTCAGAGGTCTGCCATCCAATTACTGACCAGATCCAGTGATATTTAACTTATCAGATCTGACAAGAGCTGAACCCAAGGTAGAACAACTGCCTAAACATTTATTTGTGTCAATGACACGTTTAAAACTCTCTGCTCTGTCTAAATATTTAAAGGAAAATATAAAGAGGAAAATGTAATGTGACATAAGAGAAAATGAAAAACAACCTTACTTGTTGAGGACATTCACTACACACAATTGCTGTCTCCTGAATACCTGTTATTTTGGCAGAAATTGAGAGGAATGCAGCCCTAAATATCATGTTTGTCTGTATCCTCTTAACAAAAAAATGATTTTTACAATGGCAGTGGAACTTTTGCTGTCAAAATCAAGGAACTTGACAACAGCCAAAATCTTTAGGAACCTCTGAGCCTGAAGTGTTCAATTGTAAAGCTCACATATGAAAATAAGGAAATAATGAAGATAAATATATACTTAGTAAAAAGAAGTTGCAGTATTGTCCAAATCAAAAAAAGCTTAAAAGCGTTGAGTGCTTGTTAAAGTATCTAAAGAGCATCTTAAGAACAGGCTGCAATGAGCTTTCTTCCTGGAGCAGTGGAGTTTAAAATTTTCAAACTCCCTTTACTCTGTAATCCAGAGTGCAGCCAAATTTCAGAATTCTCTGTACAGCAGATAATCTGTATTTTCCATAGTAGAAGCACATTTTCCATAGTATCCCTTTTATGTGTGTTTAAACTACTGTGTGCACTTTGCAAAGTAACACAGAACATGTGGGTTTTCGGGATATATAAGGGATGCTGAAAATTTTTCTTCATCTGTGAAGTTTTCCTAGAAAGGAACTTATTAAATTCAGAGGTGTCTCTGTGTGGATCATAGTGATGTCTGGGGGGGATGAAAGAACAACAGAACTCAGAATGTGTGCATATATCATGCTCTTAGCAACATGTTCTCTGCTGGAACCTGACACTTATGTTTGCAAAAGCAAACCCGCTCTAAATTAGTTTGCAGTTAATTGGCTGTGAAGGGAAATGCACCTTGCCAAAAAGGATTTGAAATATGAAGCAGTTTGGATTTGTGAAAAAGTTGATCTCCGTACTTGAAGAATCACAGGCTCTTTCATGGGCATCTGGGAAATAATGTGGTTCATAATCTCCAGTGCTTTCATAATTCCATTATTTGGCAGGACAGGTATCTACTTGCTGCCATCTACTAGAAGATTGATTTTGGAGTCTGAGACTGTTGGAGCTGCTCATTTGCAGCTGAGGAAAGTGTTTGCCTTAGGGTTAGTTCAGTGATGTTTTCAATATGTGATGGAGGATAACAGGGGCTAGAAGATACAATGTTTCTGTTTTTCCTCTCAGGACTCAAAACGGAATGAATGAATGAATGGTTAGTGTTAATGTGTATCTTTGCCTGTCTTTGCGGTCTTTCCAAATGTTGCTGGAGAAAGTCTCCTTGGAGGCCTCTGACACAGGAGTGGTAGAGATGGACACAAAAAGAGAGTGTAGGTTGACTTTTCCAAGGTCACACAACGAGTCCCTGACAAAGCTGGGATTTGAACCAACCTCCTGAATCCTTTGTTGCATGTGTAACTACAAGATTGTGCAATCTTTGTATGTTGAGATATGTGAAAAGTTTATCCTGTGACCAAGCCATAATAGTAGAAGTTCCACCTTCAGAAACTAGTGATGAGGAGTCTCTGGAACATTCAAAGCTTAATTCCATTTTGACTATTTCCACATGCTGGCTTTTAACGGATGTCAGTGATTTTTTGGGATGATGCATGTTTTACCAGATTGTGTGGTCAAGAATTACCATAACGTCTTCCTGATGTGTCACTGCCAGATGATACGGTGGCTTCTCATTTTCCATGGAGAACCACCAAATTTTTTCTGCACAGATCTTTTTGGTGGGCGGGAGTTTGTGTTCAGCATCACATTCTGCTTAGTGACCTGTCGGCTGAGTGGGGTATCTCTGAGAAAACATCCCTAATAAAACCCCACTGGAATGAGAGACCTGAGTTTCTTTGCATTTGAGAAAATAGAGGATGAATTCCAAATTGTGATTAATTGTTCTGGTGAATAGTGGCTACAATGGCAGGAAATGGGCTACCATAGCTACTGATAATGCAGCAGGTATTATTTTCAGTTGGTGCCTAATTGCCTTAGAGGAATTTATTGAACTGAAATCACTATTGTGTGAGGAACTGTTCATGTGGAGTATCTCCAGAGTGATCAAGATCATCCTGCTGTGGGCTACAGAATAGATCAGTAGATGTGAAGAGTGTTTTGTGAGAAGGCTGACATTTGAAGAGCTCAGTTGGCCAGGGATGGATGGGTCTGCACCTTGTGCTGTATTTTAGTAAGGTGTTAATAGCAGAAATAGCTGATTCTCTTTTCAAATATTTGAATACCTGCTTCAGTCAGGTAAAGTGTAACATTTGTGTATCCTTCCTTTCTAGATTCTTTGACAGCACTACCAAAAACTCCTTCTCAAACATCTTTCAAAATTTCTCTGTACCGTTATTTGGTATTCCTTTATAATCAGCACAGCTCAAGATACACGGATTAGTTAATGAAGAGAAGACCTATATCCATCTCAGAGAATGTCCAGTCCTCATTAATGCTACCAGCTGTTACATATGAGCACTGACAAGAACCCTATGGGGTTTGCGGCCAGTGGTTTGCCATTTTTGCAGGATGTTACTGGTTTTAGAGTGTGCATCCTGCCTTAGCATTTCACATAGGCTTGCACCTGAACAAAACTGATGTTGATTAACTTGCCTCTGAGGTGAAACTGGGAAGTTTGTTGACTACCCTTTTCCCAGGGAGTCAGAAACCTTGACAGTGAATTCACTGTCAATAATTATCCTGCAAATTATCTCTTATTTGCAGGTAAACATTTTTGCTCTGTGGGGCACAGCAGTTTACTAACAACTGCAGTTCTTACTGAAATTGGGTAGTATAACAAATTACTTAAAATCCAGGTCTGCAGGTATCAATAGTGAATATTGTAATGCTGTTTTGAGGCAGTTCTTAAAACCATTTGTGCAGTGCTCTTGGCTATAACATTGAATTCATCCTTATCTCAACTGATGTGAACAGGAACACTTAAGTAGCTTATGATCATTTTCTTGTTACTATGAGTCAAATCAGGAACTAAGATGATACCACTTTCCCTTCAGTTCTTTTAGCAAGCACTAAGGGACTGAGGCTGCAAAGGTGACTGTTCAACACATTGGAAAATAATTGAGAACTACACATTTAGGTTTCTGTCTTCAGTCCTGCACCTGGTCAGTGGTTAATGGAAATGACACCTTAGGCCTACAGATCTTAATATGTAACTCTTAATGGTTTATCGCATAATTTGTGATGGCCTAGTGCATCATCAGGAAGGAGAATAGAGGAACGATGAGTTTAAATAAGCTTTACAGATAAGACAAAAGAAGGCTATGTCAGTCTTCACACCAAATTTCTTGCTCTTTTGCTTTTTGGTCATGTTTTTCACTAGAGGGAAGGAACTGTGACCATGTATATGATCTGATGTGAGACTTTGTGTTGCAAAGTTATGGTCTAAAAATATTTTACATTGAAACAACAACTCGTGCATAATGAAGGAACAGAATGAAGAGCTGCAGTTCACATTACTCTTCAGGTCTGTTCCATTTTCTTTTTTTTTTTTTTTAAAGTAGAAAATTGCATAGTATAATTACAAGTTAATTTGCATTCATATTACAAGCTGTGAGCTAGTAGTCTTTTATATTTAAAAAATATTGTTAGCAAGTGTGACTTGCATCCATACATTTAAGAAATTGAATGAAGTTTACTCTCAAAGTTCCTTCTCTTCCTAGTCAACCATCAGCACCCCTCCTGTAAATTGCAGGATCTCAGACAGGCCAGCAACACAGTAAATGCAACTTCATTTTATTGTGAGATGGGCAAGGGGGTAGAGCAGTTAATTTACTGTTTCCCCAACAAAAAAAAATATGCCTTTTGGGAACTAAGGATCACTAGCATTTTATTTGAGTTAATACTTCCAGACAAGCATAGTCACATGCCTCCTCAAGGATGCTGAAATGAAAAAGTGACTTCTATGACTTTATTTCTCCTTGTGTTCCTAGATGTTGAAATTCTCACCAATAGGAAATTTAGCTGCAATTAAGTTGACCACTATGACTTAATTTTTAAAATTCACATTAGAATAAGTGGGTTCAATTGTTAACCTCACCTTTCATTTCTGTAATAAATTGAAATGAAGGAAACAGGTTTATGGTTAAAAGTCTCCATTCTATCAACTACTTCTATAAATGTGGCTTGAATTTTGAAGTGCATTTTTGTAACGTTGTAAAGGTTATTACATGACTTTATCTTTTATGCTTAATACCTAATGTGCTATGGAAAGAATAATTAAAGGGGGATGAAACTGATAATATTTGAGAATGCTACCAGTTCTCTGCATGTACTTTCAATCAAACTGTTCGCTCAGCCTTTCCCTCTACTCCTGGATGGGCACTGTTAAGCACGTTGCCACATTGGTTCACATCTCCTGCCTGTCAGGTGGAGGTAACATAACCTGTAGACACCTTTCTACCTTGTGAGCATCTTGCTGATCGCTCCTTGGCTGTCATCTCGAGGAGTGTGCACATCAGCAGCTGGGTATTCGCTTGTCAGGCAGAACATCTCGCTCGTAATTTCTGATCAGATCCAATACCCTGTAATGGTTTGAGCCCTCTTCCCTGTCAGCCAAGGGAGACGCGGCCACTCAGACCCGGGGGGCGAATCAGATCTATGTGGAGGCTGCAAAAAGCTTTTCTTTTAGTCATTTACCTCAGTTAGCGAGAGCAGCGCCGCTTTTATGCATTGATTNGGGGGGGAGCCGTGTCCGGGCTCCACGCGTAGGCAGGGGCCGGTGGCCCAGCCCCATCGCCTCCCCCCGGCCCCGACTGACCCACTGACCGCCCTCCCTGCGCTCCGCCGCCCCGGGGGAGCCCCTGGTACCCC